>JAJKFI010000175.1:104427-121643 GCA_029204185.1 Lerista edwardsae | reverse complement strand
GTATGTATGTATGTATGTATGTATGTATGTATGTATGTATGTATGTACTTACTTACTTACTTACTTACTTACTTACTTATAGGAAGTAAATGAGGAAATCATTCAGGTGTTCTGGGAAGTAACAGTAATAATAATAATAATAATAATAATAATAATAATAATAATAATATTTATATTTATATTTATATTTATATTTATATTTATATTTATATGCCTTTCTTTGGTCATTAGATTGCTCCTCTGATTTTAATTCAAGGTGGTTTACATAGGCAGGCTTTATTTCTCTAAACCCACAAGGGGTTTTTACAAATTACAAATAAAAGAAGTTCTGTCTTTCAAGAACTACAGCAACATACAGATGGAACTTTCGTGGTCTAGTCCTTCTTTCTGGCCACACACTTGCCTTCCTGCTGGCTGATAGACAGTTTCTCTGCTCCCACCAAAGAAACAGCTGGTCCAGCACAACTCCTCTCTCACAGGCAGCTGGAGACAGCTCAGCTCTTATCAAGTAGTTGGCTAGCTGGGTGGGAGGGTAGCTTGGTAGTTGGGAGGGGTGGATTGAGGCAGGAAAAGGGGCAGCTACTACTGCAGCAATGCCACTTATATCCTATTCTTCTTCCCAGCTTTGATCCACCTTTCTGGGTCCACTTAGTTGCAAGGGCTTGCCCCCCCCCCAGGCCAAGGGAACTCCCTATAGGATGCAGCATGCACTCTGATCAAACCTACAGAACAATAAAAACAAGGGAATCCTCTCAATCCTCCAAAAACTTCATTCTGTTTCTTAAATTTCATTGATAGCTTGGTGATGGGCAGTACCTTCTTAAGGAATGAATCAATAACTCACACGCAACATTGGCCTTACCTGATCAATTGCAATCATATGTGACTAGAACAGCCCCTTCTTAATCAATTACTGAACATCTTATGAATGGAAAGAGCCAGAAAGATCATGCAATCCAGTTAGCTTCTTGGAGTCCAAGTAGTCATAAATTTCACGATTCATCTTTGATTTGGAAAAAAGAAAAAAGAAAATGTCCATGATGCAGCTTGTTGCAGACCTGTGTATTCAGCAATTTACAAAAAAACAAACCTTCAGGAACAAATATAGCTCCTGTCCAAGGCACTTATAATTTTAAGATGGGGTGTCGAAAACATAACATAGAGGATAATGGAAATAGCAAGCTGATCTATATGTCAGGACAAATCTCTGGTCCAGTTCTTTGGTGAATTCTGACTGTGAGTAGCTCTGCAAGCTCTCAAGCAGAGAGACAGAAGAGAAAGAGATCTTTACTAGCCAGGAGGCCCAACATCCATTTTTAACTGGAAAAATTTTTTGCAGCATTTTGTCACTCTTGATATGAGCATACATATATTATTGTTATTGTTATTGTTATTGTTATTGTTATTGTTATTGTTAATAATAATAATAATAATAATAATAATAGCATAGTTTTTCATCAAAAAGTTCAGAAAGTGGTTTACAAAAAAGATCTTTCTGTAATCACCACCTCCTGTGGCAAGGAGTTCCACAGGTTAATAATGCACTGGCCAAAAAAAATTTTCTGTTCTAACTCTCCAAATGCTCAATTTTAGAGGATGTCCCCTGGTTCTGGTATTGTGAGAGAGGGAAAAGAACATCCCTCTATCCACTCTATCCATTCCATGCATAATTTTGTACGTTTCAATCATGCCCTTCTGGTGCTTTTTTTCTAGATTGAAGAGCCCCAAACGCTGTAACCTATCCTCATAAAGGATATGCCCCAGCCTAGTAATTATTTTTGTCACTCTTTTCTGCACCCTTTCTAGTTCCACTACATCGTTTTTGAGATGTAGCAACCAGAACAGTACTCTAGATGTGGCCTTACCATCTATTTGTACAATGGCATAATAATATTGGCCATTTATTCACAACCCCCTTTTTAATTATTCCAAGCATGGAATTAGCCTTCTTCACTGCTGCTGCACACTGGGTCGACACTTCCATTGAGTTGTCCACCAGCACCCCAAGATCTCTCTCCTGAACTGTCACAGACAGCTCAGAACCCAGTAGCCTATATGTGAAGTTTTGATTTTTTTTGCCGCAGTGTGCATCATTTTACACTTGACTACATTGAAATGCATCTGGTATCTTGCTGCCCATTCTCCCAATTTGGAGAGATCCATTTGGAGCTCATTACAATCCCTTCTGTTTTCACCACCCTGAAAAGTTTAGTGTCATCCACAAACTTGGCCACCTCGCTGCTTATCCCTGTCTCCAGGTTGAAAAGCACCAGCCCCAAGACAGGTCCTTGTTTCAATTTCTCCATATTTGATAGCTGTCTTGCAGTAATGGCATTCATGTACATGGCAGTATGATAGCTGACCAAGTGCATAGTTTCATCTCTGAAGACTTCCAAAAATCAGTTACGTAAACATAAGAACGTGATAATAAATCTGATGGATTAGACTGACGTTCACTTCATCCATTATCCTGTTTCAAATAGTGTCAAATCAGCTTCTTCTAGGAAACCCACAAGTTGAGCATGAAAGCAACAGACGTCCGCCCCCACCCAGCAGCTGATATTCAGGGGTAGATTCTTATCATGGAGGCTTCAATAGCTGCCATGGCTAACAGCTGTTGACAAGACTCCCCCCCCCCATGATTTTGGGCCCAGTACTAACCAACTCTGTAGCTCCTTACCTGGGGGGGGAGGAGTCACCCAGCCCTCCAGAAGTCACACATGGCCCCTCGGCTCCTCAGAACCCTCCCGGGCCGGAAATGCCTTTCAGATGCATCCATGGCCTCCCCATGCTGCAGAACATCTCCCGGACATGACTGGAAGGCACATCCAGTCACAACCAGCAGGGCCTCTGAGGCCCTCCAGCCACAGGCTCAGCACCCATGAATATTCAAATCCACTGATTCTGAGCCTGTAGCTAAGGTGGACCACTGTATAACACTGATCAAATCTGCCCACGGCCATCACCAAGTCATTCTAGAGTAGCACCAGATCATGGAACATCCCCACCAGAGCAATCGTCAGCCTTAATACCCAAACCAGATCAGAAACCAGCCTAATAAGGATCTAGAATAGATGGCTCCCCGCCACCAGCTCAAGGACTTACCTGCAAAACAGTAGTCTTAAGCTATATTGATAGTTCCCTGACTATGGTCTGATCCAGGGAGGGCTTCTTTAATAAACATCCTACAGTCGCTTGTTTTAATGGATTTTACTCTTTGATGGATTTTGGAACCTTACCAAGGAGGCATTTACAGTCTCCACTATCCAGGTAAGCCACATCCATCTTGGACTCCTTAAGCAGGCAGACAGTGCAAAGATCCAGAAGAGAAGTGGTCAGCCACAAATCTCCAAATTAATTATCTCCATCCTCAGAATGAATAAATCAGATAGCTATCCAAGACAAGCAGGCACTGTGGGCACATCAACATGTTCAGCCGTCTGACAATCCTTGGCAAACATCAGACTTTGTGGAAGTAAGTTCTGTACTTTCCAGCCCCACCCTACCCATGCTCAGCCCAAAGAATGTGCTGAATGCTATTATATGGGCCGGCTAGGGACTAGGTGGCCTGGGAGAGCAAGTAAAGAAAAGGTTCACCCACCTCTTCATAGGCTGCCTTGTTCCTAACAGGTCTCCTCAGACCTACAGCAGCTCTTTGGCTGGCTTCTGTCCAAAGAGGCTTCTGGGGATGGGCCTGAGCCTGGAAGTGGGGATAAAATCCAAGGTGCACAACTGCCACCAAGATCTACCCCCTCCCATCTCTGAACCAGGGGAGGTTCTGCAGGGCCCTGCAGGCCACTCCCTGGCTCCTGTGCAATCACTAGTGGGCCTCAAAACCATGGAGCTTCTGCAGAGCCGGTGGCCCTAGCTTTACACTGCCGGATCACAATATCCACCAGCATAAGGCCTGGTTAAGACTGGACAGTTAATTTTGCAATTTTACAATGATGGGCTGTCTTTTCCCTGCCCTGGATCTACTACATATCAATTTTATTGGATGAGTTTTCATATTAGAAAGAGAAACTACCCAAGTTTCTCCACAACATGCATGATTATATACACTCCAGTCAACCTCTCTCTCAATCAATCCGTATTTATACACTGCTTTTCAACACAAAGTTCACAAAGCAGTTTAGAAGCAAAAACCAATAATAAGGTTACATGGTTCCCTGTCCCAAAAGGACTCACAACCTAAAAACGTGCAGAACACCAGCACTAGAAAAGACACTGTCCTGGGGTGAAGAGGGGCAGTTACTCTCCCCTGGCTAAATACAAGAAGAATACCTTTTTTAAAAAGTGCCTCTTGCCCAGTTAGCAGAGGTTTCACGTCCCCTACTTAGTTATCTTTTCTTCTAATAAAACAGAGTAGCCTTTTCTCTTAGGCAAGGTACCTCTGATCATTTTGGTTCCCATTTTCTGCACCTTTTCCAGCTACACAATATTATTTTTGAGATGTAGCAACTAGAACTGTGCACGGTCTCCCAAATCTGCTGCACCAGTGATTTGTATAACAGCATTATGATACTGACAATTTTACTCTCAAGCCCTTTCCTAATTATCTCCTGAAGAACGAATCTGCCTTTTGGAGATGCCTTTCAATGCATCATTATGAGTGGTGGGGATTTTGAGGGCTGTTTGGTGCAGTAGCCAGTATGGGTTTATTCATCTGGAGCAAACGTATGGGATTCTGCACCAGCTTCCTAACTACTGCAAGGGGAGAAAGAGTCAGGTGGTGATTTGTGCCACCCGCCCTCTTTGCCACTGCCGCTCTTTCACCTCACTGGTATGTTTCCTCTCCATTATGATGCTTTAATTACTTTTGCTTAATTTATTGTTATGAGGGCAGACACTTGAATATTTCATAGGCTGCCTCCCGCTCTCCCTTCTGCTAGGGCACTGGATAAATTACTCTCTTATTAGCCTGATTAATCTGCTTGTCTCGGGGGAATTAGAAAGGTTAAGTGCACCAGAGGGACTCTCCCTTTTCCAACACAGGTACTAAGTGGGCCAGATTGTCTTTCCTCTCCTTGAATAAGCATCAGAGGATCTACCATCTGGAATCAGAGGCCTGTGATCCAGATAGAGTGGAATCATCAGTTAATTGGCAAATCCAATGTGGTCAATTACAGTGGACCTACCTTATACACAGTTCCGGCAGCCACTGATTTCACCATCCACAAATGCCAAGGATGTCGGGGTCTCCTTTTGCAAACATTTTAAAAAGTAAAAATCAATAAGAAAATAGCCTTCATGGGGCAAAATCACATCATTTGCAGGGCAGTTTTCTGCACTCCTATAAACCACTTCTGGGTTGTACGGTGCATTCTGTGGCAAGCCAGGGCCAGGGGAGGGGGTCACACCATCCAGGAGTGGCTTATAAAGTGCACCAAAGACTGCCCTGCACATGGTGTGTTTTGTGGCATGAAGTTAGGGAAGGCTATTTTCTTACTGGCTTTCACTTTTTAAAACATTTTTAAAAGGGACTCCATTATCCGCGGGTAGGCAGGGGGAGAACTGAACCACCACAGATACTGAGGGACTACTGCAGTCAAATATTATCGTAGCCTTTGACTGTTCAACCTGCACCAGGCTTCCCTCTCTTCCCTCCAGTTTGTTCCACATCTAACCTGATGAAGCATTCTGTGCAGCTCCAACAAGTTACTCACTACTTGGTGACATGACAATGTTATTCTACTTTGGCATTTGAACTTCGTATTTTTTTTTCTAATGGACCAACACAAATAGCTACAATTTTGGCTTCAGTGGAAGTCCTCCTGAGTGGCCATTCCAAAGCAGTGGGAGGAAAGAGGGCTCACTGCTTCCTAGCCCTGCAGTGGACTGGGGTTGCATAGGCAGAACCTCATTTTGAGACAGGCAATACCCAGCACGTCTTCCCAGCGGATATGATCTGCCCACTCTCCCTCCTCATAGAGAACCAGCATGCTTTGCCAACCATCTCTCACCGACCACATGAAGGATTTAATAACATAATCCATCAATAGCCTTAACTGATTAGCAAACATTTTGATCACATTAAAAGAGTGCCTCCTTTTAATCAGGAAGCAATTTTTAAAGAAATTATTTATTTGTCAATCATTGATATTTATATAATACTAGCTGTTTGTGACCCGGCATTGCCCGGGGGACAAAGTATCCCGAGGTTCTAGTAGGAGAAGGAATGAATTAGGGGGGGCCCTCCCCCCACAGTATTTCTGTCCAGATCGTCAGGAATATGTGTAGCACGTGTGGCGCACAGCGTTCCAGGCGTCCCAGAGTGATGGAGGACCGTAGACGGAAATATGCCAAGCCCCCTAAACAGTATGAAGTGGTCAGATCCAGGTGGAGAAATACCACTCCTCAGTGGAATAAGAACGTATTGATGAGCCTGAACCCGAAATGCACACTATCACTGTGAAAGTAAGTAGGAAGCAGGTAGACAATCAACCCAGAGAGCGAACTGAAACTGTCACACTTACTGAACCATGTCCGCAGGTAATCTGGTGGGATAGCAGTGAAGTATGAGAAACAGGAGCAGCTGGCCACTGAGCTCTGTGTAAATATGTCCATCTCAGATCCGACTGGGTGCTGGAACTGTGTGGAACCTGCTCTTTCTCCTGGGCAACCCAGGGACTGGGAAGACGTTTCACTTTCGGTTTTGAGCACTGCCTGTGTATCAGCTCAGCTACTGCAAGCCTACCACATAACCTGCAGAATCGTGTGTGACCACAGGGTGGCAGCAGACCTCTAGTCCAATGCAATCCCCTTGGTCTAGATGTTCTAGCCCCCCTCCCTGAAAAACCGGGGGCTGTAGGGGGGGTCTCACCCCCGCAATGTTCTTCGCCAGGCTGCAAGGTGTATTCCTGGCAAGTTTCGTACGGATTGGGCCAGGCGCTGCGGAGCCTATGCAGAACATACAAACACACACACAAACACACCCGGCCACGTCCGTTTTTATATAGATAGATAGATAGATTTAAAATATAGATATTTATATATTTATATAATCATTGGTACAAGTTCCCTGATCAGTGCCACCTTAGAGGAGGCATTCCCTCCTGCCAGTAGTGTAGCTGGGATGTGTGGCACAGTAAGTACTGCAGGAGCCTCATTGCGCCGTGTAAGCGTCCCCTCCCGCTCCCACTCATCATTGGAGCCATTCCAGGCAACACGCAGGCGCTTAGCAAGCCCCTCCACATTGCCATTGCTGACCAGAATGCTTTCAACAGCGAGTGGGAGGAGACGCTTAAATGGTGCATTGCATTACCTGCAGTATTTATGCACCGCCACCCCCTCTAGCTAAGCTACTGCCTCCTGCATGAGAGAGAGGAGAGTGTCTCTTCTAAGATGGCATCAGCTACTCTGGTCCTGCATGATAACACAGTTGTGTAGCATAGAAGGCAGCACCATCTTAGAAGAGGTGTTGTTCTCCCTTTTCTTCAACACACACAAAAGTAAACATGTCTTGTAAAATGGTGTCTGGGGGGGCTGCTGATGTCATCTCAGAAGTGACATTCCCTTCTGTGTGAGAGAAAAAGAGGCACTGTGCCAACATCAATATGCACATCTATCATCTAACAAGCTTTCTTTTCTCTAGGTCTATTTTTGTTTCTCATATCCAAAAGGCCCAATCCTATCCAACTTTCTAGCAATGTTGCAGCCTCTATGCAGCCACAAGAGAAGGGAGCAAATGTTCCCTTCCCTTTAGGTGACCTCTGTGACTGCCCTTGCACTGCAGGACACACCTGCATCGGTGCTGAAAAATTGGATAGGATTGCAGTGGCATTCCTGGGGGGGGGGACTGCTAAGTGTTGCAGAAGCCTGAGCTCCTGTGAAATGTGGCCCTGCCCCCTCACCTCCTGAGCCATTTGCTGCTCAGAGAGCAAACGCTTTGAGCCAGTTTCCTGAGCCACAAATGGCTCTGGGGGTGAGGGGCCACATTGCACAGGAGCTCCTGCAACACTTAGCATTTTGCCCCCCCATAGGAACATCATTGTAGGATAGGGCTCTTAATTTAATAATAATAATAATAATAATAATAATAATAATAATATTTATATACTGCCTTTCTTTGGTCATTAGATTGCTCCTCTGACTTTAATTCAAGGCGGTTTACATAGGCAGGCTTTATTTCTCTAAACCCACAAGGGGAAAGAAGTTCTGTCTTTCAAGATCTACAACAACATACAAATGGAACTTTCATGGTCTAGTCCTTCTTTCTGGCCGCCCGATTGCCTTCCTGCTGGCTGATTGCCTTCCTGCTGGCTGATAGACGGTTTCTCTGCTCCCACCAAAGAAACAGCTGGCCCAGCACAACTCCTCTCTCACAGGCAGCTGGAGACAGCTCAGCTCTTATCAGTCACAATTCTCAAGGTCTGCCGCTCACGGAAGCTTCCGGTGATCTCGAACTGGCGACCTTCGGATCTTATCTTCAGGCAAACGGAGGCTTTAACCCTCTCAACAAAATCTCCTGCCCCTCCTGTTTATTACTTACATCAACAAATAATTTCATTTACAGGGTATTAATCATGTATATGTATGATCTGCAAATGTTGGGAAATACATGCAATGGTATCTACAGGTCACTAGGGGGCAGTGTATTGTGCCAGAGGCAGGTGACTCAGAGCCTATCAGGCTTTTACATTTGTCCTCAATGACATATAGAGAGGTGTGTGCCTGCTTTGCTTCCTTCCTCCCTCTCTCCCTCTCCGGACTTGCAGCTCTCTCCCTTTTTGCGTGGAGTCAGCCATGCCTTGAGTTCTCACACACACCCATGCCAAGAGAATAGAATTCCCTGTTCCAAAGTCTAGGACTATGCTATCAAGCAGACATACTATACAGGCTATTAAACTGTGATGGGAAGTATTTTTGTTTGAAACCTTTTTACTGCTTCTGCTCCTGTTTTATTATTGGGAGCAAACAAGTAGTGGTTGGTGGGGAGCAATTGGAAAAAGGATTTTCTGCTATATGACTGCTTTATAAACCTTAAGTTCCTTTTCCCAGCAATAAAGAGTTAGCTATTTGTGGTGGATAGTTGTATTAACAACTATTTGCAATGGCAGCTTCAGATTTGAACCTTCATATATAGAGGCAGTATATCAGATACATGGTGGCGCTGTGGGTTAAGCCACTGGCGCTGAGCTTGCTGACCGGAAGGTTGGCAGTTTGAGACCACGCAGCAGAGTGAGCTTGTTTGTCCCAGCTCCTGCCAACTTAGCAGTTCAAAAGCATGTAAAAATGTGAGTAGGTAAATACTCTACTTCGATGGGAAGATAAAGCCATTCTGTGCACCTTGGCATATAGTCATGCCGGCCACATGACCATGGAAACTTGTCCTTAGGACAAACACCAGCTCTTCAGCTTAGAAACAGAGATGAGCACTGCACCCTACAGTCGGTCATGACTAGACCATTCGGTCATGGGGAAACCTTTACCTTTATATCAGATACAGGGGAGGATACCGAATAGCCTTCAAGTCTTGCTTGCGGGCTTTCCATTGGAACATCTGACTGTTCATTATTAAAAACAGAGCACTACATTATATGGATCCATCTCGGTCCAATATCCACAACTGTTAGCCAGGGCAGCTCAGTGGAGACTCCATATTCAGAGGCTGCCTCCTTCTGTACCATATGCTGAGATGAAATTGTAGGAGTGGGTCATATCCTGCCATTGGGCTTATCTATTGGGGCATCTGAATCATCACCACCTGAAGAAACATGTTGGACTAGATAACCCAACTTTGAGAGCCCAGTCCTATGCATGCCTACTCCTAGGTAAACATCACTGTAGTGGGGCTTGTTCCTATGTAAGTGTGGATAGAATGGTAACCTGAATCAGTTGCAGCCATACAGATCATCAGGTTTGGCTTGGTGTAGTAGCATAACTGGGGGGGTCACAGCACAAAGTTCTGCATGGTACTTCAATGTGTTGTGCAAGTGGCCTACCCTCAGAGCCATTCCAGGCGGCTGGAGAAAAATGGAGGCATCTCCTTTGTTTTGCTCTAGCCACCCAAAATGGCTCCAAAAGGCCACCTGCATGGTGCATTGAAGCTCTGGGAAAAACTTAGTGCTGTGACTCCCCTTTAACTATGCTGCTATCTTGGTTGGCCTCACTTGTGTCCTGGCTCACATGTTTTGAATTCCATCAGCTGAAAAGGATGCCCATCCCAAACTCACCTTTTCTTTCTTACAGTGGAGTCAGAGTAAATGTTTCATTAATTAGCACTTACTGTTGTGCCCCTGTTAGGGATTGTTCCAATAATAGGTTACATTGATGTCAACACAACAGGAGATGTTTTAAACTTTTCACTATGCTGGGGAGGCCAATAAATTGATTGTTCTGAAGGGAGAATTTATTGCCCCACAGGGCAATGTAATGTGATTGGAGACACTCTGACAAATCCCCTCACTGAGGAAACTAAGTACATGCTTGTAACATCCCAGTTTTCTGATATCAAGACACCCAAAGTACAGAAATCTGTGTAAAAAAAATCAGCATTTCCCATTGGGTATAGGTGTGCTTGGATTCCATAACTAGGGTGGAGCCTGAGAGGCACCTGCCCTGAGTGCTATGCCAACGGGTGGGGGGTGCATGATGGCACCTCAGTCTCCACCCCAGTTAGGGAGAAATTGCTGGCAGCTACGTGCCCCCTCTTCCTTCTCCAAAGGGGTCTCCACAGGAGAAGGAATGGGGGGGGCACGAAGCCACCACAGCTGGTGCTCCCGTCTCTGGGGAGAATCTGGAAGTGATGCCACTGCCTGGGCACCGGGAAAGAATGTTACGCCTCTGAGACATACGTGAGAGGGTTTTTTTTTTGCCACTGAATCTCCATGTCCTGTACCCTTCCCACTTTTCACCTCTTAATCTGTGAGTTTGGAGCTTTCCACATGGGGTTTTGGATATATGGTCACAACCTTCACTTACAGCCCAGTCCAGAACTGCCCAACCTCCCAGGAACGCAGCCGTAGCCAGAAAGCTGCTGTGACATCCCGCAGCAGCCAGACAGCCCTGGGAGGCTCTGTGGGGCAAGGGGACATTTCTCCTCTTTGCCCACGGTAAGGGCGCAGGGTGGGTGATGGGTCTACTCACGCCTGTGCCGGCTTTTTAACCAGCACAGAAGCAAGGGCCTCTGAGTAAGGCTGTGCGGCCTTACTCGGAGGTCCAGCCCCACCCCCACCCCCGAACACCCACCAGTCCAGCCCCCAAAGGCCACCACGCTGGTGAGCTGGGCTCCCTTTGGGGCACCCATGGCCATTGTTGCGGTAACAGCTTACTGCCGGCATTGGAGGCACTTTACAGTGCCTTGCTCAACATTTGCCCCGGCTGCATGAGCGGGACCGCCCGTGGTAAGGCCCTTTGGGTTGGGCCCTGAATTTTCAATATTTGTGAGCCCTACACTAGCTCTTGGCCAATTCTTTCTTTGCCACAGCTCATCCCCATCTTGTGTTTGTTGTTAAAGGGCTCCCATCTCTTTCGCTTGCTTGCCGTTAGTAGGTGAGACAGCAGCAAAAGCAACTTTTGCTTGATATTTTGCTCAGGCTGCTCAAAATGCCAGGGTGGGGGGAGGGGGAAGAAGAGGAGGGGGGAGCCAATAGCACTTTGATCCTCTTCCCCCTGAAAGGGAGGAGGGGGCATCTGCTTATATTCCCCTATATCAGGACTCAGAAGTAAGTCTCAGGACGCAATCCTAACCTGGAGTTAGGCCAGCACAGTTAGGCCAGCAAAGTTTGGCTGGCACAAGGGACACCTTAAAGTATGCTTGGACCACTCTTGGAGGCAGACATGCGCCATCCTCCCTGACTCCGAGTGGTCCCTGACTCACTTTACAGTGGCCCTGGTGCCAGCCAAACTTTGCTGGCCTAACTCCAGGTTAGGATTGTGCCCAGTGGTGTCATCTAAATGATTTAAGAACAGGTACTCACTTTTGATTGGCATGTGTCGGGACCCGCCCACCGGAAGTGACGTCATAAGCCGGAAGTGATGTCATGGCAGGAAGTGACATGAAAAAAGCCCTTTTTGAGGCCTCAGACAATTTTAAACTGATCCAACAGTTGCAACAGTATTCCACAGCACCCCCAGAACATGTTAAGGAGGTCTGGCATCATGTTAAAGTGACCCAACAGTTCCAAAACCCCAGAGCAGCTCATTTTTCAGTGACAAGGCAAGGCAAGGCAAGGCTCCGCTCACTGCATGCCTGCCTGCCTGGCTCTGAGAACGTGCAGGAAATTCAAACGTTGCAGGGGGCGGAGTTGACAGGTGGGCGGGCGAATGGGCGGGGCCAGCCGTAATCCTAGAAACCGGTACTCGCGTACCCCCGCGTACCCCCTGCATGACATCACTGATTGTGCCCTTATTGTGTTGACAGTTATTTGTTGCAGTGTTCAGTGGGGTTTAATCCCAAGAAAGTGAGCATTTACTTCTAAATAAACACATATAAGGTATCTCAATGAGGCCCAAATCCTAACCAACTTTCCAGCCCTGACATAGCTGTGCCAATGGGGCATGTGCTGCATCCTGCAGTTGGGGGGGAGGGGGCAGTCACAGAAACCTCAAGGTAAGGGAATTTTTGTTCCCTTACCTCGGAGCTGCATTGCCCTTACCCCAGTGCTGGAAAGTTGGTTAGGATTGTGCCCTTGGCTTTTTTATTTATTGCATTTATTTCCCCTCATTCCACCTTGTATTCCAGCTTGTATCCCAGAATGACAAGACGGTGGAACCTAAATGCAATGAACAGATAGGTACACTCTCCAACTGCTTCCTTCAGGGAGCCCCAGGCCAGGCACATGATTCATTCCAACTCCTCATATCACTCAAACCACATCACGTAAATCAGGCTAAGAAAGAGCATTCCAAAGTCACCCAGTGAGGTTTTCTGGCTGAATGGGGATTGTCTCACCACTCTAACCACCACACCACATTGGCTTTAAAACAGTGGTTCCCGACCTGTGGTCCGCAGACCACAGGTAAAAGACCCGTGAAAGGGGGTAAAGGGGGCAATTTGTACCTGGACCAGGGTCAAAAGGGGGCCCAAGAGCAAAAGGAGGGGCCCCAGAAATCTCCTGGGATCTTACATTTTCCTATCTCACCCAGACTCGCTTCCCGTGCAGAATATGCACTGGGCCCAGGAATACATAAATGACACTTCTGAACAAAGGGGCAATTTGGGATGCAAATGGCCTGCTACAGAGGCTTTTTGGCTTGAGGATGTGCTTACCATGAAGGAGTGTACAGGAGCACAGCTGCGGGACTACGGCTACTGCAGAAGTAAGCTTTAAGTAAGAAATAAGTTAGTAGACAGAACACTTTCCATTCTAGCATGAGCCTAAATACGATGCTAATTTCCTGCAATTATTTTCTATATTTAAAATATTTTTGAGAGATTGGGGCGTGTGTTTGGTTTTCTGTATTATAGCATCTAGCTTCTGATGCCACACAGGCAGGTAGACCTGGGCTCAGCATTGGGAAGCCCGGTGGACCTGGGCTCCAAAAGCTGTTCTGGCTGTCCACCCCACCACCACACTGTGTTTTGCCCCCTCTCCCTTTCAGAAGGGGCCCAAAAGAAACTTTGTACCTCCTGATGAAATTCCTCTCAGAGGCCCTGGAATACCCTGAGAAGTGGTCCGCAAGATCTCAGGATAAAAAAATGTGATTTGTCTTCTACCACTTCCAGTGTCTTCCTTTGGGCACAATCCTAACCAACTTTCCAGCTCCGGGGTAAGGGCAATGCTGCTCTGAGGTAAAAGAACAAACATTCCCTTTTCTTGAAGAGGACTCCATGACTACTGCTCCACTGCAGGATGGAGCAAACATCCCATTGGCACTGCTATGTCAGTGCTGGGAAGTTGGTTAGGATTTGGGCCTTCGAGAGCGCTCCCACACAGACCACCAGACAGGGCGGAGAATGGACTGCCCACAGCTGCAGCCAGCACTTCCAGAGTCTCTCCAAGCACTCCCCCATGGGCTACCAAATTTAATTGCATTTTGGGGGGGAAGGGGTGAGGGATTGCATGTGGTCCATTATGATTCCAATTTTTGCCTCCGTGTTAGGTTGGGATCCAAACCACTGCTTTAAAAGAAGAAAATGTATGGCTAGTTAACATCCCCTCAATATGGAAGCCAGGACAAATCAGGCATATCTGCATGAGTGCGGCCTATAGGACCCAGAGAAGAGCTGTTAGCCAGTTGAAATGGGAACTGGCTATTGTTAAAGAAAACGCATCTGCATCTATGTAAAGACAATTTCTCCTCTTTGGACTTTCCCACCATATTTCAGACACCTGGCATGGAAAAAGTGTTCTAGTATAATAAGCCCCAATCGAATTAAGCTTCAGTTTTAATTCCCCCAACCTCAGATGGGATGGAGCTTTCTCATAAAAAGCCTCCCCCCCCTTCAAGCAATTTAGGAAGAGAGTTGCTTTCTGAGACACTGCACTGTCTGTAATACACAATGCCTCATAACCAGTGATGTCATTCAGGGGGAATGGACCAGAACGGGCGTTCCGGATCCTAACGGGCTCCGTGGCTGGTTCCGGGTTCCCGACAAGTGCCAATCAAAAGTGAGTTCCTGTTCCTAAATCATTTGAATGACACCACTGCTCATAACTGCCACTCCCCTCCCTAGTGTGGAAAGGTCAGGCCATGCTTTAAATAGGAACTCAATACAGAAGGAATTCTGGCTAGAATTTGGCTAAAAAAGAATTGATTCCAGATGGGATCTCTGTTTCTCTTCCCCACCCCCCACCAAGAACCAGCCAGCAGCCAGACTGAATCATGGACAGGGAAAGGGGAAAAAAAACTATCAAATCTTTTCATAGGAGACAGCAGAAACAACTGCTGTCAGCCATTGTGGGTCCTGGTTTATTATATTCATGTGGCTGAATGAATGAGGACTGTCCAAAAGGATCAGAAAGGGCCACCACTTCAGGCTGCATTCTTGAATCCTGTTCAGTGGCATAACTAAGGGGGGCAGGAGGTACACTGCCCTGGGTACCACACATTGAGGGTGTGACGCCTCCAAAAGAGGCTCTCCGGTGTTCAGTGAAATCTTTATTATCATACGCTACAAGCCCAGCATTTGCTTAATCTGGCAGTGGGTAGCCCTAGGTTGTATTGAGAAGTCTGGATTATACAGACCTGGTATGCTCCTGCTTCAGAGGCCCAGCTGAAGATTTCTTTTTGCCATCCTTTTTGGAATATGCTTATATCCCATCCCCAGGTGATTGCAAGCTTTCCTGTTTTACCTACCCTATTAAATCACCTGTTGTTATGAACAGATGTCAGTGTGATTATTGGAACCTACCAGTTAGTGTTACCCCCACCAGTTACCCCCGAAAATTCTAATATGGGAGAAGGGGTGCCCAAACTTGCTTAACATAAGAGCCACATACAATAAACTTCCCCTGTTTGAGAGCCACAGTATTTAAGATGCATTTAAGTTCTCGAATACATGTACTCACCATCAGGGGTGGTCCTGGCTCTCTCCCTGCCTGGGAGCCAGGACCTACAATGCCACCATCACCACCATCCCCAGAATTGCAATGACATAATGATGTCACCAGTGGTGGGATTCAAATAAATTAACAACCAGTTCTATGACGTCATAGCCGGAGCAAAAAAAAACCTCGAAGCCAGCCAAGGTAAGCAAGTGGGCAGGGCCTGGCCATTTAACAACCGGTTCTATAGAACCTGGGTGAACCCCCTAAATCCCACCACTGGATGTCACCACAATTACTGCCAGTGGCTTCCCCTAATTGTAAAGCCTGAAAAATTATTTACCTTTTATATTAATTATGATGCAAAAAGGAGCTCAACCAAAGTTTCCAAAGTAGATCCTGCCCTTTTAAGTTTCTGAGCATCTCCCACTTTAAAGGGAAGGGCGGACGGGAAAAACCCTGTTCTTCCCTGTGCCTCTTCAGGGACCGCTGTCCTTCTCTACTGTTTTTAAAGCAGAGAAGGAGGGGATGAGTGGAGGGAAAAACCTACGATGGTGGCTGCAATCGCAGCCACTGTTGCAGTCCCGCCTGCCTACCTCCCTTCCTTGCCTTTAAAAACAGTGAAGGAAAGCAGCTCCACCCCCTAGAGAGGCATGGGGAAGCTCCAAGGTGGCTGCAGTTGCCTTTCCCTGCCGCTCTGAGGATGAAATAAACGCAACCTGGCAGGGGCACAATCCCAGGGCATCAAACACAGAGGCGGGTGTCTGGCAACAATTTCTCTGCCCCCCCCCAGCTTGGCACCCAGGCCATTCATCCCCCTTGCCTCCCCTCAGGAATGCCACTGCTCACCATGAATGTTAAATGTATGCTTTATACTTGATAAATAATCGTAAAGCTTGAAAAATTATTTACTTTTTGTATTCATGATGCAAAAAGGAGCCCAACCAAAATAATTCAGAGAGCCTCATGTTATATGCTAGAGAGCTGCATGTGGCTCCCAAGCCATGATGTGGCCACAGGGCACTACTAATTTATCTGCACATTACAGTTTCTTTACTAACACCCACTTGATTCAGTAGCCATTGCAGAACGAGCAATTGCAGAATAGAGACAGTGGAACATCTAATATTGGGAGAAATCCTTGATGAGAGAGTAGCAACATAATAAAAGCATAGCAGTGCTCTTGTTAAATGTGGAGGGTTATGCAATACACAGGATGGCTACTTTGGACTGATCGCAGTAACTGAGAGGATGTTTTAACATTTTTATTTCTTTAAAGACTGAACTGTGTTTTATTTTGGGTTTGAACTGTGTTCAGTCAAATGCGGGTTTGGGTGTGATGCTGTTTTGTACTGTCTTTTTTTCAAGGCTTCTATTAGCACAATTCTAAGCATACCTACTCAAAAGTAAGTTCCATTTTGAGTTGACTGGGACTTACTCCCAGGTAAGTGTGCATAGGATTATAGTAGCCTAAGATAGCATAAAGCAGCTTATGCTACAAATTGTGAGAAAACCAGATAATTTTTCAATAAAAAAAGTGAGGAACTAATTTTTACATCATTGTGCAAGATTGGCAGCATCTGTTAACGTATTGCACCATGCGCAATGCAAATAAACATGCTTATTTGGGCCAAGATTTTTCTGCTGTTATAATAGCTTTTCATGCTGTTTTTAGTAGCTAAGTGTTAAGAACATTGCATCGTTTAGGTTTGCTTTTTTCTTGTTTTAATAGACCAACATTATTATTATTATTATTATTATTATTATTATTATTATTATTATTAT
>JAJKFI010000175.1:57127-104417 GCA_029204185.1 Lerista edwardsae | reverse complement strand
ATTATTATTATTATTATTATTATTATTATTATTATTATTATTATTATTATTATTATTAGCGGCTGCTGTTATACTGTGGTGCACAGCTTTGATTGCACTTGCAGAAAAAGTGGATGGAAATTAATTTAAATGCATAATGAATAACCAAATGCTTTAGAAACTCCCATCCATTTCAGAAAAACAGATAAAAAAATCTAAGGATCAGACTAGACATGTGGCTAGTGTGGTCTGATAAGGTCAGGTTTATTTATAAACAGCAAGTACAGCCCCCACTAAAACATGATAAAACCACAGCAGGAGAGGAAGCGGTGCTTAAATATTTTGCCCCCACTGTAGTTTTGAGCCCCACTGTATGTATGCATGTATTGTGCAGACACATACACACATAACTATGAACTACTGCAGCTGGAAAAAAAATTTACATGGACAGCCAGTGGTCATTTTTTGGTCAGTCAAAAATAGCACATGGTGATAGTAGGTGCTATTGAAATCATGACCCAACTGCAGGCAAAGTACTAAAGTCTCCCTAACTGTTCTGCCAGATTCCCTCTCTACAATCCTATGCCCACAATAGGCTAATCAGCTTCCCTTAAATCCTCAAAAACCAACTCAAAACACCCAAGGACAGTGATGGCGAACCTATGACACGCGTGTCAAAGATGCCACATCACAAAGTTTGGGGTGACACACTAGTGTTCCCCCAAACCTGACAAAAATTGAGTTGATTTTACTTATTTTTCATTTTTTGTAATTATTTGGTGTTTCTTTATATAATACTAGCTTTTATGTACCCGGCTTCGCCCGGGTGTTTATATGTGCCATCCCTGACCCCCGCCCCCCACTCACCAGGCATACAGATGGCCCTGTATCGGTTTGCCTGCAGGAAACCTATTTGCGCCCGAGTGTTTATATTCCCATCCTTGACCCCCCCCCCCCCACTCACCAACCATACAGATGGCCCTGTATCGGTTTGCCTGCGGGAAACCTATTTGCGCCCGGGTGTTTATAGGTCCCATCCCTGCCCCCCCCAGTGGTTTTCAGCCACCCCCAGGCATGTTTTTTTTTTTTGTTAAAAATTAGCCAGCGGTGACTGGGTGTTTATTTGTCCCATCCACGCTGCTGTACTTTTGTGTTGCTCTAGATGTAGCAGCTCTGTCTCTCTTATCGTGTAGTCTTTTGTCACGCTGCTGTACTGTTTCTGTTGCTCTACATGTAGCAGCTCTGTGACGTAGCATTGCAAGTCATTTTTTTTTCCTCAGGTGTTTCCTGTGTATGCTGTTGTTTCATCTTTGTAGCCTTTGGTTGCACCTGCCCAATTGCCTTACGTTATACAGTAAACTTTCAGAGTAAGAGCAACAGTCACAGCACCTTGTGCCAACTGTCACCTGCCAAGCAGGGACCGCCCACAGAACACATTTCACTGGCCTTGTATAGGATTCCCTGCGGGAAACCTATTTGCTGCTGTTTGTCTTCAACTGTAAAGCGTTCAGTTGCTGCCTGAAGATTCCGCATGTCATTTGCATGTACTTTGCATCTCATCATGACATCATCAGAGTCGCGGAATGCAGCGGCTCAGCCCATAGCCACCCATAAAAGAACCACAAATTTGTTTGTACCCGCACCCGTGGGGGCGCGAGCTGTTCCAAAACCACGCAGCGACGGTCTCGGGGGGCCAAGGCACCCACGTGCCGAGTTTGGCGCGAGTCGGTCCAGGCGTGGCAGAGCCTATGTGGAACATGCATACATACACACATATGCTCTTTTTTATATAGATAGACAAAGCACCACATATGATTGGACTGTATTTTTTGTTTAAATAAATGAATATAAAGAACTGTTTCTCTTTTGTTTGGGAGGGGGATTGACATACCAGCAGAGTCAAGTTAAGCATTTTCCAAGGTTTTGACACACTGAGGTTTGCCATCACTACCCTAGGCTTATATAAGGTACCACAAAACCCCACCCCAAACAAAGACAAAATGCTACCAGCTTGCCTGTTCAACCATACAGGTCCTCCAGTCAATGGCTCCAGGGGTGTGGCAGTCACACAGTAACTCCCAGTCTCCAATAACAACCCTAGCTGCAACCACAATCACAATAGCCTCAAGTATCCAGTCCATCCATCCGTCAGTCAGTCAGCTCCAAGCCGTCCATCCTTCCAACAAGCCAGCAAAACCACCACTCTCTCAGCAATTACAACCAACACCTTCTCCTGTCTCCAGGTGCTCCTTATATCCCACTACAAGCTCCGAAGTGGCTGCAGTTGTGAACAAGCTGTAGGCAAAGGCCCTGGGGTTAACCCTGTAATTCCTGGCTGATATGAACAAGGGGCCACTGCTGATACCATTTCCTAACTCCTTGGGGTATCTTCCGCAATTTCCAATACACTAACCCTCTGCCATGGTTTTGCTACTGTTCATAGTCCCCTGCATACTATTTATGAATAAAACCTTCTCCCCATCAGGCCACATTGCACATTTAGGCACACATCTAGTTTTCCCTAAAGACCCTCCCTTGGGCCCACTAAAATAATGCTGTGGATTCTGGCTCCAAGTCCATATCCTCCAGCTGTTGAAAACAGGGACATATGACACCTATTCTCTTACTTAGGATCATTACTCAAGCTTTCCCCAAACATAGGAGCAACAGAGGAACATAGGAAACTGTAGGATACTTGTCCATCTAACAAAGAGCCCAATCCTATCCAATTGTCCATTGCCAGTAACCATGCCAAATGGGGTGTATTCTGCATCCTGCTGTGGGGGAGCCCTCCTCAAGGTATGGAAGTATTTGTTTCCTTACCCCATGACTGCTTTGTAGCTGCACCGGTGCTAAAAAATTGGATAGAATTGGGCCCTCAGTGTTGTTGTCAACACTGACTGTGATTCTTCAGGGTTTCTAATGGGGGTCTCTTCTGAATGCAAAGCCCCTGAGCTACAGTTTCACACATCCCCCAAACCTGAAATGGCCTTATGGCAAGTCAGACCAGTTGTCCATCTAGCTCTAGACCAGTTGTCCATCTTCAGTGATGGACAGAAGCCCTCCAAGACCTCAGACAGAGAAACGCCTTTCTCAGCTGATCCTTTCAATTGGAGATAGCACCTGGGATCTTCTGAGTGCAAAGTGTGTGCTCTGCAATGAGCTGCAAGCTCTCCCCCAAATGAAGACCTATAAGTCTGCCTTCCACTGGGATGAACCTTTGGTCCTTCTAGCTCACTACAGTCTGCACTGACTGACTGGCAATGATGGGCCATAGTTTCAGCAGGAACTTTCTCAGTCCAACCAAAGATGCTTCTGGGGATTGAAACAGAGACCTTCTGCTTGCAACGCAGGGCCCTGCCACTGAGGTACAGTCCCTTCCTGTACACAGGCCCACCATGACTTGAAGGCTGTGCTTCCTTGGCTGAGTTTCCTTATTTGCAATAGCCTGTACTGCACTGATTTAAAAGCCAAGAGGAGTAGTAAAAAGTAAAGGTTTCCCCATGACTGAATGGTCTAGTTGTGACTGACTGTAGGGGGCGGTGCTCATCTCCATTTCTAAGCCTGCAGAGCCAGCGTTTGTCCAAGAACAAGTTTCTGTGGTCATGTGGCTGGTATGACTATACGCTGAGGTTCAGAGAACGCTGTTACCTTCCCACTGAAGTGTTACCTATTCATCAACTTGCACTTTTAGGTGCTTTTGAACTGCCAGGTTGGCAGGAGCTGGGACAAGCAATAGGAGCTCACTCCATTGCGTGGTCTCGAACTTCCAATCTTCCGGTCAGAAAGCCCAGCAGCAGCGGTTTAACCCACAGCGCCACCACGTCCCCAAGAGGAGTAGTAGGCTGTGTTAAAGAAAAATATCCAAATTATCTACAGTATACAGGTATTACCAAGAGTTCAAAATATCCTTCAGCAGCTGCAGTGTTGTGAAATGGTGGGCAATAAAGATGCTTTACCATTAATGTGCATGAATTATTATTTATAGTACAGTATTTTGATTTATATACTTCTTTTCCACACACATGAACTAGAGACAGTTGTGCAGAAATGTCATTGCTAGAGAGACAGAAAAGAGCTGAATACTGCACTGAGGAATAGCAACAAAATATTTAAAAGGCCAATGGCACTCCTACAGGAAGGGCAAAATGCTAAATGCCTGAGCTCCTGTGTAAGGGGAGGGGCCTATCACCTTCACCTCCAGAGCCATTCACGGCTCAGAGAACAAAGCCTCTGAGTCAGTTCTCTGAGCAGTGATTGGCTCTGGAGGTGAAGGGGCAGGGCCACATTACCCAGGAGTTCAGGCTTCTGCAACATTTAGCATTTTGCCCTCCCTGTAGGAACACCACTGAACAAGGAGTCCCTGAAAGCAAAAGAGGGGACCATAATTTATCAGAGACAGGAGCCAAAACATTGGGGCTGTTCTTACTACGGGCGCAATCCTAACCAGGAACTAGGCCAGCACAGTTAGGCCAGCACAGTTTGGCTGGCACAAGGGACACTGTAAAGGATGTTTGGACCGCTCTCGGAGTCAGGGAGGATGGCGCACGTTTGTGTGTTGGCCTCTCTGACTCCGAGAGTGGTCCAAACTTATTTTACGGTGGCCCTTGTGACAGCCAAACTTTCCTGGCCTAACTGTGCCGGTCTAACTCCGGGTTAGGATTACGCCCAGCAACGGGATCTACAAACGACCTAGGGGAACGCTGGGCGGGACGTAGGCGGGACATCCGGGTGATTGGCAGCCCGTCCGCGGCGATCCGCAGCTGCCCTGGCCTCGGGGGGGGGCTCATGCTCGCTGCGGAGGACGGATGAGGGTCGCGCCGGGTGCCTGGGCGAGCAGCGGTGGGGCGCGCTAACCGGGGGCAGCCCCCCCAAGCCAGGACAGCTGCAGAACGCTGCAGACGGGCAGCCAATCACGCGGAAGCCCCGCGTAAGTCCTGCCCAGCGTTCCCCCAGGTCGTTTGTAGATCCCGTCGCTGATTATGCTCTAAATGGGCAATGTTGCAGCATATGTGATTGTCAAAAGCAAAAAAGAAACGAGGGCTGTGATATGATTTGCAGGCCTGGTCAGCTTTTGTACCACAGAATTTTAGCCAGACCCTCTGGTATCTGTTAGCATTGCACAGAGAGAAGCATATGAATCTGTCTTATTCTGGATCAGGCTACTGATCCATCTAACTCAGCATTGTCTGACAGTAACTCAGTACCATAGGTAGAGGAGGGCAAAATGGTAAGTATTGCAGGCATTGCAATGCACTGGGTAAGTGGCCCCTCCTACTCACAGTCGGAGCCATTCCAGGGATCAATGGCAACATAATAATGTTTGCCAAGTCAAGCGACATCTTCTGTGCATCGCCATCACTGCCCAGAAGGGCTCCAACTGTGGGTGGGAGGGGCCATTTACATGGCACATTGCAGTGCCTGCAGTACTTGCTGTTTTGCCCCCCTCTAGCTACGCTACTGTAGTAACTCTCCATGTTCTCACATGGCGGTCTTCCCCAGCCAGTGGCATCACTAGGGTTTGCATCACCTGGTACGAGAGCTCATTGCATCACCCCCATGATGGATCTCCTTCTGTTACCAGACCATACAGAATAAATTAGCACAGTCTAAATGCAGTGGCAGCATTAAAATTGGTTTAAATGCAGTAGCAGCATTAAAATCCATCGCCCCAGACAGGACCAGGATGACCACCGCCAGAGGGAGACACCCGGCCCTGGGGAAGGGGCCAAGCGAGGAGGCCTTGCCAACTATGGGAGGCTGGAGGCCCTTACACCCAGGGAAGAACAGGGCCTATCCAGACCTATGGCTGGGAGGGCAGGTGCAGGAGCCAGCCCCAGGCCTTATGCTGGTGCAGGGGAAGGCCTCAAGGGAAGTCTCAGGAGATCACGGGAGGAAAGGGCAGGGCCCGGAGGTGGAGCCTGGGCCTTAAAAGGAAGCTTGGCTTGGCTGGAGGAGGCAGTCTCTGGCTGGCCGGCTGGGGGAAAGGATGTGCAGGGAGGCTCGCAACCACCTTACCCGTACAGGATTGGAGCCCACACTTGAGAGGCCTCTGGCAAGGGAGACCGTTCTGTCTGGCAGGGGTCTCTCTCCTGACAGGACCCCAGCAAGGATCTGATCACGCCCGCGTGGGCCAAGGCCTTGGGACCGAGCAGACTCAGCAGGGCAAGACCTGGTCCTGGGGAAGCGGCCACCCTCCTACCAGGCCACAACCCCTGCGGCGAGGAAAGGGACCCAGCCACTCTACGCAGGTGGCCAAGACCAGACCTGTGAGCACATCAGACATGGTGCCGCTCGCTATAGACTTTGAGTGAGCCCTGTGGAGCAACAGGGCTCGATGAATGCAAAAGCGCTGACCAGGTTAAAGAGCCTCAGCAAGCCAACAGCTGGTGTCCAGACATCCTTCTGAGGTGCTGTAAGTACCACCAAGCCCCGTTTCTGCC
This sequence comes from Lerista edwardsae, assembly GCA_029204185.1. Classification (NCBI taxonomy): domain Eukaryota; kingdom Metazoa; phylum Chordata; class Lepidosauria; order Squamata; family Scincidae; genus Lerista; species Lerista edwardsae. Next base: position 97,995 of record JAJKFI010000175.1, on the reverse strand, counting down.
CTTGCACCCAGCTATCATTGGGGATCTCTGCTGCCCCACCATGACAGAAGTGACACCCCCATTAACTTTATTTATTTAATAGATAACAATAAAGATCATCCAACTAATCAGTAACCAACAAAAAACAACAACAACCAGTGGCCAACTTGATGACACTCACACAATTGAATAAGAGTTCTAGAATTAGTTCTGAGACTTGGAAATAAAAGCTGACTCATACTAACACCTTATTGGTTCCCAGCTGTGTCTTCATAACACCTTGGCTCTCAGAACAATCAGTCTGATTGTTCAGTTCTGAGTTAAAGAATTCCCCTTTTGGTGACATCAAGTAGTTGTGTTTTCCTTTTCTGGTTATTTAGCTATGACGTTTGATAGGATAGAGATAATTCAACACAGTTTGTTTCCTTGCATTCTGCATTAAATTCCACATCATATGGTATATAAAATGAATATTAATTTAAAATACCAAGCTTTTAACAATTTTGGTCAGTAGTTGTGTCACCACCACCCCAAGTGTGTCACCCGGTGCAGTCTGCACCCCCTGCACTCCCTAGTGACGCCACTGTCCCAGCCCTACCTGGAGATGCCGGGATTGAACCTGGCCCCTTCTGAATGCCTAACAGGTTGTCTGACACTGAACAATCAATCAATCAATCACTAGTATTTATATAACTACTGTTATTATATAACAACTGGCTCATCCCATCATATTGTGCCTTTGGGATTTTCCTTATGAGTAAGATTTTAAGGAGGAGCTTGCTCAGTGTCTAGCCTTGCTCCTGTCTGGACCATCTGCCAGCCATTCACTCCCAACGCAAAGGAATTATTAACATGTCATTTTGGAGAGGAAACTGGGAGAGGTGCCCATTAGTGTCCTGTTTAGACCTGACTGCAACAGAAACAAACACAGGGTCCCTGCACCCCTATGCCAGCATTGTTTTTAATATGCTTCAATATGCTTCAATTGATCTACTTTCCAGAAAGGGTTAGCCCAGAAAGCTAGCCTTTCACCTTGCTTTCCGCTACACATGCTGGAATTTTTTCCTAACCTAGCTAAACATCTCTGGGCAAGTGCAGAGTGCTTATCTTTATCACAGCAACTACAGCCTACCAGCTTCAGTTATGGTATAGCTACAAGGGATGTTGGATCTGACTAATCTGACCTTTGCAGTCCTGGATCCAGGATCAGCAAACATAGGCCACCCCTGAATGAAAGCCTAAATTACGCTGCTAATACCACAAAGCAGGGGTTTTCAGCCTTTTCTATCTCACTGCACACTGACAAGGAGCTAAAATTTTCAGGGCACACCATCAGTTTTTGTTTGGGGTTTTTTTCCCAATTGACAAGGCACACTATGCCCCAAAGGCTCTACTAATAAATGACCCTCCCCCAAACTCCAATGGCGCACCCATGGACCATTTGGGGCACATCAATGCGCCATGGCATGCTGGTTGAAAATCGCTGTCCTAAAGTTTCAGACAGATATCTGAAAATTCATAATATTTCATTTCAAGCATCAACTTTTACTTGGTTCACTCACAGGTTGACAAGATTCTTATTCTGACTCCTTTCAAAAATCCAACTTTTCTCCATCCCACCATCAAATGTCTACTCTTAAGTACCGGATCATTTACGTGGGGAAATCTTTGAAGCCTCACTGTGCAGCTGAGGAACAGAGATGGGTGTAGGTTATTTTTAGTGCAATGAAGCAGGGATGGTGTGAGAATCTCACGCAAATTGTTTCCTTTTTGCAAAAAAATGATTTGTATCTGCAATCCCAGCCAACCTGCTGGATTCAGTGTGGGATAGGACTGCCATGAGGGCAGAGAAACATTGGCAGGTGCTGTTTCCTCTCTCGTTGCATTACAGGAGAGAGGGAAACAAAACATGCCAAAATTTCACCTTCTGTAGCATGATGAAAGGCACAGGAAGCCTGCCGTGAACTCAGCCTGGCCACTGGCAGAAGTGCCTGGTCATCAGTATTGCACCATAACTTATGCCAGGGGTGGCCAAACTTGATTAATACTGGAAGAGCCACTTACGATAAACTCCAGATGTTTGGGAGCCACAATATTTAAGAAGCATTTCAATTCTTAAGAGTATTTACTCACCATAAACATTAAACGTATGCTTTAATCCACTAGACTCAGTTTTTACCCAGTAAATAATTATAAAACTTCAAAATTTCGTATTAACCTTTTAAATTAATAGTGATGCAAAAAGGAACTCAGCCAACCAGTAGTGTAGCTACACTGTAGCAGTGTGGTAAGTATTGCAGGCGTTGCAATGCGCAGTGTAAGGAGCCCCTCCAACTCACTCTTGGAGCCATCACTCAACATCACTCTTGGAGCAACACACAGGCAATGCTACCCAGAATGGTTATGACGACATGAGGGAGGGGCCACTTACACAGCGCACTGAACTGCCTGGAATACCTACCCCACTGTCCCTTGTAGCTACACTACTGCAGCCTGCATATTTCTGCAAATTACACATTACAGGTCAAAGTGCCACACGTGGCTTTCAAGCTGTGGTTTGGCCACCCTTGCCTTATACCAAGTTCTTTCCATCAGAGTGCTTCAAGGAAAGTTTAGCATGACATACATAGAAACAAGTGATGTTGTTGTGGAAAGTGGCAGTTGCCATGTCATTGCTATCATCTCCTTTTGAGGATCAAGACAAAGGAAACAATGTCTGCATATTTGAAATTGACGAGGTTCCACAAAGCACCAAGCACCTGGATGCCTGCCGCAACATGAAGCACCCTCTTTGCGACTCTGGTGACATCACAAAGCACCATCTCCCCCCCTCTGTGGTGTTTCTTTGATGCCATAAAAATCCTTCTCCCACAAGGCCCCTCTGAAGCCTTGAAGCACCCTCCCCAGAGTCAATTTTCATCTCAAGAAACAATTAACAACAACAAAAGATCAAATGCCAAATGTTTGTTTAAATGGGTAATCCTTCAAATGGCACTTGAGTAATTGTGCAAATAGCTCTTTAAATCTCCCAAAGGTGAATTGCAGACTAGGAATATGGAGGTGGGGCTTAACTAAGTGAGGAAGTTACAGTGCCAGATGATGACCTGATAGCAAGGCCAGGTAAAGCCCTCCAGCACCTGGGATGGCATGCCAAATGCTGCCCCCTTCCCTTAACTGGTGATGTGCCAGTCTTTGTTCTCAGGATTGGTCTCCCAGTCTCAGCCTCTCATGATTGAAAAAGAAAGAGGGAGGGAGTGAAGCAGAAGAGGTAGTATGAGGGGAGGGGAGTGATAGACTAGAGCATCTGATACTCTAGCGTAACTCTCTACTGGCAACCACAGTCCTGCTCTGTTCTTTCCAATTCAGGGAGCAGGAGAAGAAGCAGGCTCACCAGAGTGGACAGACAGGCACTTCCCATCAATCTGCTGCCTGAGGATGGGCCAGTTGGCCTCATGTATAAGCCAACCCTGCCTAGAAGACCTGGGTTGAGTTCTCTATGCAGTCATAAAGCTTCCTGCGCCAGCTGGTATCTTTCAGCCTAATCTCTTTCATAGGTGGATTGTTGTGGAGCTAAAAGCAAGGAAGAACAACGTCTGGACATATTCTTAGACCGCCAAAGTCAGAGAGGAGACTTGGGATCTCTTATTGGTTAGAGCTGCACCAGGTGCATAGCTGAGGGAGGGTCAGAGGGATCACAGAACCCTGGGCAGCACTTGCACGGTCCTGCTGCCCCTCGCTCAAAGCCAAGCTACTCGCAGCAAAGCCACCCACAGAAGCCGCTGTCCTCACTCTGAGTGGCGCAGAACTGTGTTGAGAATGCCCGTGGGTGGCAGGCAGGTTCTCCTGCCCACCCCAGCAATCATTCTCGGCACAGACGGTCAGAGCAAAGCTGGTTGGCTCCAAGCGCTCCTGACGTAACTGCAGTTATGTCATCACATCACCGCAATTACTTCCCAGTTGGATGGGGCGGCAGGCAACTGTTGTGTCCCAGGGTGGTGCACAGGCCAGCTCCGCAGCTGAGCAACACTGATCTGTGTCAGGTCTTCCGTTTTCGTGTTAATCAGAGTCCTGCTAGATCAGGTCAAAGTAAGTCCTGCATCTCATTTCCAGCTGCAACCAGCTGGATACCTCAATACCTGGATACATGGAATCCAGAAACAGCTGGTTCTCTTTCCTCCCTCCATACCTAGTATACTGCTTCTGTATATGGCGCTTCAATCTTCAGCACTCATGGTTAATAGCTGCCAAGAGACTTGTCCACCATGAACATATCTAACATTTTATAAGACCATATAAGCCCTGCTGAATCAAACAAAAAATCTATCTAATCCAGTATCCCATTTCCCATGGTGACCAACCAGACACCTCTGGAAAACTTGTTATCAGAGTTCAGCCTTCTCATACTGTTTGTCTTGCATTTGGTACACAGAGATATACCACTTCTGTACATGGAGGTTCCATCTAGCTCTCATGGCTAACAGATTTTGATAAATGCATTTTATAATCTAAGAGCAACCTCACTGGATCAGAACAGAGATGCGCCTAGTCCAGCATCCTTTGCAAAAATGCCAGCAATCAGCAGATGAGAACTAGTCCTCAAGAAATTGGCAGGTGGTCCACCAGTGATGGATCTTCTGCCCACTGCTCTCTAGATCCTGAGGGAAAGAAACCCTAAGGGCAAAGCAACAAAAGTGCTTGTGGCTTGGTGTCGGTCTTGTCAGCTGAACGTTGGCAAGGCAGAGAAAAGAAACATGAGAAAACATCTCGGTTCCAGAACCAGAACTACAGCAAGTCTAGTGGTTAATGCCTCAGACTTGGACTCCTCTGTGGAGCCCCCTTTCCTTTTTCCCAAGCAAATATATTTGTTCCCATTGCACCCCACCTTCCAAAATAGCCCCAGCGTCTCTGCCTATTGACCATTTGCTCCCTGAATCTGGCAAAACTAAAGTGCTTTCAGTGGATTCAGGACACCCTCATCGCATTTCCTCTTAAGCATATTACTGATATATCCTGTTCAGATGGCTGAATGCCCTGCATCCACTTCTCGCAGAACGTGAGATGGGGTGAGTGCATGGGTTTGAGGGGTGACACTCTCCTCCCAGGCACCCTCAACTTTGGGCAAGTCAAGTTCCCCACCGCACCCCATTCCCATGATTGCCCCCATTCCACATCAGCACAGGTCAGGGTGAAGTGAAGACAGGGGAACTCACCTGTGGCCGCAACTGCAATCTCCATCGCTTTTATCCCTTCAGCAGAAAGGACCAGGAAAAGTGCACCTGCTGTTTTTTTCCACAGTGGCTGAGTCCTGAGTGCACACCCCTGACTCTCCTCTCTGCTCCAAAGAGTCTGTCTATAAATACTCAGACAATGCAGCTCCGCTTGGTATGCCTGCCACCGCCCTGGCTGCTTTGCCTCTTCCTGCAAGCAAAGGACAAAAGCAGCCAGCCCATGTGTATGTCTCTCCCTCTCTCACATACACACTCACACTCCTCCTCCTCCTCTCTAGCTTGATTTTAATTGAAGCAGTGCAGTTCCCTAGCACAGGGGCAACCTTAGATGACGGAGAAAAGAAGAGAATCCATCTATGGAAGTGGGAATTACTGGTGGGAAAGAGAGGGATTCTTTTTCCTTCTTTCTTTTTTATCACATCTCTTTGAGCAGAGAAATGTGAGTATTTTTCAGAAGGCGATTACCAGTGTCTCATCCACAGTCCAAAAATACAGACAGGGTTCCGGATGTAGCTTTTGCCAGATCAGAGCATCAGAGCTTCACAATAGTGCATGAAGGAGAATTGAGCAGGTGACTGATTTCCTCATTCCTATCTTGTAACACGTAGGACACGATGAAATTCTCCCCTTCACTGAAAACTTACAGGCATGGCAAGCAAACAGTATGAGATCCCCAGGGAAGAAGACACTGGTATGGGAAGAGACCATGTAATGCACCTTGTCACCCCGCCTGGTCAAGTCACTGGAAGCAGCAGCATACCAAGGTCATTCGGCACCCGGGGCCAAAAAATTATTTCCAGTAATAGTCAAGACATGAAATGAATAATGATGATGATGATGATGGCCAGAGAAGGTGCAGTGAACATTTTCTTTTATAGAGAAAACCTCCTTATATAACTTTGTGACTTTTAATATATAATCATACCAACAAACAATCAAGTTATCTCAGTATTAGGATTCACTAAATAAAAGGTCCCCCAAGCAGTGGGCAAATTTTGCCTGGTTCACCAGATCTTTTCTATATGTAGAGGTGTTTGTAAATGGTGTTATTTATTTTACTCAGTCCATTGTGTTGTGTAAGACTAGGCTGCAATGCTATTTTACTCACTGGAAAAAACACCTCTATAGTTGACAGAAGTGGTAGATACTGGAAATTAGAACCTGGAGCCTTCTGCATACAAAGCAGATGCTCTACCCATTTGAACATATAAAGCTACCCTACTTACAGCACATGGAGTTTCTCAGACTTGCAGTAGCTATTTTGCTGGCACAGATCCAAGTAGCCCCATTGGGCAGGCTGGGTTACTACACAGGGTAAGGGAACAAGCAGCCTGCCCAATTCTGATGCCGGATATGGTGTGGGCCAGGCAGCCCTGGGCTGGGCTGCCCGTCCAATTATCAATTCAGCAATAATCCTTTAGCTGGCAATGACTCTCCAAGGACCAAAGAGATATTTTTCCTGGTTTTCAACTGGAACCACCAAGGAGCTGAACCACCCTTAAGCTGTAGATCCTCCCTTGCAAATTATAAGTTCTGTGGAACTCACATCCAATACACACATTGCTGCAGTGGCACAAGTGTCACTTCCAGTCAGTGGCATACAAAGAGGGTGGCCATCATCCCGGCCCCGGGTGCCAGGCTGCAGGGGAGTATCTGAGAGGCTGCGCAAGATGTTTAAACTTCTTTTTTCAAGAAGAAAACTTATTTCTTTTTTATTTCCATAAGTTGCTGCAAGCCCACAACTGAGGCTTCCTGACCCGATTGGTCAGGACCCCAAGATTGAAGAACACTGTTCTAAATATTATACATGTGATGTTGTCTCCTGCCACACCTCAGCTGGCCCATTCTACATTGTTCAGGTCATTGGAACATACCAGCTGCCCAGAGCGACACACAGCACAATCCACTCTCTCTCTCTATATATATATTTATATATTTACTCAGAAGTAAGTCCCATTTTGTTCAATGGAGCTTACTCCCTGGAAAATGTGTTTGTAGCCACTGTTTCCCCTCCCCCTTTGCTAAACACTGTCTCTTAATGCACTGTGTGATCCTTAGCCGGAGGTCTGGGGCTCAGCCACAATAGTTCACCCTTGGAACTGATAATGTTGCAGCTTCTTCCAAAAGCCTTAGTTTCAAAACTAAGGGCGCAATCCTAAACTGGAGCTAAGCCAGAACAGTTAGGCCAGCAAAGTTAGACCAGTGCAAGGGACACCGTAAAGTATGCTAGGACCACTCTCCAAGTCAGAAAGGCCAGCGCACAGACATGCGCCATCCTCCCGGACTCTGAAAATTGTCCAAACACGCTTTACAGTAGCCTTTGTGCCAGCCAAATTTTGCTGGCCTAACTGTGCCGGCCTAACTCCAGTTTAGGATTGCGCTCTAAGTCCCTGTGAGGGATTCATTTGGGATGCCCCTTTCTACCTCCTTTCCTGCACCCCCAAGTCATATATTCTCTTGGAGAAAAAACATTGAGGTTCACGGCCATGTGCTTTTGTTTTGGTTTTGCATTATTGTAAATATGGTGGTGTTCCATGGAATGTCCTTAATGGCCTGCAGTGACGGGAGCCAAAAGGTCAGTGAAATAGATCGCAGAGCTATGAAGCTGACAGGGTGTTGAAATAAGAAACATCCGCTCTGTGCAATAGGAATACAATGTTCTGGGCAGAGAGGACAAGGCTGTCAACAGGCGGAAGTCCCTCCGAATATAATCATACGTCAAGACTCACACAGCATTTCCCTCCATTCTCTGAATCAAGGCCACTCCTTCATTTGTGTAATTTAAACAGTGTTATCAATTTAAACAGAATTGTTTGTGGCACTTGCTAGGGTCCAAGAAAAAAAAAGGCAGAGATTCCATGTAGAGATTCAATTCCATGAGATTACAAAGCTAGATGGGGGAAACAGAGGGGAGGAGGAGTAGGCCAGTCAAGAGTACTTTCAGATCGAGTTACACATACTTAGGTGTAGTTTCACTAGAGCCTGGATTCCCAAACTGTGCATTGCAATGGTCAGGAGCACTGCGAGGCACTCCCCTGGGGCATTGTGGACTGCCAGCCAACCTGCAGCAACTGAACTTTAAATAGTGGTAAGAGGCTCAGCCTTACAGGATGAGCTCCAGCATGCAGTTTTAGCTCTGACCCTCTTATCGCAGTTTAAAGCTCTGTCGCAGGTCTCTGAACCTGGAAGTAACTGGCAATGATGTCATCACGAGTCACTTCCAGGAGGCACGTGCAGCATAGAGGAGCATCAGACCAAAGAAAATTGGGAAGTACTGGGCCCAAACAACAAGGAAGGGTATTGCCCATTAGAATATCTGTTGTTCTGATCCAGTAAGTAAATGCTTGTGTTTTTATAAAATTACACATATACATGAAGGATACGGGTATTAATCAAGCTAGCCAAATAGAACCTCCATGTATAGAAGCAATCCACCTCTGAGAACAGAATGTAAGTCTTTCAGAGCACCACAGCTCTGAATCCATAGAAAAATGGCTCCCAATTTGTGCACTGTGGTGTTCTCACAGGGTACCATGCAGCCTCTTTTTCCTGGCTTGCCGAGTTGACATCATGCAAAAATTGTGTGAGATTTCACAGGATCTTGTGCTATTCTCACAAGAGCTTGCACTATTCTTGTAAGATCTCACACTATGTTGCCAGTGAACAGGGAGCCATGGATGAAGGGCACTGGAGCAGCGGTAACTTTGGGAACCGGTGCCATAGAGGTTCTCTGTGCCTTTCTGTGTCACTGTCTGGCCGGGTAGCTTTTGTGCAAATTTGAAGACTAGTGGTTTTTTTCTTCTTTGTAACAGAACCAAAGTGGAGGATGCTAGTTGCAGCTGCACTGCAGAAGTGACTGTGGGGAACAGAGAGGAGAAAATTGAGGGTGGAGTGTGCATGCACACACACACACACACGCACGCACGCACACACACACACACACACACACACACACACACACACACACACAAGTGCCTACCGAACCATCTCCCCCCTTTGGGTCAGTGGCAAGGATGCCATTGCCTTGAATTAGCTGATCTGTTCGGTTTAAAAAAAAAAACCAAATTACCCTTTTTGACACTAGCTATTGGAAATACCTGGAGCAGAACGAGAGCAGCTGCCACAAGGCTGGGGCAGAAATAAAAAAAGCATCAAACTCATTGCAAAACCTGTTCCATCATAGCATTTCAGCTACAAAAACCGCATTCTGTTTAGGGCAACAGTTTCTGTATCGGACTACTGGTCCCTTCAACCGGTTATCCTCTTGCACAGAGTAAGATCAACAACTGGCTGTAATGTTCTACACACTGACCCAGGTGTGCAACTCAACAGCTGTGATTTTGTACGGTGCTGTGCAGCCGAACCAAGGGACTGGCTGCAGTAGATATCTAGTATCTGTGTGGGTGGGGGAGGCATGCTGAAGCTGGGTTGTCCTACACCAAGCAGTCCTGCTTTGTAAGCAGGGGCCCTTCAACCCCCTGGCCCTGCCTTAGATACACTGCTGTGTGATTGTACCTGTAGTAACTTCTTCTTTAGGAACTATTGTCCATCTTGTGCCCCTTTTTCTATTAGTTCATCTAATAGTTCATGGAAACAACCCTCATGTTTGTCTAAGGCTGCAATCCTATTCACACATACCTAGGAGTAAGTCCTATTGATTATAATGATACAGGCTGAAATTCTATCCACACCTGAGAGTAAGCTCCATTTACTATAACAGGGTTTACTTCTGAGTAGACATGTGGGGGATTGTGCTGATAGTTAGTCCTCTTTATATGTGAATTCGCTATCTGCACCTCTGTCCTTGTTAGTTGCTATGCAGGGACCTTCAAAATGACACCTGAAACCAGTGCTGACCCCTTTAAAATAGCAAACAGAAGCATCTGCCAGCTATGTTTAAGGGGTCCATGCTGGGCACAGGTGCCATTATGAAGATCCCTGCAGCCACCGGAAGATCACTGCGCAGCATTCAGAGACCTTTTGCCACTTCCTGCTGCACTCTGCTGGCTTCCTGAAGGTCTCTGCTGGATTCTTCTGATGGCAGATATGGTACCCCTTGCACCTAACCCCATTGATCTCTTAGGATCAATGGTTTGTGAATTTGCCATCTGCAGGATTTCCAGGAACCGAACCCTATAAGGAGGATTGTCTGTACTTACTTCTGAGTAAAGATGCATAGGACTGGTCTGTGAGTCTATTAAAATAAGCCTTCCTAGTACAGGTTTCATGACACACCCTGGGACCCTTTACAGGCAAAGCACGGACTCCATCACCAAGCTACAGCCGCCGCTAAACAATGCCCTTCTTCGACTACACTTTCGTTTCTGCAATGAAGTGCAGTCTAGGCTATTCACACTTTCCTGAGAGTAAGCCCCATTAAATACAATGGGACGGACTTCTGAATAGAATGCTTGTATTAGGATTGCACTGTTCAGAGCTTTTCCTTCAGAGGGGAACATTTGTCACCATTAGAGTTACTGCAGTCACAGAAGCGGGGTGGCACTAATCCCAGTTTAAGGAGCAGGGTTGCCCGCAATAGGTTTGAGTTTCTATTCCAGGAGAACTGCCGCGTCAGCTGGTTCGAGCAAATACACAACCGCTGCGGCCTCTTGGGTGGCTTTGATAAAGCGGACTCTTTTTCCCAGTGAACGCTCCGGCCAACAGAAAACGGTGAGGTGGTCTAAAGGGCGCCCCATTTGACGTGGCGTCACAGCCACGCTGCGGCGTGAAATCTGCGGCGTGAAAGACGGTGAAGGTGAACAGCACAGCAGGCTTTTTCTCCTCTCTCCATCTCCTTGCATTTCAGGAACGTGTGATTGGAAGCCACGAGACGCCCCCGCGACTTTCGGGAAAGCCCAGCTAAGCCGAGGATTCCTCGTAGGCAGCCTCGTGACTCGTCTTCCGAGCACGGATTCCCCCCCTCCCCACTATTCCCTCTCCCCCTCTCCTTCCCCAGCCCACGCATTCCCCTCTGCAGAGCTGACCTGTTGCCATGGCAACGAGACAGGCCCGGACCCTCTCCCTGCCTCGGATGATAAAAGGCAACCAGATGCACGAATCAATAATGCATTCGCCGTGCCTGGCGGCTTTCCCTCGTCCCCCGAATGCGCAGAGGGAGGAGGGAATCCCCAGCTCCAAAAATAACCTGCTTTGGCTAGAGCGGGGGAGGGGGGAATCTCTCTCTCTCACACACGCACACACGTCTGTCCTTTCTTCATACTTTTCACGATCGCGTCCAAGCCTGATGTGATGGCGCGCGGGGGAGCGGCGCGGGGGCTGCGGCTGATGGGCGGGGACGGAGATCCCGGGTTTCCCCGGCTGCCGCCCCCGCATCGCTGCGCACGGTTCACTGCAGCAGGTCGGGCGGAGGGAGCGCGCGACGCCGCAAGGCGCCCACAGAAAGCGCAGGTGGACCCAGTCGGCTCTATGAATAGCTCCGCGCACGTGCGGGGACTGCGTAATGGGGTCTCCCGGGCGCCCCAGGGTTACGTGGCGCCGCAAAAGGCGCGCTCGATGCTGCAGAAGAAGCCGAGGCACAGCTTGGAGGCGGAGATATGAGGCTGGCAGACTGGGGAGAGCGGAGCATTTGGGCAGCTGCAGGCTCTTATGGGAAAGCATTTCAAGAACAATCCCGTTTTTTCTATCTTCGTCCTTCGACTTCTTGATGCGAAGGCTTTCCTTGCGAGCCACAGACCATTTTTAACCAATGTGACATTCTGGCCTGCTCTTGTAGCGACAGCCATTTTGGAAATCTGCACGCTTTCCGATGAAAACTCTTTACATGCTACATTGGCAGGAACAAGCATAAGACGCTTCTTTTAACTTGTAGAGCAGTGGTTCCGAAACTGAGGGTCAGGACGCACCAGTGGGTCACGAGCCAAATTGGGGCCACACGGCGTCCTTGGCTCTGCACCTGCTAAAGGCATAGATCTGAGGAGCCCATTGGGGCAGCTGGCCCCTACCCCAGGATAAGGCCGCAAACGTGCCCTTGCCCTGTGGAGGCTTCAGCCTGCTCCCAAGCTGCACTGGATACAGCACAGGCCTGCCAGCCTGCCTGTTCCAGCACATCTTAGAATTGCGCCCTTCTAGAATTCTTTGAAAAAATAGACATGTGGATGCAAGCGAGCCTGTGGATATTTGAATTTTCAGAAGGCACATGATACACTCCCACACCTTTTGAGAAAGCTTTACAGTCAGGGAATAAAGGAGGGCAGGTCTTCTCATGGATTAAGAATTGGTTGAGGACCAGGAAACTGAGAGTGGGAATTAATGGGCAATTTTCACAGTGGAGAGAGGTGAAAAGTGGTGTACTCCAAGGATCTGCCCTTGGACTGGTACTTTCAACTTGTTTATAAATGACCAGGAGTCCTAAGTAGTGAGGTGGCCAAGTTTGTGGATGCCACTAAACTTTTCTGGATGGTGCGGACCAGAAGGGATTGTGAAGATCTCCAGAAAGATCTCTCCAAATTGGGAGAATGGGCAGCAAAATGGCAGATGCGTTTTGATGCAGACAAGTGAAAGTGATGCACATTGGGGCAAAAAAATCAAATGGTTTCTGAGCTGTCTGACAGCTCAGGAGAGAGAACTTGGGGTGCTGGTGGATAGCTCAATGGAAGTGTCAACCCAGTGTGCTGGGGCAGTGAAGAAGGCCAATTCCATGCACGGAATAATTAAAAAGGGAGATAAAAATAAAATAGCCAATATTGTATTACCACAAATTTGTATTGTACAAATCAATGGTTGGGCCATATCTGGAGTATTGCGTATAGTTCTGGTCACCACCATTTCTCAAAAAGGATATAGTGGAACTAGAGAAGGTGCAGAAGAGAGCAACCAAAATCATTTGGGCATCTCCCTTATGGGGAAAGGTTACTGTGTTTGGGGCTCCTCAGCCTAGAAAAAAAAAGGCACTAGAGGGGATATGATTGAGATGTACAGGTTAGAGTGGACAGGGAAAAGCTCTTATCCTTCTCACGCAATACCAGGACCCGGGGACATCCACTAAAATTTAGTGTCAGGAGAGTTAGAACAAATAAAAGATGATATTTCTTTACCCAGCTTGTAATTAGTCTGTGGAACTTCTTGCTGCAGGATGTGGTGATGGCATCTGGCCTAGATGCTTTTAAAAGGGGATCGGGAAGATTTATGGTAGAAAACTCCATCACAGGTTACAAGCCATGGTGGGTATGTACAGTCCGAGATTAGCTTGTTGCTCATTATGAGAGCCAGGTAGGAATTTTTTTCTGTCATCTGAATTGGCTGTGGATGGCAGTTTTTTTGGTCTACCCTAGAACAGTAGTACTTGTGACGGGATCCACCAGAAGTGATGCCATTAACCTGGAAGTGATACAGGAAGTGACATCATCCAGCAGGAAGTGCTGTCATTGTAACATAATAAAATGACACTCCTGGAATGCAAATTGGCATTCTTGGACTGCAGCAATTGTACAACCATGAAACATCCCTGACAGAAAGCAAGATTAGAACAAAATATTATGTAAAAGTGGTAAAGTAAAAACAAATTTTTTTTAAACCCTGCTTTTGAAAATTCAAACTGTTAACACTCACAGAAGGAATATTACAAGAGTAAGGTCTGCAGTTTCCAAGATGGCTGCTCCCAGCTTTCCATGACCCACATGATATCAGGTTGTGACCCACCAAGTGGGTCCTGACCCACAGTTTGAATTAATGCTGCCGTAGACTGATGAGGGAGGGACAGTATGTCTAGTAGGTTTCACGTTGTTGTTTTTAAATGGTTACTTGTGTTTAATAAAGCTAAACGCAACCCATAGGCTGGTGTCTTCACTGGGGATGGGGTGGGGATTCAAGGGTAATAGGTTACTCAGAAAGCCAGATGCAGGGGAGTGGCAGCAGGAAGCAGGTATCTTGTTTGCTCCCTGGTGAGATACAGGAAGCTGGACTATATGGGCCTTGGCCTGATCCAGCGGGGTTGTTCCTCTGTTCCTTAGGTCTCCTTGGAGTAAAGGAACCTTTGTTCCAGCCCCCTGTGTCAACTCAGATCTGTGCCAGCAAAACTACTGGCACAAGTCCAAGAAGCCCTGTGCACCTCTGGTCAGCCATCACAGCACACCCACCCCACCATTTAAGCCCTGCTCTGACACCCACACCATCCGAGCACAGGGACTAAAGCAACCCTCTCACAAGGGGCGATTTTGGTGAAAGGGCTCATGCTGGAAGGGCACTTGGTACATAAACACTTCACACCAAAATTCACACTTTGCAGCACCCAACACCCACAAACCACAGGGTATCCATTAATATAGCTTGCTAAGACATGTCCTCTCAGCTTTTCTTTGCAGGCAATCCTAGCAGTTCCCCACAGGTAAGCAGTATTGTGCTACCGGCCTTGTTCACCCTCCCAACATTGGGGACTTGATTCCTGTGTGGGGATCATTTTCATTTCTGGCTCTATCAGTTTGCTCCAAAGGATAATGGCTATTTTTGTCATTTCTGAGGGTCTTGATTGTCAGACACTTCTTTAAACCATTATACAATATTTAGGAGGTCTTCCTTCCATAGCTTGGAAGAAAATAAGTACTTATTTTCTGCTTATTCAACAACATCATGGCAAATTGGCAATATCTAAATGGAACCTACAGGTTTAGAGGGACTCTACCTTTGAATAACAGGTGCTGGGAGAAAACAGAGGTCTGTTACCTTCATACCTTGCTCTTGAGCTTCCCAGACACATCTGCCTGGTCACTTTTGAAAACAGGATCTTTGGTCTGCTCCAACATGGGTGCTCTTATAAACACTTTGAAAAATTCATGAAGTCTATCAGAGATTACTATCAATGATAGCTGAATGGAACCTCTGTGTCTCCTTCTAAATAACCAGAATCTGTTCAGGGGGGATGACCACGTCGTGCTTGTGGGTCAGGATGTTGGACTAGATGGAACCACTTTGGTCAGACCCTGCAAGGCTGTTGTGCTAAAGGGTTAAAATCTTGGAGGAAGAGTGGTCTATCAGTAATGATTAGCCATGAAAGCCACATGATGCCTCTATATCTAAGGCAGTGTACTTCTGCAAGTCAAATGCTAGGGAAAAAAACGAGGGTTGGGTGGAGTTTCATGCTCTGTTTATTAAGATTCCTGGAGGCATCTGGCTAGACACTGCAGAAAACATACTGGACTAGATGGCCCGATCCAGCGGGGTTCTTCTGATGTCCTTGATTCTAAAATCCATTGTTAACTAGCACATTAACAGAACTTTCACTGTGCCCTTCAGGAGACCTTGGGATAGTATTTCTGCACTGCATCACTATTGCTTATGCATTGGGCTATTCTTAGTTACTTCAGCTCCCGCGGAGAAGGACGCTAGAACAACATTGTATCTACCAAGAGCAAGCACTGGCAGATATACAGAAGGAGGAAGATAACAGAAGAAGAAGCTTGGATGCCTGCCAGCCTGGAGAATCAGTGCCAGAGACCATGTTCAGTAGGGGTGTGTTGGGCCCAGAATTACACATTTGGTGAGAAGGGACAAAGTCTTGTTTTCGAACACTCCTTATTAACTAAGTTCATTCCATAATCAGGGCTAGCAGGCCCCAGTTGGAAACCTTTTTGGCAGGACCCCAGGTTCACAGCCAAGATCTGTAGAATCTGAGAGATATAAACAACATATAGACTTTATATCTCTATGATAGACTGGAAAGCAATCAAAATGCATGCTTTAAAAATGCATGTGAGTTAAATGGACCAAATGGATGCATAGCTTAGAAATGGCTTTTTAGAGTCTCGTATGAGTCTTCAGTCATTTATTAAAACACTACTGACTTTTTCAGAAGAAAATGAAAACTGTTGCTGATCTCTATAAAACCTGCAATGTGGTGTTAGGTGTCCATTGCAATGTGTTGTTGTGTGTGTTTGACAAGACTAGATTACCCTAGCGCAGGGCCCCCTTAGGTGCAGGAGCAATTGGTCCAAGTGGCTTATATTAAAGCTGGCCCAGATCTGAGCAGAATTAGGAGTCTATCAGCAATGTGGGAGAAAATACATAGGACTTGATAGTTAAGTATTTAATATAACTCTCCAACTGGATCCAATCACACCTAGCCTAGCATACTATTTATTATTATTATTATTATTAATAATAATAATAATAATAATAATACCCCTCCTTTCTGCCCCATATTAGGGCACTCAAGGTGGTTTCCCCTAGTAGCTACCACATGCCTCTAAGAAGTCCACAAATAGAATATGAAGGCAACACTATCCCCACCACCCCCAAAATGGGTACCAAAGCATATAATTTTCAGAGATCTTGCACATGGAGTTTCCATCCAGCTTTTCTAAAAACAGAACTGCTCAGGTGGATCAGGCCAAGGACTGCTTAATCCACCTTGGCCTAATCCACCTCAGTCCTTGGCTGATCCACCTGAGCAGTTTAGTGGCCAATCAGTTGCTTCTGGGAACCCCACAAGCAGGCATGACGGTAACAAGACTTCCATGTGGTTTGTCCAAAGAAAGACTAGCACTGAACACGGAGGTCCTATTTGGCCATCATGCTTCATGCCCAGTAATAAACCTCTCCTTCTCCAATGAATTTGTCCAATCCTTTAAAATAATTTCCTATGGTGTTAAGTTTCATAAGCTAATTATGGGTTGTGTAAATAATTCTTTTGTCTATCCTGAATTCCTGCCAAACAGTTTCACCGGATAGCCTCAAGTTCTACTATTATGATAGAGGGAGAAAATAAATAAATACATATACAGAAATCCAGCCAGGGAAAATAAATTCACAATTATCCCTGAGAATAAAGCTGGATTGAAACAGTCACGAATAAAGCTGAACCACTTTAGGAAACTTCCTGTTCACAACTGAAATATTGTTTGCTATTTTGCTATTGTTGCCTCCCCAGGGCAACCAGGTCGTGGGCCTGGCCTAACCCAGAAACAGCCTTTGGTGGCTTGCAGGGAATTTGAGAAACACTAGTTCATAGTTCGCTGGAATTTTTTTTGTATTTTTATATATCTACTAGCTTTTTGTTACCTGGCGTTGCCCGGGTAAGAAATGTCATTGGGACTGTCACCAATCAGCTCAGCGACCCCGAAAACTGTGGATTTGACACTAATGCCCGTCATTGTGGACATTTTATTTTGTGCCCCTTCTTGCCCCCCACGCCGATGGGGGCCGAACCTGGACTCAAACAGTGTCCGGAGTGTTGCCACTTGTTTCGGCGACCCTGGAAACTACGGATTTGACACCGATATCAGCAGTTTTCAATCATTTTTACATGGCACCCCCTTTGCACCCCACCCCCGGAGGCACTAGGGGGGCCTGACCCTCACAGTATTTGTCGCCAGGCTGCAAGGCATGCACGTGCCAAGTCTGGTGCCAATCGCTCCAGACATTCCAGCAGGGCATGGCAGACGTTTTGTTTCGCACCCCTTCTCGCCCCCCACACCGAGGGGGAGCGAACCCAGACTCCAACGGTGTCGGGAACATCGCCACCTATCTCAGCGACCCCGGAAACTACGGGTTCGACGCCAATTTTGGCTGTTTTCAATCATTTTTACGTGGCACCCCCCCCACCCCTGGGGGCACTTGGTGGGTCTTACCCCACAGTGTTTGTCGCCAGACCGCAAGGCATCGCTCCAGGTGTTGCGGAGCCTATGCAGAACACACACACACGTGTTCTCCTTTTTATATATAGATATTTGTTTTGTCTGTGCTTGTGTTACTTTGTTTTGATGTATTTTATTTTCTCACTAAAAACAACAACTAGCTAACACTAAGGGCGGTATTTCCAGTGACTATATTTCCATGTTTAGGGAATTAATTTGCTTAGATTGTTCTTTCCACTCTTATGCCTGCAAACCTCACCAGTGTAATGAGGTGCTGGGGTTTTGTGTGTGCTTTTCTTTTAAGTTGCTACCAGACTCCCACTGCTGAACCTTCCTAGTTGCCCCTATTACCATGTGGCCATCCAACCAAGTCTAGGCATGTTGTTGGAGTACTCCACTCTTTTCTCATTTTAATGACTTACTCTTTGGCATTTTTAAATAAGCTGGTTTGCCAACCTAGTCCATATTCACTGGTAATGCCAAACTGGTTGTCACATCAGATCACTTGCAAACAGTACTGCAATTTGGTTTTAAACAAGAATCTGTAAGTTCTGTACTCTCCTAGGGGAGGGTTTTCCCAGGCATTTCCCACTCCCAAAGAAGCCTGATTTCCTCAGCCTTGAATGGTGGCAAAAGGTATCTACCTGTTTTCTCCCACACACACACCTGACACAGTAAATCAGCAAAGTAAAACACATGAAGGAGGGTGCTAACTGCTTAACCACTAGATGTATTATCCTTGGTCAGATTCAAGCTTCCCTAACAAGTGCAGTTCGGACCTTCTGGCTGCCTTATTTTGTTTAAAAGCACCACACTGATTCAATTACACACCCATTGATCACCTTCTTTGAAAAGAACAAAAAAGCATCACACCTTGGTTCAGTTTGCAAAACTGCTCTAGAACGTGGTGAGAAGCGCAGGTTCATCCTGTCACAGGTAGCAGCCCATCTGGGTAGTGGAGTATACAAAATACTCTGCTTTCATATTAATTTTTACTGTTTAAAATTATTTTATTGTATTTTTATTGATCTTCTGAACTTACAAGAAGCCACCTGGGGCATACAGATATGGGAAAGGCTGGATATTAATACATAAAATAATTAAATACACTGAGGGTGAAATCCTAATCTGAAGTTAGGCCAGCACAAATCCCTTATGCTGGCCTAAGAGTGTCCATGCGCCGTCCTCCAAGAGTGGTGCAAACACAGTATATGGTGCATTTGAGACAATCCTAGACTCACACAAGGGACTTGTGCTGGCCTATCTCCGGATTAGGATTGCATCCTAACTCACCCAGTTGGTTTTTCCAAGTTTGACTCCAGAGAGGAAGCATTTTGTCTGATCAGAATACTGATGGCAGTACTGCTGTGGCCACTGTGTGAACAAACTCCAGGGAACAAGTTGTCCCAGAGACAAAGATGATGGCACAATTAAGAGAGAGAGAAAGAGAGAGTTTCAAAGCTGACCTTTCTCAGCTCAGAATGGCAGAGTACACCAGAGACAGGGTTTTGGTTTGGATGTGGGGCTCAGGGCCAGATGGAATAACTTTGCACTCCTGAATGGACAGGTAGCAGCTAAGAGATATGGCTGCAGTCTAGATATAAGGAGAAACATTTTACTTATGAGCAGAAGGACAGGCAGATCACCATCTCCATAAATTCAGTTATCTGTGGATCGACACCTGCACACACATCTCTGTCTCCATGTGCCTATTAGCATTGTTTAAAAGCTTACCAGGCTTGCTTTAACAGGTTGCTATAAGTATTCAAGCTTATAGTGCAACACAAGCAGGCTGCCAGCAGGCTGAATGCATGACATTAGATTGAATGGTAACAGGAAGCAGGAAGTTAACTGCTTCCTGTTACCATTCAATCTACTTTCATCACACATTCAGACTGCTGTCAGCTTGCCCACATATAAGCTTGAATGCTTATAGCAGTGGTTCCCAACCTGAGGGTTGCAAGGCTCCAGGGAAACCGGAACCACCAAATTCCCCTTCAGGGGGGCGTGGCTGAAGCAGCGACAGTCCCATAGAAATCACGCTGCTCAGTGATGTCATGCAGGGGGAACGCCGGGGAACTCAGTTCCACTAGTTAAAATTAGGGCTGACTCCACCCACTTCACTCTCCCTCTTCCCCCCTCCCAATTCCTCTGCAAAGAGCTTTTCTTCTTGGTTGGCCGGCACTCAGAGGGCTAAAGGGAGCGACTCTGGTTTCCTAGGGGGGCGAAGGCAGTGATGTCATTCAGGGGGAACGGACCAGAACGAGCGTTCCGGATCCTTCGTGGCTGGTTCCAGGTTCCCGACAAGTGCTAATCAAAAGTGAGTTCCTGTTCCTAAATCATTTGAATGACACCACTGACGCTGCTGCTGCTGCTGCTGCTGCTGCTACAAAGAGCTTTGTTAAGGAACCTGGGGCAGGGTAGCGCAGCCATCTGAAGGGGGTGGAGGCGGCAATCCCCTCTGCAGGCCATCCCACTGCCCCAAACAGCTCCCTGAAGCGATCACACCCACTTCCAGGTTTGCAATCGCAAACCCAGACATGGGTCCAATCAAAAACCTGGACGTGAGTCCAACTGCCGCAGGGGGCTGTTTGGAGCATCCTGCAGAGGGGATTGCCACCCCAAGCCCCCTCCAGATTGCCAGATGATGGACCCCCTCCATGGATACAGAGGCATGCCTGCAATATGAAACTGGAAGTCAGTATGACACCAACAGTTGGGCTTTTGCTTTTTGCCATTGACAGCCTGAAATCCAACATGCAACCCTGTCTTACACAGGTGACACAACAAATCTTACGAGCAGTGTGTCAGCTCATGTCTTTTCTCAGCAATGCCTCCAATGGGCATATGTCCTCCAATGGGCATAAATACAGCTTAACTGACGCATAACACAGAGAAAGGGGGAGGACATTTCTCTGAGCACACAAAAACCTCCAAGGCTGAAAAGGAGGAATTGCAGCCTCTTGTCGCTAGGCTTGTGTTTCAAGCAATGAAAAAATGTGAGGAATGGCTGCAAAAATGTTGCAGGGGGGGGGGAATTCCTCTCCTCCTTACTTAAGAATCCCAGACTGTAAACTTGATGTTTGTCATGTTTGCTCAAACAATCCTTAAAAGGGGAGTGAAGGGCAGGGCAATGTGTGCCAATAATAAAACTGATAGTTCCAGCATGCTGTTGACATGCAGATTTTCTGCAGAAAACTGTCTGGAGGGCTTCAGCTTCTGCTCCAGGTGAAATTTTAGTCAGATGAAGGACTGCCACTGTGGAAGGAGGGGGAGGGGGCAGGCCACAGAGAACATCATAAGAGAGGAACTGGCAAGGAGAGAGCTTCCAAAGTTTATGCCACCATGGCAACCTGATTCCATTCCAAGGGCATTAGGCGGGGGGGGGGGGGGAAGAGGAGAATGCCCCTGGGAGGCAGGACCACACCAGCATTTCTGGCCCTCTGGAAGCTGCCTGAAGCCTGCAGAAACTGTTAAACAATACTTCCAGTTTTCGTCGGAAAACTGAAGTATTGTTTAAAAGTCTTCCAAAGGCTGTAGACTGCTTTTGGAAGGGCAGGGATGTCACATGAGGCGCCAAAGTGAGGGGGCAGCAGTTTGGGGTGGTGGTGGCAGCAATCTGCTCCCTGGCCCTCGGGCTGCACGTGGGCCAGGGACACGACTGGGCAAGAGAGAACACTGTTGGTACCTTCTGCTATACCACCACTGGAAGCACTCTGAATGGAAGGAAGGTTCTGTCCCCACATCTTTGGCCCTCTAGTCATCAAGGCCCAACAAGTCATCAGACACTATAAAGTGAACGATTCTCACCTCTCACAAGGGCTATAAAGGGAACTACAGAAGGTTAAACTTCCACCAGAAAATTTGCTAGGCAGAAAGGTCTGGGGCATAGCCAGCCAGATCACATCACTGTCGATTGAGGGACTGTTGGCAAGGGAACTGACAACCCCTCCGATCCATGCCCAGGTTTCATCAAGGGAGCCTGCTGCTACAGTTCGTGAGATCTGGCTTCTGCAAGTGCTTTGTAGTGGAGAAGAAATGTCATTCCAAAGCTGCCTGGGGGTGGGGTGGGGAAGCCAAATTAAAAATGCAGAATTCCCCTATTAGTACAGTTTGCAGCTCTGGGAGCAAATTGCTGTCTTACATTCCCTGAGGCTGGAGGAGGGACAACCTGATCCAGCTGCATCATTGCTGCAGCAAGAAGAGTAAATCAATTAAAAAAACAGGCAATGAAGCAGATGTTTGGAAATCAGGAAAGCTATACTTCTGCCTTTGTCAAAGAGAGGCAGACACACACACACAAAACACACTAGCATCTTATCTCTGGAGCATGTCAACAAGATCCTAATCAGCAACTCTGAGGGCCAGCAGGCTCAATGGGTGGATGGGGCAATGGAGCTGCACATCCTGGCTCCACACTGTTAAATGTATCTTGTTGCTTTTAGCCAACGGAGTGGCTATTTGTGGGGAGGGTGAAGGAAGGACAGCTGTGGATGGCACAGGAATCTGGAAGCAGGGAGAGGAATGTCTGGGTGCCAGACATGGTGGAAGAAAGTGGAAGCCCAGTGGCAACACAATTCCAAAGACAAAGTGAGGACAGAAACAGGCACTGGTGCCTGGAAGCGACAGATGTGTAGCCCAGATCTTGCCTTGCCTAGAGAGCTATGGACTTTGGGGTAGAGGAGAGAACAGCTCCCTTTTAGCAAAGTCATACTGATATCCATCAGACCTAAACAAGATTCAAATGGTTCGACAAAGGAAAGAGAGGCCTTCCCAGGTTGAACTGCCAAATTGTTTTGTGCAGAAAGGTCCTGTGGGAAAGTCAGAAATAAATAATGGACAACTGAATTGTTTTGTAGATCTGCACTGGAACTGGCCTCTCAATACAAGAAACAGGCGCCTTCCTGCAAAAGTTACTGACAAAGACTGAGCAAGATGCCAAGTGCCCATGGGTATGACATCTCAGAGGAATTCAACATGTTTGGCTGCACTGCTTTGCAGTGTGGGTGGAGGCTCACAGACAGAATGCACAAACAGACCATTAAAATCCCTGAATACAGAAAATTAGCAGGCCATGAAAAAGGTGAGGATGTTCTCCCCTTTGACATGCTAGTTGTTTTGTTCTTTTTTTAATGTGTGAGGCATTAGGTGCTTTTGTTTTAATACAAAGGAGCCTTTGGGCATGGAATCCCCTCACCTACCACCTTCTTGACAGTGCAGCCCAGCCATAGGTTTATTACCTCAATGAGAACTAGCTCCACCACAAAAGATGAAAGCTACTTGATTTGGGGTTAGAAGAAGTGGCCCTTTGAAAAGGAAAGTCAAAAGTGTTTCAAGCTAACCAGCTTCAACAAAGAAGCCAGAGTAGCGCAGCTCCGCAAAACTAGTATCTTTGTCCTATTATGTTTGCTACCAAAACTCAGACATGTAGGGGATGGATGAAGGCAGCAGCAATTTTCCTAGAGATGGGTGTGTGTGAATGTGGCTACCCAGTCATTCCATCTAGGTCTCTGTGGAACTGGCATCTCACCAGATTTCAGGGGCAAGTTCAGCTAAGGCTTATTGGAGCAGGTTTGTACCTCAAGAAGATTAGGAAGTCCCATTTTAAGACAGATATGCCTTGTGATTTAATTAAGAGTCCAGTGGGGTGGAAATCAGAACAGAAAAAGGGATGAGGAGGAAAAAAATGTTCTTTGCATCTTTTGATCCTTAAGCCGATGAGCAAGGAGGGACTTCGTTGTACGGGCATCCACTGCCCTTGAAGGTGTTTTGGAAAGGAGGGCAGGGAGGTCCTCTTCCCGTCTCTCCAGTCTCATTTCTGGCTGTTAAAGGTCGCATGCCTCTGGTTCATGGGGTTCTCAGGAGATTTCATCCACTCTTTCTTGAGGAGCTGCTTGAGCTGGGACAGCCTCATATTAGGGTTCTCCTGCTTAAGCCGGGGAAGATTCACCTCTTCAAAAGTCAGGAATGCAGCTTTCATCCGGCGTTCTGGATGGCGGTCCAGATCATCAGCCACACTGTAGGAGAATTGGGGCAAGGGGTGATGGGGGAGAGAAATAATTAGATTGCTGATTTCTAGGACTCCAGTCTCTACGACAATGGTTCCCAAATCTTTTAGCACCGAGACCCACTTTTTAAAAATGGCACTCTGTTGGGACCCACCTAGGTTTAAGACATTAAAAAAAAGAAGTCAAGAAAGAATAATTTATTTACAAGTAATAACAACCAGAAAAGATGCTCAGATATTAATCGCCTTATATTTATACAAACTTGCAAACTGCAGGAGCTCAGCTCCCTGCAGGGCAATTTGTAACTATCTGATTTTTGAATAGCCTCAGGGCTTGAGACAGTTATCGCTTTCCATCACCCGGATTTTCATTGAAGGCTCTGCTCAGTGCTATGACCCACAAAATTGGGTTGCAATCCACCAGTGGGTCCCAACCCACAGTTTTGCAACCCTTGCTCTTGGTCCATTTTTTTATTTTTTTTTAAAGTGTTTTTTTTTTAAAGCATCAGTAGAACATTTTGCTTCCTCTCTATTGATCGCCCATGTTAAAATATTTTTTTTTGGGGGGGGGCAAATAAAAGCATCTTTTATTCTGATCAACAGCCATGCTTTTAAAAAGGGCAATTAAGACTGCAATCCTATTCAAACTTACCTCATGTATAGGATTCAGTGGGACTTTTGAGTAGGCATACATAGCCTTGACCTGTAAGTGTACTTCGTTGCAACTCAAATATCCATTTTTAAAATTAAGACACGGAATGCTTGAGAAGACTAGATTCAATACTAACAGGAAGCAGGAAGTTAACTGCTTCCTGTTAATGTTCAATGTAGTCTCTTGAAGCATTCAGACTGCCTGCACGCTCTAGAAGTTTGCATACTTATGGCAACATGTAAAAGGAAGAAACATTTTATTAACAACAGTAATGGGCACAGGAGGGGAGTCCCCCTGGATCCGCGGATAAGTGAAACTATGAATAGTGGATCCGTGGATACAGGGTGTGTGTCTGTGTACATTTCCATCACAGTGAAAGCAGCATACCCAAAAGCCTTCCAGAATAAAAACGTAAGGAGAGTGGAAGACTTGATGGAGTCCCCAATGATCTCTCCCATCATTAAATGGGAGTCATATGCTCAACAGCTCACAATGCATTTCTATGTATCAAATGTGGGATTCCAAACTGAGTTTTCCCCTTAAATAGCACCTTTGTTTGAGTACCTGAGCACTGCAATCGCATCTTCAATGGTCCGGGCCTCCACAGCACCTTCCTCTAGGACCCTACGGTTGATATTTTCCTCCAAGGGCACCTCAAGATGACTCTTCTCCTTCTCCACTAGAAAAGGACAACAATCAGCCTTAATCACAGCCACAGGCCAAACATAATCCTAGTAGGATTAGATCCTGGTGTCCTGTACCATGGCAATGAGCCAGATGCCAACTCCAGAAGCAGCTCATAAACTGGGCATGTAGGCGGCAACTGTGCCCTGACTGTGCCCAGCATCTAGCTATTTAGAAACGTACTGCTTCTATAAGATGGACTTTCCATTTAGCCATCATGGCTAACAACCACTGATAGAATCTTGTGTTCTAGTGGAGGTCTATCACTGGATCTATCAAAGCTCCAACATCCTATTTTCAACAGGGACTACTAAGACATCCCTATGGCAGTATGGCTCACTCATCTGTTTCAAGTGAGCAGGCAATGAGCATGTGCTATCACATGTGCTTGGCATGCTACCAAGAGCAAAGATCTGGGGACTGGGACATCAACCTGATGCTGGGACTCCAGACTGACCCTTGTGCCACACACAGCACACAGGAAACTGCACACTGGAACAAAGTGGCAGTTCTTCCAGATTTAAATGCCTTTTCACAAAAAGTTGGGGTAAAGGAGGGGAAGCTGTTCCCATAAGAAATCAAACGCAGATCATCATCAGGAGAGTGGAGGAGAGATACACCAAGAAGGATCAATTCACTTTGTTCTTGGATGGTGGGGAGTCAACAGCCACTTGCCTTGGATCTGTTGCCTTGGGGTTTCATACCCCTCCCACTTTATAGGCATCCTTGTGCCTCTCCAGAACTCCTGACTTCAGTCTGAGAAACTAGAATGCACAGTAATCAACTTGTATTATGGCTGCAATTCCTTCAAGTGAAGGCTCGCATGACTGTGTGGTCCCCAGAGGCGTTGTATGAAGGGACAGGCGCCCTGGGCGCAAAATTCTTAGGGGTGCAAAGTTTTGCGCCTCTAAAAAAAAGGAGGCCCTTCCCGCATGCCTCTCCGCCTTCCCAGCTTGGGAAGGCGGACAGGTGTGCACCGCTGCCTTAGCTCTTGCTGCTGCCGGTGATTTTGACTCGGCAGCAGTGGCTGGAACCCCTGTGTGGCCTCCCTGCCTTTCCAGCTTGGGAAGGCAAAAGGGCACACGCCACTACCTTGGCTCATGCCACTGCCACGGAGGTGAAATTACCCCGCTGGTGGCAGCAGGAGTCCCCAAGCGCGCCTCCCTCCAGCTGCAAAGCCAAGGTGGTGCATGCAGGAGCTCAGGAGCTAAGGCAACAGCGTGTGCCTTTCTGCCTTCCCAAGCTGGAAAGGCAAGGAGATGCGTGCCGCTGGCTCGGCTCCTGCCACCGGGGCAATTTCGTCCTGATGGCAGCAGTGAAGTCCCAGGTGCCTCTGTTAGCTTCCCGGAATTGTGAATTGAATGGGGGAAGGGGCTGGTGCTGGGTGTGTTCCCCATCACAGCCCGGGTGATTTTGATGTCACCCGGGCTGCAGAACTGAAGGACCATATGACGTCACAGCTTGGGAGCACAATGTGTGCCTTGCCCCTGGCGCGGGCAAGGCACACTACACCCCTGATGCTCCCTCAGACACATACAGTACTTGCACTTGGAAAACTAGTGGAAGATTCAGCTGGACTCTTTTCCCTAACATTGCTAGGTTTCTATGTGCAGGGACATTATGAAGTGCAAAGGAGCATTCAGAAGCTCTTCACGCAGAAACGAGAGCATCCTAAGAAAGTTTCCAGCTTACTCCTTTTCTATTGGCTAATTTTCTATAGGAAGGGAATTTCTATGCATGAAGCAGCATTTAGCAATGCAAGCCCTTATTTGCAGGATGGGTGGCATAGCCCAGACACAGTTCGACTTAGAAGAATGTAAGAACATAAGAAGAGCCCCACTGGATCAGGCCAAAGGCCCATCTAGTCCAGCTTCCTGTATCTCACAGTGGCCCACCAGGTGCCTAAGGGAGTTCAGTAGACAACAAGATGCTTGCATCCTGTTGCCACTCCCTTGCACTTGGCATTCTGAAGTAGCCTACTATTAATGTAAGGAGGTTGCCCAACCCATCATGGCCTATAGCCCACAATGGACTTCTCCTCCAGAAATCTGTCCAGTCCCCTTTTAAAGGCATCTAGGCAGATGCCATCACCACATCTTGTGGCAAGGAGTTCCATAGCTTAATTACCCACTGTGTAAAAAAGTATTTCCTTTTAACTAAGCCTAGGATCTTTAGACACTCCCATTCATCAATCTCAGGGTGGACAGTAGGCTGCTATTGAAGTCCAGCTACCTTTTTATAGGCTCTCCCTGTCATCTAAGAAAAAGGACTAGGAGCTGTATGACTAGCTGGCATCACAGGAGATTGTAGCTGCTCACCAGCATCCCCATTCTCCTTCTGATCTTTCCGGAGTGTCTCGTCTATCTGGGCTCGAGTGACTTTGCCTGGGACAAGCTGTTTGGTCGGCTTTCCCTTCAGCTTGGAGTCTTCCTCTTCCAGAAGTCGCTGGAGCTCTTTCTTGCGCTCCAGCTGCTCCAGCCGGCGCTTCTCGCGCTCTTCCTGGAGAAAGAAAAGGAGCTCTTGAGAAAAGATACAGATAGCAAGGAGAGAAATCCAGACAACTAACAGCTTGTGACCAGAGCACCTAAAGAACCACCCTCTGACATATAAGCCTACCCATTCGCTTGCATTCTTAGCTGTGGTTCTGCTCCAGCTGCCAGAGGTTAGACAGGAGGTAAATATAAAGAAGCCTTTTCTGTGGTGACCTCCGATCTTTCGAACACCCTCCCAAGAGATGCTCACTGGGCACCTATGATTTTCTCATTTATTCTCTCGAGACTCTGCTGGAATCACTTTTGGCTGGAATTTTTGACTTGCTTTGTTTTTGCTGGGGCTGCTGCTTTATATTTGTTGATAAACCATTATTCAAGTTTAGTTCTTAGGATCTTCTTTCAAAAAAACTGCATGCCACTTTGAATATCATTAGATAGACAGATACATTTGATACATTTCACAGCTGCACACATTTCGCTGAGACACGTTCTAACAGCTTCGTCAAAACCTTAAACCTCCTTATGTCCTTCATGTAAGCTTATTGCAGTGTTGCTTTATTTATTCAACACAATTACAGCCTGTCTTAAATATATGTATTTGTCCCAAGAAAGCTTGCAAAGAAATATACCATAAAATTCACACACACACACACACACACACACACACACACACTTACTTTAACTGGTGAACACATAAAGTTCTCTTGCATAGAGCTGATCCAGGATTCATTCAGCTCAGTATTGTCTATACCAGTGGTTCTCAAATGCTTTAGCACAGGGACCCACTTTTTAGAATGACAATCTGTCCGGGATCCACTGGAAGTGATGTCACCGGAAGTGCTGTCATTGTGATGCCAGAAGTTGCTGCTTTCCTGAGAATGCAGCAATTAAGTTGGGTTATTTCTCAGCCATATTCCAATAGCAAAGTGAATCAGAAAGAAAAAAAGCATATTTATAACCTTGACAAAACAACCACACAGCCCTCCCCATTTCTAGCATCCCATCTTCCGATATTGTCAATATGGCTGCTCTAGGTGCTTTGCAATCCACCTGAAATTGGCTCACAACCCACTGGTGCGTCCTGACCCATAGTTTGGGAACCATTGGTCTATACTGATCGACAGCAGCTTTCCAGGGTCTCCAGGAGAGACAGAAGCTCTGTTTGGAGATGATGCTAGAGATTGAACCTGGAATCTTCTGCCTACAAGAAGGGTGAATGTATGTCTGAACAAATTATGTTCTGCAATGCCTTAACTATTGAATACACATTTCTAGACATACCAGTAGGGAAACACAGGAAGCTGCCCAATGCCCAAACTTATCTTTTTTCTGCTCCCCACCCCCACTGATACAGTGGCACCAAAATGCCGACTGTTGCATCCTAAAGTGGGGGGGGGGAGTTGCAAAATTCTTCTCTTGGTACGGCCACAATTGTTCCCTTACCCAGAGATAAGCCTCCACAGCGCAGACAGGTCTACTTGGACCTGTGATAACAAAATAGCTATTGCAGGTCCAAGTTCACTTTGACTCATGCTGGAAAATAATAATAATAATAATAATAATAATAATAATACCACCAGTATTTATATACCACCTTTCTTGGTCATTGGATTGCTCCTTTGACTTTAATTCAAGGCAGTTTAGATAGGCAGGCTTTTTTTCTAAACCCTCAAGCGTTTTTACAAATCTCAAAGAGGTTCTAATCTTTCAAGAACTGCTACATTCAGATGGAACTTTCATAGCCCAGTCTTCCTTGCTGGCTGCACAATTGCCGTCACGCCGGCTGATAAACAGCTTCTTTGCTCTTGCCAAAGAAACAGCTGGCCCAGCACAACTCCTCTCTCACAGACAGCTGGAGACAGCTCAGCTCAAGCCTATCAGTCGCGTTCTCAAGGTCTGCCACTCACGGAAGCTTCCGGTGTTCTCAAACTGGCGACCTTCAGATCAGGCCCAGGAAGGGAATTAGGATCTTGCCAGTGGTATGGACCCTGGACCCAATCTCCCCACTCCATGCCCTCATCCATTTCACCTCTCCCCACCCCTGTTCTGCCCTCTTGCCACCCCTCCATCTTACCTCCCCTGGTGAGCAGGAGAACTGCTGCCAATGGGGGAAGGAAGGCACAGATCTTCCTCCAGCACTGCTGGGAAGGCACTAAGGGCGCTACCAGTAGCATCAGCCTGAGAGTGCCAATGAAGAGCTGCCCTTGCGCCAGCAGAACTCAGATGGCACAGGGGCATTTCTGGGCAGTGGGTGGGTGGGCCAGTTGGCATGCCAGCCTGGGGAGGGGGGTGGGATGCAGGCATTAGGCTGCATCCAAGGCCTCACATCCCTGGACTGTGTGGCCCCAATTTGGCTTCCTCAGACCTGTGCTCACAATTTTGTGGCCACAGATCCAAAGAACCCATAGGGGAGGCTACTGCTGCCTCCTAGGGGGTGCTGGATACAGCGCAGGCCCGCCTGTTCCAGTGCTATTTAGGATTGCACCCTCAGTCATGTGTTGATGGAGTGCCTTTCTGTGACAGGCACTGACAGCTTTACAGCATTTGGGGGGATCTATGTATTTCTAGAATAATACACTGCACAGAATGGCTGCCCTCCCAATTGATAACATGTAACGCAACCGGGACATGGTGGCGCTGCAGGTTAAACTGCTGAGCTGTTGAGCTTTCTGATCGGAAGGTTGGCAGTTTGAGTCTACGTGACGGAGTGAGCTCCCGTTGCTTGTCCCAGCTCCTGCCAACCTAGCAGTTCGAAAGCATGTAAAATGCCAAGCAGATAAATAGGTACCACTTCAGTGGGAAGGTAAACGGCATTCCGTATGCCTTGGCGCATAGTCATACTGGCTACATGACCATGGAAACAGTCCTCGGACAAATACTGGCTCTTCGGCTTAGAAACTGAGATGAGCACCGCCCCCTAGAGTCAGTCACAACTAGACCATTCGGTTGGGGGGGGGGGGAACCTTTACCGCAATGGGCAGGGGGTGTCTCACAGGGTCCCTTCATCTTCCAATTGTGTTCGTTAGATCTTAAGGACCAGTTATGCTACTGCCTACAACTGGAAAGACATATGCCCCATACAAAGGCTGGAAAGCCATTCAAAATATTAAGAAAAAGTAGATTATGATATAAGCTATCAAACATCAGATACCAAAAATGGGGGGAAAGAATGTTTATAAAAGATGAAAAGATAAGAAATGAACAGAGCTCAGAGAAAGCAAGGTCTCCATTGCTTTGTAGAGCCCAAATGTAAGGAAGATCAAATGAAAGTGACCAATTCCTCCGTAGAGGTCACAGTCAGTAGAACAGTGGTTCTCAATCTTTTTAGACTGGGACCCACTTTTTAGAATGGCACTCGTGTTGGGACCTGCTGGAAGTGATGTTATTAACATGGAAGTGATGTCATAACCAGAAATGCCATCATCATGCAGAAAGTGCTGTCAGTGTGACATAATCAATTGACACTCCTTGAATGCAAACTGGCATTCTCGGACTGAAACAAGTGCACAACCATGAAACATCTTTGATAGAAAGCAAGATTAGGTCAAAATATTATGTAAAAGCACTGAACTAAAAACAAAATTTAAAGAACGCTCACTTGAAAATGCAAACTGTTAACCCTCACAAAAGGAATATAGCAAGAGTAAGACCTGCAGTTTCCAAGATGGCTGTTCCCAGCTTTCTGCTACCCATCTGACATCAGGTCCCAACCAGTAGTGAAATTCAGGGGGTTCGCCCAGGTTCTATAGAACCGGTTGTTAAATGGCCGGGCCCCGCCCACTCGCTTACCTCAGCTGACTTCAGGGTTTTTTTTGGCTCCGGCTATCAAGTCATAGAACCGGTTGTTAAATCATTTGAATTGCACCACTGGTCCCAACCCACAGTTTGAATAACACTGCTGTAGAACAAGGAAGACTGGCATTAACTAAAGAAAGATTATGTTTTGCAGCCAGACAGCTATCTCCAATCTTAATCAAGTCCAAATTCTGCAATATCAAATTTGCAAAATTAATTCTTGATATTATGATAGGATGATAGCTTCCCATATCAAAAGGGGATTAATTTTCTCCCCCACACTATGCCCAGAGTAAAGATGAAAAAGTGTGTGTGTAGCCATAGGAAGCCCATTTTTCAGGACCTCTATGTTTCCCCTCTCCACCCCAGGAGAAAGAAGAATTGCATCAAAGCAGATCAAGGGACCTGCTCTTCCTTATTGTGAACCTCTTGACTGCTCCTAAACACCTCATACATACCCTTCTTGGTCCCTTGCATATCTGTAGACAAAGTGGTCCTCTCTCCAGAATTGCCTGCACTTCCCCTTCCGCGCACACACAAGGCCGTTAAGTGCCTTGGGCTTCCTTTGGAAAGGTGGGCTATAGATGCTGGAAAAATAAAGCCTGACAATGGGAATGGCCAACTTCCAAAGCATAGGTAGGAAGAGAGAGGCGAGCAAGACAGATGGGCTGAATGCTTCAGCAAACATTTGTTCAAGGGTCAGTTCAGTCAAACACTCAGTAGTACCCCAGAAGATCTTCAGGGTTTCTATGGCAAGTGATGCCAAAGATCCCCAAGAAGGAGATGCTGGCAAGAAACGAGCACCAAACACAGATGGCCGAGGGCAGGAGGCACAGGAAAGCATCTAGTAGGCTGGGTGCCACTTACTTTGCAAATTACATGCAGACGCTGTACTGCCTACTGCATAAAAACACCAAGTCACCGACTGCTCCTCATCCTGGCAATGGCTCTGGAAATTACTCTCCACTGAAGCGCAGAACTTAGGAGGTAACCCCATTCCTCCCACATACCTGCCCAGGACCATCCCCATCTGTTACCACAATTGCAAGGATGCCTGGGGCATGAGCAACAAAGGCTTTGTAAAACAAAGCCTTCCCTCCCCTAAGGGGAGCCAGCCAGCCAGCCAGCCAGCCAGCCAGTGGGCATCTGACCGGGACCGCTGACAAAAATAAACCTGAGCACATTTTCCACCGTTAATTTTAAATGGGAGTGTGAAGGGCCGGAGGTCAGGAGAAAACGGAAACTCATCTGAAAAGAAGCATGAAAGGCCTTGAGACCGATCTCAACTGGAAAACAGAAGAAACTACAATATTAGAAAGAAGGAGACAGAATGAGAAAAGGAATAAATGGGAGAGGAGAAAAAGATGGAAGTAAAAAGAAGAGGAAGGACATGGAGGGGAGGGGAAGAGTCTGAGGGTAGAAAAACAACACCGAAGTCTCAGGTCCAAATGGCTCATGTAGCCCTGGGTGGTGTCAGTGGCCGACCAAGTCAAAACCTGGCAAAGGACCCACCTGCACAGTCTGTCCTGGAACCCTCAAGATTGATGGCAGTGGAAGTACTGGCATCAGGGGGCAGGTGAGAAATGGAATTGGGGTCTGAAGTGGAACTGCGGTAGATGTTGGATTGCAAGGGGACAGTAGTATGTGGCAGCCACAGTGGCCCTTGCTCTGATAAGTCCAGGAAGCGTGGGGTTAAAGCTAGGTGTGCTACACGGCTACAGCCACTGGAGGCAGCAAGGGTGCTTGGGGATATAAGCAGCACCTGGAGGAAAGAGTGGTATAGGTAGCAGAAGGAGGAAAGTGAGGAGATGGGGACTCTGAAGCTGGCCTGTGGACAGACTTATTACCGGTGGCTGCTGGGGCCAGAGGAACTACCAAGAAGGTGGGGTCCAGCTGTGTTTTGTTATCAAACCAGAGCCATTACAGGGAAAAACGGGAGCTAGTTAGCCTTAAGTGGATGTAATTCCTCCCCAAAAAAGTCTGTCAATGACAGCTAGTGGGGGCAGGTGAGAACTAGATTGAGGGTTTGTTTGTTTTTTTGCAGATAAACATAATATTATGGATAAGTAAATATTTATTTCTAGATCAGCTTTTTTAAGTTGTAAAGCTAAGTGAGTCCCAATGGGGTGTCATTTTAAAAAGTGTGTCTTGGTGTTAAAACATTTGAGAACTACTGGCATATAACTAAAGAAAAGTTGATAGAAAAAGAGAAAAAAGATGGAGAGAGAGAAATGAGAACAAAAGAAAAAGGGCACTCTGAATCTGCACAGCTAATCAGCTCATATTGCAAGTGAAAACAGGAAGCATTAAGCAAATTAACACAGGTGCTTTCAGCAGTAATCAAGCACAATCTGGAGAAACTTCAATACCCCAGAAGAGATAGGTTGAAACTGGAACCTCACAGAGAGAGAGAAGCAACACTCTTCTTCCTGGCTGGATTATCACCCCTTGTTCCTCAAGAACAGCTCACTGAAACATGAGTTAGGAAGGTGCCTTTAATTAGGGCTCTTGTTCAACATTAAATAGAGGTTTCAGAGCCATCAGCTGAAGCTTTAACTGCTTTGACTCTCAAAAGCTGACAGTGGATTGAAAGACAGTACATGACCTGCCTTCTGTCAGAGTTTTGGGCCCAAACCAATGTGCAAAAACCAACATGGAAAGGGCACTTCCCACAGTAACAAGCACATGTTTGGCTGCAAAACCCACATGGGTTTCCTTGTCTGCCAGTTAGCTACAGCATATGCAAGTTCTTCTTTCCCATTTTTTCTACCTCTTAAGCCAGGAGTTTAGAATCTTCCATGTGGGTTTTGAAATTGCAAAAATAAAACCACATGGGTCGATATCTGAGAGTTGGGTAGGACAGCATCCTAGAGACTGACCTCTTGTGGAGTCCCTCACCACAGCTCCCCCTTCCCCAAGTGAGTAAGTGCTCAGGATTTTTGTCTACCAGAGAATAATTGACGGTGTAGGGAAAGGGACTAGTGTTGCTTTTGGATTGCAGTGAACATGCAATTGCAAATCCCAAATGATGCGTATTCCCACAGAACATTTGGAGTAGGCCTTAAATACAGTGCTGTGTGCATCACTTAGGTTCACAGAAGAGCCTCAAGATGCTTGGGAGAGGGCTCAATCTCATCTACTAACATTAACAAGTTCATTTCAAAAAATGGAAACCTGCTCTTTTCAATTAGTTTTAAAGAATGTATTGCAATTGCAATAAATTGTGAGAACCAGATGGTGTCATGGTCCAGGACTTAGACCTGGAAGATCAGGTTCAAATCCTTGCTCAGCCATTAAGCTTCCTGGGTGACTTTAGGCCAGTCACTCTCTCAGGGCGTAATCCTAAACTGAGTTAGGCTGGCATAAACTAAGCCAGCAAAGTTTGGCCAGCACAAGGGAAACTGTAAAGTATGTTTGGACCACTCTCGGAGTCAGAGAGGCCAGCACACAAACGTGAGCCATCCTGAGAGTAGTCCAAACACGCTTTATGGTGGCTCTTGTGCTGGCCAAACTTTGTTGGCTTAGTTTATGCCGGCCTAACTCCAGTTTGGCATTGCGCTCACAGACTCGCCTACCTCACAGGGTTCTCCAGTAGAAGGAGGCTGTTTTTGGCAGTACTGCTGCCCAAGATGCTTTGTAAGAGAGTGAAACTGGGAAACTTTCTGCAGGTAAAGCATTTGCTCCAACACTGAGTGAGGGACCTTCTGTCTAGAACAAGCGATTCCTGACATCTGATTCAGACCACTGTAAGTGCTTGCAGGGGATGGGGAGGGTGCCAGACAGCACCACAGCGATCTACCTTATTGGAGGGGTAGGACTGGCCTCTGGCAAGTCTTGGGAGGCCCACAGCCCCCTCTGCCACCACCACCCCCATGAGATAAAAAGCCCTGTTTTGCACCATCAAAGCACTTCTGTTTTTCAAGCAAAGGTGCTTTAACGCAAAACAGCTTTTTAACTAATCGGGGGAGCTCTTGCAGACCTTCTAAGACACCCCCCCAATAAAGTAATAACCCCCAGGGTACCTACAGTGTCACAATTGCGGCAGCGCCACCAGGCAGCCATTCCTGGGCCACTCCCCTTAAGGGGGAATGGCCAATGAACGTTTTCTACTGGGGGGTCATGACCCCCAGATTGGGAAACCCTGGTCTAAAAACAGAAAAACGCTCAGCATTTTTGCTCATGAACATCTGAAGCTGCCTGACAGAGTCAAGATATTGGTTCATCAAACTTGCACCTTCTGCTCTGATCTGCAGTGGCTCTCCAGATCTCCAGCTAAAAGCGGCCTCTCCAGCCCTACCAGCCAACCAAGACTCCTGGATGGAACCTGGGCTCTTCTGCATGCAGAGGGGCTCTACCGCTGAGCTGCGCACTTACCCAAATTCCAGAAGGAACTGGGGAGGTGGGAACTGAAATAAATGAGAAATAATCCATGCTGTTCAGCACATGTTGTGCAATCGCCAGGATCCCCATCTCTCCCACTTGAACAGAAGTCAGAAAACTATAAATCATATCCAGACAGAATCCTCCTAGCATGACCCCCTACCAGCATTAATTCACAGAATCTTCCCAGAACAAAATCCACATGAGGGCAGCCAATTCCAACACCACATTGGCAATGACTGTTGGCTCTTTTAAGATAACCATCCCACCAGTCAATCCAGCAGGCAATCATCGCCCTGGAAGCACAAAAAGGGGGCAGAAGGCAAAGCTGGTTATCTGGGGGCAGGGGGGAACAAAGTTATGCCACAGCTGAGCCCTTCATTCATAGGCCTTCTGCCACAGGAAGCGAAGCTCTGGTTGAAAGGGACATACCCATTTGCTAGCTTGACTGATCTGCTGCTGCCATCACCTGGACAGATGGGGCAACTGCTTTGCTGTTGATGAGCCAAGATGCTAAGGGATTGAGAGGGGGATCTTCTGCGCCCTAAGATCTAGACATCTGCACAGTTCAGGAAATTGTGCAGTGGACAGTGGTGCCTACGTTCAAACCTCTGACAAGCCCAGAAGCTCACCAGGAACAGACAGCTCAATTGCTCTTCAGCAGCCTACCTCTCGGTTGTGAAGACTGAACTGCTCTGGAGAGAGCAATGAAAATGCTGTGAAAGCAACTTCGGGTCACCCTGCCTGAAAAAGAATACTGCAGAGCTTGAGAAGATGCTCTCAAACAAGTAACGCTGCTGGAGGACCCTCACTAGGAAGACAGGAAAAACTGGAAGAGATCTAGAGGGGGCCTGGATAGAGGTCAATGATATTATGTGTGGCGTTGCGAAGGCCTAAAGAGGTGTGTTTGGTCATATAGGGAGTCAGGTTTTTGTGAAGATTCCACAGCTCCCAGAGAGCATGCCTCACAGTTTGGGAACCATTGCTCCAAGGTCTTGCAAATTTGGGTGTCCCATTTTGATGTACTCCTGCTAAAAGCACATGCTGCTGTATCAAGTTCTAATTCCCCAGGGACCAGGTCAGCTGGACAGTCTTCTCAGATTTGGTCTCCAGGGAGCCTCTCCCACCAACAACCTGTATATGCATGCAGCACATGCCCTGCCATATCTTTTGTCCCTCAGGAACCTCTCTGATTGGGGAGCAATTAAGCCTTTGTGTTTCCTGGAAGGATACCCCTAAGGTCAGTTAAGTCCAGGAAACTCTTAGCTGCACTCCCAGGAGAAGCTCAAGATACTTTTGCCCACCCATGAATGCTTTTTGTTTTGTGCCAAGTCCTATACTAGTGGCATATCTAGGGTGGAGCAAGAGGGAGCATTTGCCCTGGGAGCTACTTGAAGGGGGTGCCAGGCACAGACTTATTATGAGAGAAAAAAATGGCCATGAAGAAGCAGCTGGAAAGCAGAAGCATTCTGAGGCACACATGTGTCAGGCTGTGGAGGTGTCTGAGAAACACTTCTCAGTGACGTGCCATTACTTCTCCTGTGGAGACTCCCACTTGAAGGGGGAGTCCCTTCAGGGAAAGGAGCCTCTACAGGGAAAGGAGGCAGCAGCCAGATCGCCCACCAGCACCTTCTCCTTTTCCGGGAGAACTCCGGGAGATGAGATATAACATCATGCAACATCGTACCGTCATTACGTCACTGCCCTGAGGGCACGAGGTACGCCGTTTTATAACTATGCCTGCTCTGAAAGCAGAACTCGGCCACTTCTCCGTCTCTTGGAGGTACCCATGTTGTGACTGGAGGCTTCTTTCTCCACAGAAACCCCGGCTACATTGTCACTTTTCAGTCTTTGAAGTTGTCTGTGCTGCAGTGCATTTTTTGCTTCCTTCCCCACAGAAAGTTGCCACGTGCTCTGCTTCGCTAAGGCTTGTTCCACTCTAGAAAGCCTCTCACTTTGATAGGTGCTCCCAGAGGGGCCATTTTCCTTGGCTACAACCCCCCCCACACACACACCTTTTTGCTGCATTCGTCCCTTTTCCTGGGTTCTGAAGACACACAGCCCAGCCTTGCTACATACAGTAGATGGACAACCAGCATAGCCTGCCTGGCAGATTAAGGACGGGTAATCTTCCCCTCCCCTTTTTATCCCTTTCATCATACCAGCCCTCCTTTCTAAAAGTCTCCATTCTTTGGAGACTTGTGTTTATGGTCACAAGTCCATAAATTGTTGTATTTATGGTCTCCTGCCAAGTCTCTTTTTCTGCTGGCTGGAGAGGAAATTCCGCACAACTGCAGCCTGACTTACCACTCTCACTCCTTTTCTGCCTTCCTTTAACTCAGGGGTGGCCAACCTTTCAACTTTAGGGTTCCTGGACTCTGAAAAATTGTGTAGAAGAGGAAATTTCAGCAGGCGCAGTTTGTCATCTCACAGATGAGAAGCTGCACAGAAGAGAAGTGGAAATGCCCTCCTCTACTGTTAAAGGTCTGTTAAAGGACTGTTAAAGGTCCAGGAGCCCCAACGTTGAAAGGTTGGCCATGACTGCTTTGACTCCTGCATGTCCAAAATGGAGCTATCTGCAAGTACATCTTCCACTTCCTGAACCATTCTCTTAAGCAAAGTAACCAATCTCCTAAGTGAGTGGAGGCAGGTGGTGGGAAGAATGGGTGGGAGTGGAAGGGATGGTGGCACTTCCATACCGCTGGATCCTCTCCCTTTCTGCTGCCCTTACACTCCTCAGTTCTGTGACAACAGAATAGCTGATGCAGAACCAAGGAGACTCATAGAGAAAGTGGGGGGGGGGTAGGAGGACAAAAGGATCCTTAGTCTGAGGAGATCTCTGCAACTACTCCTCCACTCTACATGAGCTCTATGGGCAGCCTTCATCTGCCAGGGGGTGGTGGAGTTAGATAGGATTGGCCTGCCGGAGACTGAGCTGTGTATTTCAATGTCCCAAATCAGAATCTTGCTATGAACTCACCTGGGAGTAACCTCCAGCCAGCCATTCCCTTACACTCTCAAACCCCATCTGCAATAACAGGGAGGACAACACTAACCTACATTACTCACTTATGTTGTAAGGATTATGACATAGCAAGTAGTACTCAGAAATTTGCTTTAGGCTAGGCCTCAATATACCTTTCCAGTCCAGTCTTTCCTGTCCAGCCATAATTCAGGGAATGATCAATGCTTAAAACACCCTGAACAAAAGTAGCCAAGCGAGACAGACCTCCTCAATGACACAGTTTTTCCAGAGACAGCAGTTTAAAAAACTACCCTGTTTTCCTCCCGATTTTTTTGCCAACTTTCTTTATTTTTGGATACTTCAGTCTCCCAGAGGCTTCTGTGCTGGTTCAGTATCTTAAATGCTACTATGATATCCTTTTGCAGTAGCTTTGTTTTTTGTTTAAAACATTGTTCCCAAACAACCCTGAGGCTGGATGTGTACTGAGTTCTCTCTCTCCCCCCTATAACTCCTAGGCAACCATCCTATGGATATATATTCATCAATCAGACAGTCCCACCTTTCTAGATAAAGGGGTATGTTGGATGCCAGGTGGTTCTCATTCATCCCATCAGGTTACCTTATGACATCAAACCCAGGCTTCTTCAGGTAAAGCAAAAAGATTCCTAGGTGTATGTTTTGCCAGGTCTACCTCTGAAACCAGCTGTTGGTTCATGGAAGGCACACCCACTTACTTACCAGTAGGTTCAGAAGACCAACATTCCTAGGACAACATAAGTAGCTTGCTATAGGGGCTATATTTCTAGCTAGATGTGTTTTAAGGAATTAATTTTGTTTGTACTTTCCACTCCAAGCCAATTTGCAAATATTCTCCATGTAGCAACATCTTGGTGCTTTGCCCTTAAGTAGCTACCTGGCTCCCCCTGTTGGGCATTACTTGTTGGCTGATCCAATCTGGTTGGATGCTCTCTGTACTGAGCTGGGCAACTGCAGGCATTTTTCAGCAGGCATTTGTTAGTCTTTTCTTTACCTCTTCCTTATTTTGTTTAATT
Organism: Lerista edwardsae; assembly: GCA_029204185.1. NCBI lineage: Eukaryota > Metazoa > Chordata > Lepidosauria > Squamata > Scincidae > Lerista > Lerista edwardsae. The sequence goes on along the minus strand of JAJKFI010000175.1, from coordinate 58,174 downwards.
CCTTTTATTTTAATTCTTTGGGGATTAGATTCATTTATAGATGATTTCATTTGGATGTTATCATTAACAGCTCTGTTGAGGATTATAAGACCCTTGAATCCTTGGTAGCCAGAAGGCTAGATAAGAAAAACAATTAATTTTCTAAATTAGCTTCCTTAAAAATATCTGTTGGAGCATGCTTCCCCTTCTTATTAATGGGCACCAAAGAAAAGAAAAACATTTGCCATTTCTTTCAGCTCCTGAAAGGTAAAGCAGAAGATTCCCTGGGCAGTGACAAGGGAGAAATGGTGGCTCGCCTATGCAAGCCTGGGGGATTGTGGGTAAAAGGGCGCAATGGAGTCTACACAAGAGCCGAGGGTTATGAGAGGCTGAGCCACATGCTATGAAGGAAAGCACAGAATACTTGTGGAAGATATGAGGAAAGGAATACCTTCAAGCACAAGCCACCCAAGTGTTCTGTTCCAACTTTTGTGTCTAGAGCAGTGGCTCCCAAACTGGTGGGTCGTGACCCATCAGGGGAACCAGAAGCAGGGAATTTCCCCTTAAGGGAAGTGCCCTGCAGTGTTGGCAGCAATGCAACTGCCAGGATCATGTTGCTGCCAGGGACAAAGAGGCTTTTTAAAAAAACTCACCCCTGCCAGCCATGACCTCAGGGGGATGCAGGAAACCCACAGACGCCCCCACAGGGCTCCCCAAGTGTCAGAGTATCTCAAAATAGCAATAGGAACCCACTTCCAGTTTTTGATAGCAAAACTGTAAGTGGGTTCCCATTGCTATTTTGAGACATCCGGAGGCTTGGGGAGCCCTGCAGTGTCTGAAGGCTCCCTCCAAGAGGCTGGCGCTGGCAAAGGGGATTAAAAAAAAAGCCTCTTTGTCCCTAGCAGTGATCGCATCGTTGCCATTGCCCCTCCCCGGCCACGACTTGAGTGGTTCCCTACTCCCTTGTGTTTGGGAACATCGGATCTGGATACTTGATTTTGTTTAAACTAAAACACACACACACACACACACACACACACACACACACACACACACACACACACACAC
>JAJKFI010000175.1:36203-57117 GCA_029204185.1 Lerista edwardsae | reverse complement strand
CACACACACACACACACACACACACACACACACACACACACACACACCTTTTTGTCGGAACCACTTTTTTTTTAGATCCATATCCACCTTTTCTGGTTGAAGCCCTCAAAAATCCTCCAAAGCTGGCCCACATACCTTCCTCTGTTCCTTCCTCATGACGTGTTTGTCCTCATCCTTCCAGAAGGCATCCTCCAGTTCTTTCTGCCGTTTGGCATCAGCGGCTGCCTTGGCCTCAGCCTTCCTTGCACGGGCAGCTGCCGACTTGGTATTCTCCCCTTGGAACTTCTTGGGCATCCCTCAGAGTACTCTGTCTGTAGCAGGAGGAAGATTAGAGGTGGGGGAAAGCAGATCTGGTGTGGCATGGTGGCTAAAGAGGCTGGATGATTTGTTGGGAAGATCCTTGTTCAATCCTGCCCTAAACTGACAAGGTGACCTTAGGCCACTGTTTCTCAAACTGTCAGTTGGGACCCACCATGTGGGTTGCAAGCCAATTTCAGGTGGGCTGCATAGCACCTAGAGCATCCATCACTGAAAATATGGGAAGATGGGATGGTGGAAAGGGGGAGGACTGTGTGGTTATTTTGCTTGTGGGGAGGTTGTAAATAGGCTTTTTCCCTTTCTGATTCACTTTGCTATTTAATTGGAAAATGACTGAGCAAGAACCCAACTTATAGCTGCATTTGCAGGAAAGCAGCAGGCTCTGGAGTCACAATGACAGCACTTCCCGTCATGACATGATTTTCAGCTAGTCTGGGACAGACCATCATTCTAAAAAGTGGGTCCCAGTGCTAAAAGGTTTGAGAACCGCTGCCTTAGGCAAACTTTTGGTCATCACTTATGAAATATAGGGATAATCTACTCAACAGCACAGTTGTAAAATTACAAGATGAGGCCTGAGCTGCACCTAAAAGAGAGCATCTACCTGTGAATATTAGTTGCTAGAAGGCACAGCAAGGATTATGGGCTTCCCAGAGGCATCTGGCTAGCTTCGGTTAGAAAACTGTTTGACAGCTAGACAGCTGTTTGGTCTCATTGGGGAGGTTACAATTATGATACTATTGTATTATTCATTATTAGCACTAAATGCTATTCCAGCAATTGTCCCTTGTCTTAATCTCCAACAATGCTCTTGGGCTAACAGAACTCTTGGAAAGCAGAAACTATAGCAGTTTTCTTCAACCTTTTCTAAGCCACAACCCCAGCAAATAAATTGTTTGAGAGACTGAGGACCCACTGCCAATCTTGCCCCTTTCCTGGAATCTGATCTGCTTACCTTGCCCAATCCCTGTCACCACTCACCCCATTTCCGCCTACTTCCTGTGTATTCACAACAACAACCCTGAGGTCTCAGCCTGAGGGCAGCTTGCCTTAGAAGATGTGGGGCAAGACAATGAAAAGAGGCTGTGCAGGATTATATGAAGAACTCAGTTTTGATAAGGCAGCACCATTATTGGATTGGACCCATGCCCTCTCTTGCACAGGCTTTGAAAGGTTGCTGCAAGCCCCCCCCCCCCAATAAGGCTTCAGATCAATGCTTTCACAAAGCAGGCTGGATCAGCATGGAGATTATGAGCATGAATATCAATTAATGCCTCTGTGTGTGCGTGTGCTTGTCAGTGAACACTCTCTTTCACAAGCAAGAAATAAATCAAAGACAGTCTAGTGGCACCTTAAGAACCACAAGAGTTATTGTTGCTAAAGCTTGCAGAAGAAACCACATTAGCAGATTCAAGATGGGTTATCCTCATTCAACAGAACAGATACATAGAATAGAAACAGGTATAGAGAAAATAAGAGGGGAAAAGTGTTCAATGCAGGGGCCTTAAGGTAATGGAATGCATTTAGGAAATAGGAGCAGGGCATTTTTCTGTAGCTCCAATGTATCATTATTAATAATGTGCGATTTTAACTATTCTAGTTCAAAAGGTCAGCTCCAAATACTGTACAGCAGATAAATCATGTACAGCACACCTAAGAAGCATAAGGTCCATATAAAGGAGCAGAAAAAGGGTGGTAACTCCTAACCTGAGAGAAGAAGCTCTGGTCTGGATTAAGCCCTGGGCCAATACTGTACAATCGGGCGGGAGGGGGGGAGAGAAGAGCGCAGGACAAGAGCTAAAGTTTTTGATCATATAAAAAAAAGCAATCTCCCAAAACATTTATTTGCTAGATAAGTTTATCATATACCTTCCCCGCCTTTCTCCCTCTAAGGGGACCCAATTATGTTCCATTACATAGATAATACACTCTGCTATACTATTCAAAAATTAATATATTTCCTCCCCTTTTCTACCCCTCCCCTTTTAGATTCCCCACAGCTCAATTCCTTCCCTCCCACCTGCGGGGGAGGGAAGACAATCCACTCATGCTACCCCCCCTTACCTGCCGCCTCCACCTCCGGCCGTCGCAGCCTTTGATCGTCACGCTCCCGGCCCCCTTATCGCTTCCCTTTCATGAGGAAAAGGGGGGGAGCCTCGTTCTTCAAAAAAAAAACCCTTCCCTTTCCCTGCGAGGCCTTCCCCGTCATGTTTGAACATGGCAGCCGCCATCTTTAGTGAGGGCACCTTCGCTCCTTCGTGGTCTCTGTCGATTTTTTTCTCCTCACCCACACAATGGCAAGAGCAAATCAGCAAGGTGGAAAAAGAGGGTGAGAAAGGACTTGCTCTTAAAGTGAGGCGTTTCTCTGCGTTCTAAAGCCAGCCGCCCAAAATAAAGATGGTGGACAAGGCGACAGGGGTGAGACGGATGTGTGAAGAAAGGTCTTCCCATTATTAAGATGGCGCTGTCGCCAACATCCGGGGAGGGCTTTAGAGGTTAGAGGTCCTTCCGCCACGCCCACCCCACACTCCACGTTGGAGCCAGCAGCCTTCACTTAGGGACCCTCGGAGTGAGAAGAGCCACTGGGAGGTATTCCTGGACCGGACCACTGCCTGGGGGAAGTAATCATCGCCAGAGCCTCCTCGGGGTGGTAGGAAGTAGAAAACGGGGCGGCGCTTCTCGCTCCACCCCCTTGCACTTGTCTGCTAGAAGCAAGAAGGTGGCTAGAAGCGACTGGAGGCAGGAGAGGTGCGCCTCATAATGCTGCCCCTCCTAAGAAACTGGGGGAAGCAGAAGAACAGTAATGTTCCTTCCCACCTTTTATCACCTTGCCAAAGAAATGCTATAAGAGACTAAAGAAAAGGGCAAGCACTATCCCAGTCTTTTGGGATGCCTTTGGAAATTCCACATTTTCCTGCCTGAGCCAGGGAACACTGACCTCGGTGGATACCTCAGTTCACTGAGGATACCTCAGTGGATACCTGAGGTCAAAAGATACCTCAGTTCACTAAGAATTTATTTTATTAGCCCAGGGATATTGTCCCTCTTCACCCCTGCGCAGTCTTTCTAGTGGCTGTTGCTGGTGGTCTGCCTTTTTTTAGATTGTGAGCCCTTTTGGGACAGGGAGCCATTTAACTTTATTATTATATTACTATTTGCCTGTAAACCGCTTTGTGAACTTCATGTTGAAAAGCGGTATATAAGTACCTGTTGGTTGATTGATTGATTGATATTCAAACTTTTTAGACTGGGACCCATTTTTTAGAATGGCACTCTTGTCTGGACCCATGGGAAATGATGTCATTAACCTGGAAGTGATGTTGTGACAGGAAGTGACCTCAAGCCAGAAGGGCTGTCTGTCACTGTAACACAGTGATGGCGAACCTATGACACGTGTGTCAAAGGTGACATACTGTGACGTTTTGGCTGGCACACCAGCATTCACCAAGTCCTAACAACTGAGTTTAATTTACTTGTATTTCATTTTTGTAAGGAAATTATTTGATGTTTGATATTTCTTTATATAATACATAGCATCACACACAATTGGACTGTATTTTTTAAAAAATAAATGAATATGTAAAGAATTGTTTCTCTTTTGTTTGGGGGTGGGTGACACACTGGTAGAGTCAAGTTAGGCATTTTCTGAATTTTTGACACACCAAGCCCAAAAGGTTCGCCATCACTGCTGTAACATAATAAAATGACACTTGCATTCTTGGACTGCAGCAAACATCCCTGTTTGGACAATGAAACATCCCTGACAGAAAGCAAGATTAGGACAAAATGTTATGTAAAAACACTGAAAAAACCTCACTTGAAAATTCAGAGTGTTAACACTCACAACAGAAGAGTAAGGCCTGCAGTTTCCAAGATGGCTGCTCCCAGCTTTCTACAATCCACCTGATCAGCTCATGACCCACCAAGTGGGTCCCCCCTCACAGTTTGAATAACACTGTTTAGCCCACCTGGGCACATTTGGAGAAGGTAGTTATTAGCTAATTAATTTACATCTCAACTTTGTACATATAGTCAAGAAATCCAACTAGACAAATGTATAAAATATATTTATTTAAAACAGATGTGTAAATGCAATCATTGCATTTTAAAAACATTTTCAATCAAATCATGATACAATTCCCATTTCTCTCTCTCTTTGCATGGCCTGCATGCAGTTCTTGCACGAGTTGTTCAGTCCTTAAAGCGGACTTTACGATCCGAGTTGTTCAGTCCCTAAAGACATTCTTGTTGTTGAAATGGTCACTGCCTCATTTTGTCCTTATCAAAGGGACCATGGCTCATGGTGGATTCACAAAATAGTAAACATTTTTTGCGGAGGGCTGGCTCATGATTTCTCTCTGTAACCTGAAGAAGCCACTTGAAAGGTGAATCTTGCTCAGAGCAAGTTCAGATGTTCCATGTGGAACAATTGGGGAGGAAGCAATGCCTGACCCTTTGCATTGGCAAACTGCATACAAGCACAACTGAAAAACTACCATGTCTGTGGATGTGGTAGAGAAGGTATTATTACTTCAAAGTGGTTTCATTGCCTGTTCAGAGGATGGAGCAATTTGCAAACATCTGACCTGGTCCCTCATTTCTGACTGAGATGCACTATCTCCAGCTCCAAAGCTCATTCCAGCAATCAGGTGAACTCAAGAGGCCAATCCTGCTATAAATCTCTCTGGTCTGTTGACTTTCTCAGTCTTGGAAATTAATGCTTGAGCGAGGTCACAGACTGTGGCCACCTGTCCTTTCCCAGCACATCCTTGGAATTGAGCACCTAACAAGGGAGCAGAGTTGCCTCTGCTCAGATTTGGGTTGTGGGCAGATGGCAGGAGCAGACTGACAAACATTGTGATCTCTCACAGATTGTTTAGAATTCGGCTTATTCTTCATCTGCTCTGGTTCTTAGTCAGTGCCTCCTTTGCTCCATTCCACGTCCTTATGGCTTAATTCCAGAGGTGGGAAAAATTATTTCAATTGTTCATAGATTTGGTGTATAGATGCTATAGATCAGGCATCTAACAAAACTCCTGGCCAGAGAGTTCAATTATATAGGCTGCTTACTGAAGACAAACTTACATTTCAGAATTGCAGGTAGAACTGTTTTCTTTTAGGACAAAATCTCAGAGAATACAACAATATTGCTATAAAAAGTATTTTGTTTTTTCTTTCAAAAAAAAGTTCCATGTAAAAATAATGGCGAAGAAATGTTGGTCAGGCCCTTTGGCAAAGCAGTCCCTTGGGATTTTGCCCTACATTCAGTAATCTGGGGCTGTTTTCTTAAAAGTAATCATAACCTCCAGGCATTGCTAACTAGCACCTGTTGAGTATTTTTATCCTTACAATCCATTTCCTCGGATGCTGAGAAACTAGTAGCAGGTGGCTTCCAAATATCCCGTCATTTGACAGCCAAGATGCTGACTTTCACAGCAAAGTCACATGTGGTTGTGAGGCAGACTTCCTCTTATCCCTGCAAGAGGAGGACTTGCTTCTGTGGCACTTGGCACCATTTCTGGCTTCTCTACAGTGCAAACCTCTCTCTCCATGATGTTTGTGCGTGATGAGGCTCTTATACAGGGGGGCACTCGCAGAACTCAGTGGTGGTGGCAGCAGCAGCAGCACCATCTTAGTACCGACTCCCCCTGTTCCTTCCTTGGGAGCCAAACAGATGCAGGTGTTATACCTGACAGATGTTGTAATTTGTTCGTTCAGATAAAACATCCCCAATGACTTCTATCACATGTTCCTTGCCAGGGGAGAAGGACACCTCTGTCAAAGTTGTCTTCTCTTTGTTGCTCTCAGGATCCTGTTGGGGGTGGGGAAAGAAACACAGGAATTGAAATAAATAGATCAGTAGTTCCCAAACTTACTGGGATCACGGTGCCCCATCAGCCTCTTTCTCAGCTGGGTGCCGCCATCTTAGACCTCAGGAAATCGCACAAGATCCAAGATGGTGGCACCTGGGAGAACAATGTTGCGACACACACTTTAGGAACCCATGCTACAGTAGATCCTGGGCCACCCTTAACCAGCTTAAATTAGCCCCGCCCCAGATGACAAGTACACATACCTTGGATGGTTTCAGAGCAAAATCTTCCTGGCAGACATGGGCTATAATCCCTGCTGCCAATGCATCACCCAGGACGTTAGTCATTGTGCGTAACCGATCCCTAGATTATGGTGAACAAAGGTAATTGATTAGAAGACACTTCAATTGAGGGGAATTTATTCAAAATATATCTGTATCACCTTTCCTATGCTCAAGGCAGTGCACAACATAAGAACATACAAACATATAAAAAAGAAGAATTTCAGGTGGTCAAGTGATGCAGGGGAAAAGATACACACATTCCATCTCCACACTGCTCCAAAATAGAACTTTTCACCTCTCCATTTAAACAGCCAAAGTTGCTTCAGTGATGAGTGAGTATGAGATTAGCTCCTGCAGTTTTGGAGGCAGGGGTCCAAAACCCCTGCAACTGCCTCATTTTCCTTTGATCATTTAGCAAAGCAGTTCTCAAATGTTTTGGCCTCCAGAGCCTTTTACACTTCTAAATGGAGTCTTGGGGATCCCTACTAGTGCATTTGCAGAGTCTCGGGAGCCCCAAAGTCCAGGTATATGGATGAAGAGCACAGTGCTGAGCAGTTGGTGGCCACTTACAATGTACTCGTGGAGATCCTGAAGGGGTCTTGGGGAATCCCAGGGCTCCTAGGAGCACACTGAGAAACACACTCATTGCATTTCAGACATGGTACTACCAAACAAAGTTGGCCTATAGACAGTTTACTAGTTTCCCTGGCAGGCTTGAACCACAGACTGTAATTGAGGCACTAGTTCCCCGTTTCCTGCAGCCCCAGGACAGCTGGTCAGAAAAGGGAACTGCCGGCAGTCCAAGTTGGGAAACGACAACTGCAAACCAGAATCCTCCTTGTTTGGGGTATCATGTGACTCGAGCAAGCCAATCCCAGACCTACCAAACTCCCTTGGCTTTGACAACTCATTGCTGGGAGGGGCTTGGGTACACTAGACTAACTCTGTGCCCGCACGGTACCTGGGCTGATCCATGCTTGTCTTCTTTGAGCCTTGAGGTCTGACCACCCAACAAGGGTTGACAGTTGGCTCCTTGGCTCAGAAGGCAGAGATTTTTCAGGCATTCCTGCCATGTTAGTCAATTGGTTATTGAGTGTGTTCCATGCAACGTCCTTGCAGCACTGCTGGGTTGCCAAGTGACAACAGTGCAAGTGCTGCTCAATTGCCAGTCTGTTGTGATGCCAGTGCCGCAGCCAGCAATGGCAGCCAATGTTGTGGTTGCCACGGAGGCCAGCATTCTTACTGGGCTTTCTGTGCCAGGGGGCCATAGCACAGGCTCCATCCCCCTTCCCCATTGTCTGGACTGGGACATGACTAGATGCTTAGCTGGTGTCTGTGCTAAGGATTGGGCCTTTACAGCGGCTGCACATTTAGGTTTGAGGGTTTATGTATTCTCAATAATTGCATACTGTTGTTTTGTACTTTTTATATATTTTCTAATTTGAAAGAGGAAAATCTCTCCCATAAACATTTCACACTCAAAAGAGCAGCTGGTAGCTACATCAATGATCCTTTAATGCAGAAGAGCCCCCTGAGAAGAACTTCTTGATTTGCAGTTTTCAACCCACAGTACAATCCCATACCCCACAAGCAGTGGTGGGATTCAAATAAATTAACAACCAGTTCTATGTCCTTCAGGGCTGCTGCTGCCTTTCTTCCCTTTCCCAACCTAAAATTAGCAACCGGTTCTGCAGAATAGGTGAGAACTGGCTGAATCCCACCACTGCCCACAAGGATGGTGAAGAGCACACAGACGCAACAGAAGGAGGAGGCAGAGCAACTCACAAGGCCCAGTCGACGGCAATGATGAGAGTGATGTCTTCTGTGGGAAGGCCAACAGAGGTCAAGACAATAACCATTGTGACGAGGCCTGACTGGGGAATCCCAGCTGCCCCAATACTTGCTGCTGTGGCTGTAATGCTACAGAAAGGAGAGAGAGTCATTATGTGGTAGGTGCTATACCCAGTCCTCACATCAAGACACATGATAGAGCCTTCCAAATCCAGTCCAAATACAATGGGCTCCTTATCTACAGTCTTGGCATCCATGGTTTGAGAATCCACGGATACCCAACCCATGCTTTGAAAGCCACTTCCAGTTAGTGTCCAGGAAGTGTTCTGAGGCGTACAGAGGCCAAGTCTTCCCGCACCTCAGAACACCTTCCAGACACAACTGGAAGTTGCGGACATAAACTGAAAGTCACTTCTGGTCATGCTGGGAGGCCTTCTAAGGAGGCTGGGAGGCCCAGCATGGTCCTCAGGTTTTTGCATCACTGGCGCCCTGGCCCTCTGCGGATGTCGGTAAACGCAGGGGGCCATGGAACCAATCCCCTGTGGATACCAAGGGCCCACTGTACATCCCAAGGCCAAAAAGGACTGTTTTGGTCCTCCAGGCGACTTCTCAGCACTTTCCCTAAGCCAATGGTTCCCAAACTTACCAGGGTCATGACACCCCCACAGCTGCTTCTTCCTTAGCCTCTTCTCATGAAATCTCACAAGATCCAAGATGGCAGCACCCAAATCTCACACGATTTTATGAGAACCAAGATGGCAGCAACCAAATCTTACGAAACTTGTGCCATGAGATCTGAGCCACCATCTTGGATTTCATGAAATCTCACTTGATTCAAGTTGATCTTACTTGATCCTGGAGAGAAAAGGTAGGAGAGGTGCCCCGGGACATCCCATGGTGCCCCTGTGAGAGTGCCATGACACCCTAAGATACAAATATGTACACTTTGGGGATCCCTGTCCTCAGCCCTCAAAAGCAAGGAGACATTATCTCAGGCATCTTTCCAACAGCCCAGTATCACTGTCCCCATACAGCAGAAGGCAGAGAAACAGTTTCCTTAAGCTATGCAGTAGGTTCCTGCTGTTTTTGCTCACAATCTCAACTCCTGTGCTGTCCTTATTCATTCCCACAGGTACTTTTCTCCCAATGAATATAGTGTCCAATAGTGGAACCAAGCTGAGTGAAAAGAAGTTTGGGCAACAGATTACAGGAAGGAAAGAAGGCTCATTGTCCTTCCCTGTAGCTTCTTGATGGTAGAAGAAGCTTCCTAACATAGCATACATCACTTTAAAGTGAGATGCCATTTTTAAAAAACGTTTGCTTTTGCTTGCAAAGACTAAGAAAAAAAGGAGCATAGGTTTACCTTATGGTAATAATCTGTCCCAAGTCCAGGTCATATTCGTTGACTTGTGCAATGAATATGGCTGCCACTGCCTCGTACAGGGCAGTTCCATCCATGTTGATGGTTGCGCCAACTGGAAGGACAAATCGGGCCACTCGTCTGTCAATCCCGTTGTTTTCTAGAAGGCATTTCAGGGTGATGGGCAGTGTGGCTGAGCTGTTAAGAGAAAAGACACTCATTAAAAATAAGACTGAACAGGTGGGTTCACAACAGAAGAAATGCAACCACAAAGAAGTACAACCTCAGATGATGCCATCTAGGAGCAACAAGTTTGCAATTCCTGATGAAGGAACAAAGGTGCATATTGAGACAACTTTTCTCAAAGTAACATGTTGCTATAGGCAGGTCTATCCTTTGGGAAGGGCAATCAGGCCGGCCACCCCAGGCCCCACACTGGGGGGAGCTCATGGAGTGCTGAACCTCACATCTTGTCTCTTTGTGTCACTGCCGCAAGCAAGCATTGTGGAGGGCAACCACTTCAGAAGTAGTGATAGAAGCACAGAGGATAGTTGGGGTTGGGCTGCACTTAGTCGTGTAACAGAATGCAGGAGGCTGGATAGAGCTGGGTAGAAGAGGACTTTCAAAGGGACTTAGGGCTCAATCCTGAGCCCCTCAGTGTGGGTGGTATGCACATATCACCTGCACTAGTGTCACAAAATGTGCCATAAGGCACGTGCAACACTGACAGTAAGCTCTTAACTGCCTGCGCTGTGGTACTGCCAGCCCCTCACCACCCAGAGGTGGCAACAACACCAGCGATAGATAAGGTTATCTCTCACCAGCATTGTGGGGTTTCTGGGCAGGGCGTGAGTTCCTGAGTGGGGGAGAGTGGGGACTGGTGGCGAGCTTTTCCGCCTGTCCTGACCTCCATGTAGGGCCACACGGCCCTACACAGAGCCTTTCACCTCTGCTAGTGCAGAGGTGAGTAGATGGCTTGCCCGCTCAGACCCTTTCTGTGATGATTCCCTTCTCCTTTGGAGCCTCCCGCAGCTGTCTGTCTGATGCAGTGGTAGCCACCTGGTTACTGTTGCTTGCTTGGGCGGCTGGGCTGTTATTCCCATGTGAATGTGTTTAGGATTGAGCCTTTAGGCAAGGAAGGTAGCAGAGTTTTGAAGATATTCTGATTGTTTCCAGGGGCTAGCTAATTTGATTCTCCCCTAGCCACATTGATCCCATAGGATCAATTATTTGGTATCCACCGATTCAGTATCCACTAGGTCCATGTTTCTCAAACTGTGGGTCAGAAATTGGTCACCAGCCAATTTCAGGTGGGTCTTGTAGCACCTAGTGCATAACATTGAAAATATGGGAAGATTTGACACTGGAAAGGAGAGGGTTGTGTGGTTATTTTGCTTGCGTCAAGGTTGTAAATAGACTTTTTTCTGATTCACTTTACTATTGGAAAATGGCTGAGAAAGAACCCAACTTATTGCTGCATTCTCAGAAAACAGCAGGCTCTGACATCACAATGATGGCACTTCTGGTCATGACATCACTTCCAGTAGGTCCCAGAAAGATTGTCATTTTCAAAAGTGGGTCCTGGTGTTAAAATGTTTGAGAAGCACTACACTACGTTTTCCAGGACCCTAATCTCAGCAGATAAGGAGAACTGTCTGCATTAGAGCACAATCCAGAGGGCACTGTCGGCCAGCACAAGGGTCTTGTGCTGGACCAGTCATGTTGCAAACACATCCTAAAGCACGTGTGTGCCGACATTCCAGGAGAAAGAGCAGTACTGACATATACTGCCCCCCCTGCGCCTGGCCCCAGCCCCGTGGATGAGCAGGTAAGGATGGGATCTGGAGGCTGGCACAGGGAAAGCCAGAGGGAGGTGGAAAGGGGGAGGGGGACAGGCACGTCTGTAGGCAGAATGGCCCAGGGTGGGGGTGGGGAGACAGGATTCAGCACTTGAGCCTGATCATACCCCCCCAGCCCGGTCTGCCCTAATCCAGGTTGCTTGGAGTTGTGCCAGCGACTTCATTGGCATAGCTCTGAGTAGCCCCATCCAGGCTGCTGCACATTACCCGGGGGAAGGAGAATGTTTTCCCCTTTCCCTGGGTTGCACTGCAGCCAGTCCCCACCCCAGGCTGGATATGGGGCAGGCATGTTGGCCTGCCTATCCCAGCTCGGGGTTAAGATTGCTGTCTGAGGACATTAAGGAGCTCAAATTTATTGTTAACTAGCTTTTTGTTACCCAGCGTTGCCCGGGGGAGAAAGTATCCCCAGCTTGTATTAGGAGAAGGAATGAATTCAGGGAGAGAAGCAAGCAAAGGAGCGTAATGAAATGGTCCCACTTACTGTCTGCAGGTAATGTGGCAGGATAGCAGTGAAGTCTGAGAAACAGGCAGAGGTGGCCAGCTAGCTCCCTGGAAATAGGTCCCTCTCAGATTCGACTGGGTGCTGGAACTCTCTGGATCCTGCTCTTTCCAGCCTGGGCAAGGCAGGCAGTGCAAAGCAGTTTCGGTTTCGCTTCTGTCCCTGTGTATTAGCTGAGCTAATGCAGCCCTACCAGATAACCTGCAGAATCGTGTGTGACCACAGGGTGGCAGCAGACCTGTAGTCCAATGCAATCCCCTTGGTCTGGACGTTCTAGCCCCCCTCCCCGAAAAACGGGGGGCTGTAGGGGGGTCTGACCCCCGCAGTGTTTGTTGCCAGGCCGCAAGGTATGTGTGTGCCGAGTTTCGTGGCGATCGGTCAAGCCGTGCGGGAGCCTATAGAGAACATACACACCCACACGCATACATACCCACCCATGTTCATTTTTATATATATAGATTTGAATTTTGGGGTATATCTTAATTTAAGCACTTTCTATTCTCTCTTTTACTTACACACACAGGACCATAATCAGGGGGCCCTCAACTGGCTGACAGCCCAATCCTAACCATGTTTACTCAGAATCCCCACAGTGTTCAATAGCACTAACTCCCAAGAAAGTGGGCATAGGATTGTAGCCTGAGTCACCCTGGGCCCCACACCATTCTAAGGACAGCCCTGGCTACAGGTATAGCATAGATGCCACTCAAGCCATTTTAATGTTTTATATGCATGTTATTTTGATTTACTTTCCTTTAACGGACAACAGCTATCTTTCAGCAAAACTCCCAGGGCAGCATATAATTATTAAAACAATAAAACAAAACAACATTAATAAAAGCACAGAGATGGCAGCATCAGATGGTGTGCATCTCCTCTTAACCAATTTCACTTGAGGTACATTTAACCAGGAAGTTCATCTACACAATCCTCCATGACACAGATGAAAATGAGGTGATAAGAACCTAAGAAGAGTCTTGATGGATCTGGCTACAGATCCACTGAGTCCCAACATCCTGCTTCTCACAGAAGCTAACCAGATGACTCCAGTAAGCCTACAAGCAGGGCATGAATGCAGTAGCCCTCCCCTGCTGTGTGACCGTCAAAATAGCTGGCATTCTGAGATACACTGCTCCTAAACATGGGGGTTCCATTTACTTGTATATCAACTTCTCCTCCATGAAAACACTGCTCATTCAAGTCAGCTTATACATCAGAACTTCCTGATAGGTTTGTAAAGCCCACAGTCAACTCCTGCATTGGAGCATCCTGCCTTTCCTACCTGGATGATGTTGCCAGGGCAATCAGCAGGGCTTGGAGGATCCCCCTCATGAAGGAGAATGGGTTTTTCTTGGTAATGAGCATGAACAGCAAAGGCAAGAAGCACAGGCCATGAATGGCCAATCCAATCACAACCGTCATGGCATATAGGCCCAGTTTCTTTCCAATCACAGAGGGGTCTTCCATCTCCAAGATTTTCCCGGCGATCAGGAAAACAATGCCAAAAGGAAAGTACCTGAAAAGCACAAGACTTCAGCCTCAGTTCCCAAGGCTTTGAGGTGGATCCAGAAGAGGGAAAGAGAGAGGGAGGGAGAGACCCTGCAACGAGGCCATCCCCCCCCCCCGCTACACAAGACATTCATAGCAAGAAGGAAAGAGGGACAGTAGAGGACACGATAGAGCCCAGCTTCCTGTACTGAAATGATTGATGGGAGACGGTCAGGCTGAAAGCTGGAGAGGATAGAGGTGGGGGAAGGGCACAAAAAGGGAGTAGGCAGGCATGGAAGAGATACAGTGACACCAATTATATTTGTTGGAAGTGGAAGAAGGTGTAACAACACTGCACAAGCATCTTGCACCTATGGGGGCAATATAGCTAGTGAACTAGCCAGATGGGATGTGAGAATTTCCCCTCTTACTTTTCCCAGTAAAGCTCACTTTGTTATGGAACTTGCTAGTGGTGCAATTCAAATGAATTAACAACCGGTTCTATGATGTCATAGCCGGAGCTAAAAAAAACCCGAAGCCAGCCGAGGTAAGCGAGTGGGCGGGGCCTGGCCATTTAACAACCGGTTCTATAGAACCTGGGCGAACCCCCTGAATCCCACCACTGGAACTTGCTAATCTCAGGCTTGCCTTCCTTTGTCTTTCTTTCCAGAGTTTCCTTTCAGCTAGATAGCAAACATGTAGAGCCTCTCTCTCCCCCCTCCCCTCTCCCCCCAATAGTTATAAACAAAGTACAGTGGGCCCTCCTTATCCATGGACTTGGCCTCCATGGATTTGAGCATCTGTGGATGCCGAGCCTGAGCTGCAGACTACCCCCCGCCCCGCCAGTGGCATGGCATACCTAGGAAGGTCAACTGGGCAAATGCCCCTGGGCACCACCTTGCAGGGGGCAGCACCATGACCCTGACCCTGCTGCCACTACTGGCCTTCCTCTTCATTGCATATCAAAGGGACTGGATGCCACTTCAAGAGTGCTGCCCCCTCTGATACTCGGAGGAGCCTAGCGCCATGAAGCCAAGCAGTGACCTGCTCCTCTGATAGAAGAATCTTGGGCCACTGCAAGGTTGCAGCAACGTGGGACTCCTCCGACTATTGGGGGAGCCAATCGCCACTTGAAGCACCATGCTTTGCAGTGCCCGCCCCCTCCGACTATTGAAAGAGCCTAGTGCCACAAACGGCCTGAGAGTCCTCTGACTATCAGAGGAGCCAAGTGGCTTCACTGCGCTAGGCTCCTCTGATAGTCGGAAGGGGTAGACACTGCTTGCAGCAGCCTGAAAAAGCCTTTTTGCGTTGCTGTGGGCTGCCTCCTCCTTCCCCCCTTTTTTAAAGGGGGAAAGAAAGTTGAAGGCAGTCCAGAACAAGTGGGGGTGGGGTGGCAGATTGGAGGTGTGCCCCGGGCACTGCCCCTCTTCCCAGGAACGCCTCTGCCCCCAGTCATGATGGGAAGCCTCCATTTCACGCCGGTGACTTCCAGTCACATCCGGAGGCATTCTGAGGCACAGGAAACTCCAGTTCAATCAGGTTTCTCATTCACTACTGAGTTTCCAAATGTTATACTACAGAAACTCTGCACTCTGAGCAACATAAGTCTCATTCTTATGCCGCATAAAAGTTTTTTTTTTATCACGATACTGATTGATTTACCAGACAGCAATGGAGACAATCTTCATCACTGCTTCATTCAGGCACTGGCACACGTTGACGAGTGGGGCCCCACGCTCACCCATCTTCCCCAGAAGGAGGCCTGTCACCAGAAGCAACCGTTGGTTATTGGCATTGCAATACATGGCAGAAGAAGAGCTTGAATCCAGCAATACACCAGAGCATTGCGGCACCACAGTTGACCTCAAGCCAACCCCCACCCCCTCAAGAGGATCCATTCCATTAAAGCAGTGGTTCTCAAACGTTTTGGCGTCAGGACCCACTTTTTGAAATGACACTCTCTTAAGACTCACTTAGCTTTATGAGACTTTTAAAAAAGGTGATCTAGAAAGAAATATTTATTTGCAAAAAGACTCAATCCATTTCTCATAATGAGGCAGCCCTAATGCATAGCCTCAAGGCTTGAGGACTTAGTTATGTGATCCAGCCTTTACCTGCTCCCATTGACTCTCACTGATGGACTTGGAAAAAAGCACACCAGAAAAAAGACATTGATCAAACATTAATCTCCCTATATGTAGACAAGCTTACAAACTGCAGGACCTTGGTTGTTTGCACGCAGTTATCTTGCAAACTACTGGATCAGCTCTTCACTGGGCAATTAGCAGCTGCCTGATTTTTGAATAGCCTCAGGGCTTGAGGCAGTGAGTTATCTGACCTTTCCATCACCCATGTTTTCACTGGAGGCTCTGCGGACCATCAGATCATGACCCACTGAGTGGGTCCCAACCCACAGTTTGAGAAATGCTGCATTAAAGGAAAAGTAGCAGGCACCTGGAAGACCTTATGTGATTCTCTGTTGCAAAAGAGAGTGGGGTGGTAGAGGCATTAACCAAACACATTCATCTCTAAAGTGACAATTCTCTCCAGTTGCGGATCCAGGGGGGTGCAGGGATGGCAAGCTGCATGGGCACCGGGGGGGCACCATTGCGCGGAGTCCGGGCGCTTTTTGGCCCACCATCCCTCCCATGTGCCTGGAACGCTCTGAAATGGAGCTCTTCTGGGCGCAGGGAGGCATGGCGGGGAGACGCACAGGGGCTGGGAGACGTGCCAGGGGCACGGTTTCATCGCCTTGCCATGGGGCGCGCTCCAGGACCGGACCGCCTCTGATTCTCTCTCAGACAATTCTAAGAGATATTTTTAAATGGCTGTTTCCTGCAATACCATTCTGTCTGTCTGTTCTTCCCCTTGAACAGAAGTCAATATCCAGGCAATTCTTCTTGTGCCCTCCCCACCTGCCAACTATGAAATTACCTTGCACCAGTGGTTGGCATCTCTTGCTCCTCTCTTCCCCTGTTCCAGGCCTGCTTCCTGACACTGCTCAAGCCAACTGGCCTCCAGCCTCCTCACCCTCTTAAGCAGGCTTTCTCTCTTTCCTCACATCAAAGTTGCACTTCCTTGTCCTTATACAGGGCAGCTCCCTACTGCATTCTCCTCTGCCTGCCTCCCTCCAGTATCCGCCCTACCTCCTTCTGCACCTTTTGCTGCACTGCAACTCCTTCTAGCCTGCAACACCAAATACCGTCCATTTCCACAGTTTAGGGGGCTGATGCGTCTGGAACTTTACACCAATTACATCCAAAATTCGTGAAAACACAAATCTTGCAATGGAAAAAACAACCAAAGGCACCTCTGGCACAGCTAGCAGATTTAAGTATCACCTTGAAGATGCCACAAAACCTTTCACTGGCTCAGCTGCCACAGATGGGCAGCCTTCATGGCACATGCCATATCAAGCGCTGAAACCGAGCATGCCAGACGTCTCCTAGGGGTAAGGGAACATTTGCGTTGAGCCCCAGACCTGCCCAATGTGGCTACTCAAATCTGCACCAGCTAAAGCTCTGGCACAAGTCCAAAAAACCTGTAGGGGTTTCAGGCCTGGAATGGGGGCTAGGATATGGCAAAGGCATCCTCCACCGTCTCTGCCCCTGTGCCCAGGCCTGAACTGCCCCCTCCCTACCCTGAAAATTCCTTTCCCACCTCCGTTTTGCCCTCCTCCTGCCCCTGCACAGCACAGAGCAGGTCTTGTCTGCTCCTGCAGCTGCAGGACAGTGCCAGCAGGACAGTGCAGGCCATCCTGCCAGCACTGCTTACTTGTGCAGCACCACAAATGGGTTTCATGACACGTCTGCAACACCTACTGCCAACATAGTGGCGGCTGCTCAAGAATAGGACTGGGCTGCAAATCTTGTTTTTAAACATATTGATGAATACATTTTTGGTGGGTGGGTATAATCAGCATACAGCATGTCCATTTGTAGTCAACTCTGTACTTGTTTTAAAAGGTGTTAAATAATTCAAAATAACATAAAAAGTCAAAGCATAAAAAGTTCAGAGCTTTTTGCGATCGAAAAATTAAAATTCTTCTACCCTTCCACCAAGGAGCTCAGGCTGGTGTGCAAGGGTCTCCTCTCCCCCATTTATCCTCACAACAATCCTGTGAGGTAGGTTAGGCTGAGAGCGAGGGACTGACCTAAGATTCACCTAGGACCCAATCCTATCCAACCTTCCAGCACCGATGTAGCCACAATGCATCCTCAAGGTAAGGGAATAAATGTTCCCTTACTTTGAGGAGGTCTCCCTGACTGCACCCCCACTGCAGGATGCAGTGCAAACCCCATTGGCACAGTTACATCAACACTGGAAAATTGGATAGGATTGAGCTCCCAGTCACCAAACAATACATCCCTAAATCATAATTAAATCAAACCTTCATGCAGGACCAAAACCTCCATTTGGGGTTCATCACGTACCAATTGTGGCTGAGAAAATAACTATTCCCAAGACGTTCATTTCATTGTTGCTTCCTGGGAGGGTCCGGTAGGTCATTTCTGGAGAAGGTGTGATCTCAAGGAGCACCGGCTTTTGGATCTCTGGGTTTTCAGCATCTGGTGCAAAGTAAATGAAGCTCAGAGTCTTCCCTGGCATCTTTGGGAACCCAGAGGACTTCACCACAGGGACGAGAACTGTTCGGTACTAGAACCAAATGAGAGAGTATTAGTAAAGAGGGGTAGACCTTGGAGAAAGAAAAACCCTTTCTTCAGCTGGACTGCTCTTCCCTTTTTTCAGCCAGAACATTCACTACCGTAGAAAAACAGCTTCAATTTTTTTTAGCAAGAAAGGCCAGTTGGTAAAGAATGGCCTAGAGAACCTGTCCAGGCTTGACATACGATTGCCTGCTGATGCTCGATGGTATGCAGCCATACTGTGAAGGCTACGCCTGGGATTGAGGATTCGGTGAAGCACAGAATACCGCATATTTGTAGAAACCTCACTGAGAAATGGTGCTTTAGACTAGCCAGCCTTTGTAAGCCACCTTGAGCATTTGGCATGGGAAAGGTGGGATATAAATTCTTCAAATAACACCAGGCTCAGTGACCTGCACTGCACTAGTGAAATCACTGGCACAAGTCTGGGTGGACTTGTGCCAAGGGTTCAGGTTCAAGAAAGGGGTTAAGATTCAACAACTGCCACTGAGGCCAAACCCATCCTCTTCCTGGATGAATCCAATCTGCCCATCCCCCACCCTATCTCCACCTCTTTCCACCCTCTCCCACTCCATTTCACCTCCCTGCCACCCCCTCAATTGCTGGTGGTGTCCAGTTGCTCAGAAGCGTGCTCCAGCAGCACACAGTTTCACACAGTGCCAGCGACGTCTTTAAGACAATCAGCATCAGGAGAAATGTGTTCCACTGCCGACCAGCCCCTTCAGGATTGGCCATTACACTGATTTCTATCTTTTGCACATGACAAATAACACTGAATCTGAAAAGAGAGCAGAAGAGGCAGCACCGAGGACAGCAGAATGGTGGGCTGCAGTGGCCGCTGTCCTCTTTTGCCCCATTTGTTTCTTCTTTTGAGCAGTGGAGGCACCACAGGGTAAGCAGGAGGGGAAGCATTTGGAACAGCATCTCAGACGCTGGGAGGACTTGGGCTGGCCTTGCCAGTTGGGTCAGCAGCTGCTGCAGCCTCAATCCTGGCAAAGGAGTCATTCTAAGTGCAGACTTAGGCAGCCATAGGCAGAAGGCCATTGGCTTGATCTGTGCAAACCCCACTGGATCAGCAACCCACCTGTTGGAATGAAGCCTCGATGAGGTTGGAAGGAAACATATTTCTGCAAGAGACAAAATGAAACTGAATTGAGTAGCTGTATGAGACCTTGACCTCTGATGATGTTAATGAATTTCAGGTGCAATCCTAACCTGGAATTAGGATTAGGATTAAAATACTAACCTGGGTTTACAACATCAGGAGTATTGCAAATACTCTATTAAAGCACTTTTGGACTACTCTTGGACTCAGGGAGGACGGCGCACATCTGTGTGCCAGCCTCCATGACTCCGAGAGTGGTGCAAACATGCTTTATGGCACATTTGTGACACTCCTGGGCCAGCACAAGGGCCTTGGGGTGCCTAACTCCAGGTTAGGATTGCGCCCTTAGAACATTTTTATCCTGGTTCTCCACACACTAGTTCAAAGTGAAAACAACGGTAAATACCAATTAACAATCAAATCTAATTAAACTATGAGGAATCCATTATAATTCCATTCAAAAGAGCAGTTGCAAGAAGCAGTAAGGAGAACATCATCCATCCGATGTGTGGAAGAATAAAACTGTTTTGATCAGGTACCTAAAAAATAGTAAAGTTGCTGCCAAATCCTAACTTTATTGTGTTATGTATGCCAATAAAGGTTTTGAATTGAATTGAAACTCCTTACTGCCCTCCTGAGCCAGGCAACCCGACTGTTAAGATCCTGACCCACTCCTGAGTTCAGTGACCTTATGCTTCTTTGCTTTTGGGCTAATTCCCAAACCAAAAGGAGAATGAAACAGCTGGAAGGGGTAAGACGTGTTCAGTTCCTTCTTACAAAGCCCACAGGACTACTGTGATTCAATAAAGCAGGACAGTTTACTCTAAACTTTAAAACCTAAATTTCCAATTATTAAAAAGTAATTGTAATTATTTAGGCTGAGAAACTTACATTCAATAACAATAAAAAACAGCAGAGCACCACGTTTAGGTCACAAAAAGTGAAGAACAAAAGATGAGTGGGACATGTAATGGGTACCTGATGAGGTCCAGCAAAGCATCTGCAGAGCTAAGTACAACTTTGCCGACTGTGTACTCCTCCTTCTGGGCAGCGGCTCCAGGGTGGATACAGATCACTAGAACTATTCCTGTGGTGACTGCCAAGAAGGTTGTCCAGAGGTAGTAGGTAATGGTGATGATCCCCATCTTCCCACAGACTTTTGAGTCCATAGTGGCCAGGCCAGACATCAAACTAAAGGCAGAGAGAAAGCATAAGCTCTGGTAACTACGTCACTGCCGTAAAATGAGCAGGTTCCTACCAACAGTGTATAAAACAATGACACACAAAAAAGAGTGCCACTCTAGCTGAGAGGGCTTACAAGAAAGGAAACAAGTAGTGGTGGGTGGAGTTAGAGCAAAACCCCAAACGATCAGAATTGCAGCACCTCAAGACATTTTGGAAAAATAAAGGGAAGCCTGGGTGACTGTCTGTCTGCAAGGTGGGAGCTCCCAGGGCCTACCCTTTGGGCCCACCTCTTCTGCAAGAAGATAGGCCCGGACTGGACAAACAAACAGAAGGATCCAGCTGCCTGGGGACAGATGAACTGAAGTGAGCTTCTGATCCCAAGTGGATGAACACCAGGACATAGATATGGGGAGAGATCTGGCATTTAATTGATTATGGTGTTTTTTAGATTATGAGCCATTTTGGGACAGGGAGCCATTTAACTTTATTATTAATTATTATTATTATTATTATTATTATTATTATTATTATTATTATTATTATTA
>JAJKFI010000175.1:0-36193 GCA_029204185.1 Lerista edwardsae | reverse complement strand
TATTATTATTATTATTATTATTATTATTATTATTATTATTATTATTAGCCTGTAAACCACTTTGTGAACTTTGTGTTGAAAAGCAGTATACAAATATTGTTTGATTGATTTAATCACCTGTCATACAGCCCATCACTTGTTAGAGTCAATAAAGCAGAAATTTCCCTAATGAAAAAACATGGTGGGAGTTAATTACTTGCAAAAGAGCACTAAAGGGGGCCATAACAATATTTCCAGGCCAACTTCAAAGAGCTGGTATTCATTCTTATTATTATTCTAATAAAATATTTGAATACAGTGGGCCTTCCATTTGGCACCTGCAGCTGTATTTCACACAATATGGGTGCAGAGCCTGTGTCTGGAGGGCCTCAAGGACCACCCGGAAGGAATCAAAGGTGCTTTTCAGCTGCATCCAGCAGGTCTTGAGACCCTCCCCATGGATCCTATTATCTGCAGAAATATCTCTCTCTCTCTCTCTCTCTCTCTCTCTCTCTCTCTCTCTCTCTGTGTGTGTGTGGGGGGGGGGAATGGATCCCCTGTGGATACTGAGGGCTCACTGTACTGCGTTTCAACGAAAGAAGTTCACAAAGAGGCTGGCATCTCAGATCCTGGTTTAAAGCCCCCAGATGAGAAAGGCAAAGTCTCTCTAAGGTCTTCTCTATGGTGGCACCCTCTCTCTGGTGCTCCCTTCCTAGTGAGGTGCATCTGACCACTTCTCTTGGAAACTTCTCTTGGAAACCTTGGTTCCTCTGGTCTCCAGAAGCTAGAACAGCCCATCCCTGAGGCCAACTGAAGCTTTGTTCTCAGGCAGCAAACTGGCAGAGGTTGCCCACATCCGTCGACCTGCTCACCTCCACTGATCCTCCTCTGCCCACCCATGCTCGGGATTGGAAAAGGAAGATGGGGGACAAAACAGAATCAATCAAGTGTGGAGGAGAGAGGAACAGTGGGCTAGAGGAGCAGAGACTGGCACATCAGCAGCTAAGGCGGCCAGCATTGGGCATGCTCCTCAGGCTCTAGGATGTTTTGGACCAGCCCTTCCGGAAGCAACTGAAAATGGTGCTTGTTTTTTAACTGGCCTAGAGCCCAATCCCACTGGCATATTCCACTGATGGAACTAGTATTCTGTCACTGGAAGGTTTTCTCCATCATCACGGCAGAAACAGCAATGACACACATCATGGGACCACCAGAACAAATAGCTGGCGATGGCGCACATGCATCACGGGAGCACCCAGCCACTGCCAGATGTACATTGGTGGTGGGGATGGGCAGTGGGCCAGGAGTAATAGTAATGGGGTGTTTCAGGGGCAGAACCGGGGGTCATGTCAGGGGAGGGAGCCAGTAGATCTTGTCCCCCATTTTTCGACCCTCCCCCCCCCCACAGCTCTCCTTGGAAATATTATATAGCTTGCATTGTTCCAAGGAGACCCATAGGCCATTGGGGCCTAGTAGAGGTAAAGGAAAAATATTTTTCCTTGCCACTTGCAGGCCTCCTGATTGCCCACACCTCTATAACATGCAGTGCACTCCTCCATAGAACACCTGCATGCTACAGTGTGGTAGTGGAGAGGGTTTTTTTGTTTGTTTGTTTTTTTGAAATCTTAGTTTCAGTATGTTCAGAAAACAGCATGTTCAGATTTTAAATTCCATTTTAAATTCATTTTTATAATGTCATAAAACTGCTATAAGAGCTGGTACGCTGAGCAGGCATGAGAGAAATGCTAAAATAAATGACTAATGCTGAAAGGAGGTGAATCAACCTTTTCTTGTTGATCATCTTCTGCAAAATGTCCCTTTCAAGCCCAGCACTACTTGCTGTTATCCTGAGAGTACTGTCTAGCTAGCTTTTGAGTTGCTAAAACAGTGCAACAATTAGATCAAAGGATGACTTTGGAAGCAACAATCAATGACGCATAATCCCTGCCATGTCAAGTAATCCGTAGTTCTTTTATTTAGCAAGATCTAAGCTCTAACTGCACATTCTGTGCCATGTGATTTATCTTAAGGGCAAATTGACAGAGTGGCTAATTAAAGTCAACAGACAGATGGGTGGGGTGGGTGGGGGGTGATGCTCCCAAACAGAGATCTTAACAGAGATCTTCTATGTAATTGACCTGTCAGTGGCTCTCTGTGATTCCAAATGGGGGTGTTTTCCAGCCTACCTGGAGAGATCAGGGTTAGAAGAACCTAGTAAAAGGTAAAGGCTTCCCCACAACCAAATGGTCTAGTCATGACCGACAGTAGGGGCGGTGCTCATCTCAGTTTCAAAGCCTGTAGAGCCGGCGTTTTGTCCGAGGATAAGCTTCCGTGGCCGGCATGACTCTACGCCGTAGCGCACAGAACGCCGTTACCTTCCCACCGAAGTGGTCCCTATTTATCTACTTGCATTTAGGTGCTTTTGAACTGCTAGGTTGGCAGGAGCTGGGACAAGCAATCTACTAGAACCTAGTAGGGCTTACTTAATGCAACGTATTATTGCAAAGTAATGCAGGTACTCTACCACTGAGCTACACGGCGCAATCCTAAAATGAGTAAGGCCGGCATAAGCTAAGCCAGCAAAGTTTGGCCAGCACAAGGGACACAGTAAAATATGTTTGGACCACTCTCAGAGAGACCAGCACACAGACATGAGCCATCCTCCCTGACTCCGAGTCCAAACATGCTTTATGGTGGCCCTTGTGGTGGCCAAACATTGCTGTTTTAGTTTATGCCGGCCTAATTCCAGTTTTGGATTGCACTCACAGCCTCATACAGAGCTAGTGGGGAATAACAAATTTGGTGGCATCCCATTTCAGAATTCTACAAAACGTATTGGTCCTGAAAGGGTCCAAACTAAATTCAAGAACACATATTTGTTGGATAGGATCTCAGGTACAGTTCCTTTATCAGGACTGGGAAAGACTTCAGAAAGCTGCTGCCAATAACAACAGACTCAAGACCAAAACAGATAACAGCAAGTCCTCCCTTAAAGTTGTTTGGATAAAGATAGGTTCTTGGAAACTGCAACTTTAAGCGAAACAATGTACAACGAAACCAATTTTATTTTAGGCCAATTGATATACATAAATGAGAGTTACGTTCCTACAACATATTTCTGGTCACAAAATGACCCCCAAACATAAAAAACCCAAACGCTTCTAATATTAAGCACTGAAATAAATGTGAGCTTTCCAGGCTGGAAGAAAACCCATACAGACATGGGGAAAATGTGCAAACTCCACTCAGTAGCTCTGACCAGGAATCGACTTGTTTTCTCATCAACTTTACAATGAAATGACAAAACAACTTTAAGGGAGGGCTTGGTGTTATGTTGGTGGCTGACTGAATCAGAGTGGGTGTGATTTAAAGGACAGCAACTCTTCCAGGAGAAAAACAAAACCAACCAAAAAGTGGTTTGGGGTGGAAAGGTGCAGGTGGAAAGAGGAATGTCCAGCTGTGCCCTCCCTCCCCTGCTTTTGATACCCAAGAAACGTTGGGTCTTGGCTCGTCATATATAACTGAACCCAATCAGACTCTGTCCCAGTTCCATATTTCCTTCCTTTTTAGCATATCTAATTTTATCATATCTATAGTCCACTTGTCCAGCCTTACAACAGCAGAGAAAGAGAGCACTACAATCATATATCAATAAAAAAGATCTCATTTTAAAATTCATATTGAAAAAACTAGGGGCACACTCCTAACCAACTTTCCACCCCTGACATAGCTGTGCCAGTGGGGCATGTGCTGCATCCTGCAGTTAGGGAGCAGTCACAGAGGCCTCCTCAAGGTAAGAGAATGTTTGTTCCCTTACCATAGAGCTGCATTGCCCTTACCCTGGTGCTGGAAGTTGGTTAGGAGGATTGCGCCCTAGGAAGTGTTCTCAGCCAGTCAGAAAAATAAAACTAAACAGAAATCCCAAAGATTCAACCAAAACGGAAGGTTCTTACAACTCTTCCAAAACACAAAGAGGAACAGTTCCTTGGCTCCAGAGGGAACTTGCTGTAGAATCTTGCTTTAGCAGTAGAGTCCTGTATTGCATGGACAGAGGGTAACTGTAGCAGGACCTGGTCTGACACACTAAGATCATGGTGGAGTGGGGACACTGCTGTAGGAGTCAGCTGCTAATGGCCCAAGTTGCCCCACACCTCAAACACCTCTGGACGGGACCAGAAGTCGCTAGTGCCAACTGGAAGTGCCTTCCGGTCACATCCAGGAGGCTGCACACATCTCTGGAGGATCAGGCACAGTACAGCCCCTAGATAAATTATTGTAGCGCTGCAACAGCCAACCCCCACAGTTTTAATTACTAGGATTTCAGTATCCACAGGGGATCCCCTGCAGATACCGAAGGCCCACAGTACACCCTTGAAGATGTACCAAGGCACATGAGACTCAAACAGTTTCTCATCGAGTTATCTGCCTTTTACCAGAACATACAACTCAAATTCTTATATTGAAGAGACTAATTACACTTCTCCCAGTTTGATGCCCACAGGAACTAGGGAGGAAGTTCTGATAAGTGCCCCCAGGAGAGCCCAAGTCTTTCTGCCAGCTGACAAGGAACACTGGTAACACAGGTATGTCCTATCACGTGTTATCTCCCAACCCCCTGCTCTCACCTGGAAGTGATCAGCGGCAAGATTAGCATTTTCAACATCCTCATCAGAAGCTCTCCAGGGAAAGAGAAATATTGCTTTTCCTGTAGGGGAAATAAAACAAACAGGTCAGGCCTCATGGAAAAACTTGGAAGAAATTGTGCCAGGCTGAGGTCTGTCCTTGTGGCACAGTAATCATAACTCACACATCTAGAGCCTAGATGGAAAGGATTGGTGGAACGGTGAGAATTATGCCTGCCATTTCCTCCAAAGTTAGTCCAGATTCCAAGGATATGGAGGACCATTCCGACATTTTTGCGTCCTACGGACCAAGCATAGCAGACACCACAGCCCATGATCATCCCCATCAAATTCCTAACACGCTGATGAAGATCAGACCTCTGGCTTCAATGTCTGAACAGGACCCTGGATAAAAGGAATTTTGGGACAAATTTCACTAGTGCCACTTTAAAATTGACTGGTGAGGCACTTACCAGCCCCGGACAACAGGCCATGCTGTCATTGCAGGCCGTTGTGCAGGAGCCCTCAGGCACAGCTGGTCCCCATGGGTGGCAACAACCCTAAGATGCAGGATTCACAGGGCCTGCTGGTGGTGAAAGTTCATTGCAGGCCCAAGCTGGGGGCTGCTTGGATGCCACTCCCAGCAGTGGCACTCTCGGCTCCCTGAGCCCCTTGGCATTGGCAGGAGGCTAGTTGGCTGCACTATGGCTGATGGGAGGCCCACTCCAGCTGACCCAGGCAACGGTGCAAGTCCAACAGGTGCAGCCCCCGGAGATACAGTTCAGCTGAGAATGCCTGATGAGGAGAAAACTGCCCCATGATTTGAGACCTCCTCAGTGCTGAGCTCAGGGCAAGATGCTGGCCCTGACTAGAGAGGTGTGGGACAAAAATAATTCCTTTCCTTTCACTTCGGGCAAGCATGTGAAAGACAGAAGATACATATGCGTGAAAGGCAGAAAAGCTGCTTTAAATGTGTTTATATCACATTTTTTAAAAATCTGCTCATGGTGGTCATACAAGACTTGCAAGCACAAATACAACCTTCTTGCTTTGTGTATGCATGTGACCTGGAAACAGATGCATCTTATATGAAGTATATTTTTAGTCCTTCCTCCATCATTTTTGGCGAATGTGTACACAGCAGTACACATTTGGGCATGGCTGTAGTATCTCCATGAGTCAGTAACTTCCCTTTGTTTAAGAATTTCACTTCGGCAGTGATGTATTCAAGTCTTTTACTCCAAGTCTCAAGTCAAGTCTCACAATGGCCTCAGCTGTATCCAGTACTGGTTAGGAGGTAGTTGGTGGTCACCTCGGGACAAGAGAATATTACCCCATCTCAAGCCTCAGCCACCTCTACAGAGCTACTAAATTCTGTGCAAGCTATTTAGCTGGCGCAAATCCAAGCAGCCCATGTAAGTCTGCCTGGGCCAGGGCCAGGGGTCAGGATTCGGTATGTGCTGTATGATCTGCCTCCTGTTCCTTCATTCCGCCCCCTGGCACTCTCTGCCACCCCCTGCACCGGCTTGCCCTGGCTGGCGTAAATTTACCCCATCCAGGCAGAACAGAAGCTGTATCTGGCCCTCCCAGGCTGGCACCGGCCTCCACGCTGGCCCATCCGACACCCAAATTGGTGCAAACTTGCATTACGGCACATTTGCGACACTCGAGAGCCGGCACTGGAGGCCTCGAGAGCCGGCACTGCCGTCATGATTGCACGCTAATGCCTTTTTAAAAAATAAAGTATTATTATGGACACCATGTGCACAGAGATACTTCGGGGGAAGTCGGCATTCCACTGAATCACAGACTGTTAGTGTTGAAAATGACCTTGTGTATCTTGTTCAAACCCATGCTCAGTACCAGCAATAACTATACTCGGAGAAGACAGCCAGACGGCCTCTGCCTGAGAGCTTCCAAAGAGGCTTTTCACTTAAGCGCAAGGCAGATTGTCCTAACGCCAGACAGCCCATACGCTTAGAAAATTCTTCCTGGGGCCACTCAGACTTGTGCCACTGAAATTGCTGGTACAGGTTCAAGTAGATCCATTCTAGTACTGAAGGTTTACCCCTAAGTAAGGGAACAAACGTTCCCCTATCCAGAGGAGACATCTGGGACTACTTGCTCCCGCCCTGCCACCAGTAGCATGCCTGCCTCAGTGGGGGAAAAGATAGGATTGGGCCCTAAATCTGATTTTCTTCTGGTTGTCCAATCCTATTGCTGCTTTTCTCTCATGTCTGAGGGCCCAATCCTATCCAATTTTCCAGCACTGATGCTGCTGTGCCAATGGGACGTGCACTGCTTCCTGCAGGAGGGGGGCAGTCATGGAGGCCTCCTCAAGGTCAGAGCCGTAACCGGCTCACAGCACGCCAGGCGCAGGGCGATGTCACTGCACCCCTAGCACCGCTGCGCCTCTCCCTGCACTGCCTGGCCACACCCACCCACGCCCAGAACTGCTCCATTTAGGAGTGTTCCGTAAGCGAGGGAGGGAGGGCCAAAAAGCGCACTTTTTCCCATTCACTGCACCCTACCGCAAACGGCACCTACTGTGCCTGCCTCCCTTTGCAGCACCCTTTCTGCACGTCTACTCAAGGTAACATTTGTTCCCTTACGTTGGGGCTGCACTGCAGCTGCCCCAGCACTGGAAAGTTGGATATGACAGGGCCTTGAGTCTCTAGTTTCAAGTTGGCTTTTGATTCAGGCCTCTCTGAGGCCGTCAGGGTAGGAAGGAGAGTCCTGCAAGCTAGTGACTCACAGGACGAGACTCCTTAACTTCTCAGTGCAGGGAGGGTCAATGTACTTTTTCCAATTGTTTCATCCTTCTCAGAAGCAATTGGCTGAAAGCTTTGATAAACTTTCAACCGATTGCTGCTGAGGCTGCCAGCAGCTGTGAGGCCATTTTTAGCCCATTGCATACATCTAGTGAGCCTTGAGTAGGGCCGGTCCTTATCAAGATACCTCTTGGATACCACTTCCTTCCAACTGGCTGATGCTATATGGGAGTCAATGCCATACTAGAAAGAAAAGGCACAGGAGCAGATTCCCTCCCTTTGCAACAAAACCGGTTTCTGGTCCAAAAGACACGATTGGTGTAGAAAGGTAGCCCTCAGGGTCCCCTCCCTCCCCCCACCATGCAAGGAGCGCTAAGTGCAGAAATGTCATCCCCTCAATCGCCTTTATCCTCATAAAAACCTTGTGGTTAAGCCGTGAGAAGTGACTGGCTGATGTGATCTAGCTGTATCTGAAGTGTCCAACATTAATTCCTTCTGAATAGATAAAAACACATGAGTTCTTAAAGTATAAAAACTATAAAATTCGGGCAGTTGTGTCCTCTGGTTGTCATCCCTCCATGATGGAGAGCTTGAGTGTCTCCAGGAATCAGGAGATTATTCCAATTCCATGCTTGGGATAAATTAAAAAAGGGGTTGAGAATAAAATGGTCAATATTATTATGATACTGTACAAATCGATGGTGGGGACGTGGTGGCGCAGCGAGTTAATCCGCTGTCGCTGGGCTTTCGACCGCAAGGTTGGGAGTTCGAGACTGCGTGACGGAGTGAGCTCCCGTTGCTTGTCCCAGCTCCTGCCAACCTAGCAGTTCGAAAGCACCTAAAATGCAAGTAGATAAATAGGAACCACTTTGGTGGGAAGGTAACGGCGTTCCGTGCGCTACGGCGTAGAATCATGCTGGCCACCATGATCGGACAAAAACGCCGGCTCACAGGCTTTGAAACGGAAATGAGCACCGCCCCCTACAGTCGGTCACGACTAGACCATTCAGTCATGGGGAAACCTTTACCTTTACCTTTACAAATCGATGGTAAAGCCACATCTAGAGTACTGTGTACAGTTCTGGTCGCCACACCTCAAAAATGTTATAGAGGAACTAGAGAGGGTGCAGAAGAGAGCGACTAAAATGATTACAGGGCTGGGGCACCTCCCATATGAGGAAAGGCTACAGCGTTTGGGGCTCTTCAGCCTATAAAAAAGGCGCCTGAAGGGGGACTTGATTGAGACATACAAAATTATGCATGGGATGGATAAAGTGGATAGAGAGAGGTTCTTTTCCCTCTCTCACAATACCAGAACCAGGGGACATCCACTAAAATTGAGTGTTGGGAGAGTGAGAACAGATAAAAGGAAATATTTTTTACCCAGCTGGTAATTAATCTGCGGAACTCCTTGCTACAGGAGGTGGTGATGGCATCTGGCCTAGATGCCTTTAAAAAGGGACTGGACAGATTTCTGGAGGAAAAGTTCATCACAGGCTATAAGCCAAGATGGTTAGCGCAACCTCCTAATTTTAGAGGTAGGCTACCTTGGAGTGCCGGATGCAGGGGAGTGGCAATGAGATGCAAGTATCTAGTTGTCTTTTGTGTCCCCTGAGGCATCTGGTGGGCCACTGTGAGATACAGGAAGCTGGACTAGATGGGCCTTTGGCCTGATCCAGTGGAGCTGATGTTCTTATTCTATGTGTCTGTGCACCCAATCCGACCTCCCATTTTCCAATATTCCTTAGTCGCTTGCTGCGTGGCATGGCAGGGAGTCCTCTGGTATTTGGTGATGACATCAGGGGCGCAATCCTAACCTGGAGTTAGGCCAGCAAAGTTTGGCCAGCGCAAGGGCCTCTGTAAAGCATATTAGGACCACTCTTTGAGTCAGGGATGGTGCTGGCCTCTCTGACTCCGTGAGTAGTCCAAACATACTTTATGGTGTCCCTTGTGCCAGCCAAACTTTGCTGGACTAACTATGCCAGCCTAACTCCAGGTTACGATTGTGCCCTAGAAGTCATTGGCGACTTCCAGTTCAGCTGAACTCTAACTTCTACAGAGCTCAGAGTCAAGCTGTGCAGCTGTGTGGGCATAGTGTTGCCAGCTCAGACAACGCAGCACCACAAAGTGCGCACTGCATGGTGTGTGTGTGTGTGTGGGAGAAATCAGATTGCACAGGACAGCGAAGTAATTTTACTGACCTCTCTGTAGGCTGTCTGGTCTCCAATGGCTCTCTTTGGACCTACACCAGCTCTTTAACTGGCTTAAGTCTGAGGAGACTCCGGAGGGTGGGTCCAGGCCAGGAAGGGCAAATATGATCTCAGTGTGCACAGTTGCCACAAGGATCCTCCCCTCCCCAAACCAACCCTGGCCTGATCCCTGCCCCAATCTGCCCATGATTGTCTCCTGAACGATCCCCCTTTGTCACCCCACTATGGGTCTCAGACTGAAGGGGATAGGGAGGTTGCTGGAAAGGAAGATAGAATCCAGCACTCACCATCCATGCTGGATCCACCCCCTCCCGAAGCCACCCCATCCTGTTACACCCCCTGCTCAGTTTCACCCCCTCCCCACCCCATTCTGCCCCCACTCTCTCACTGGTTTATCTGTTCCTGCAGGTGGCCAGCGTAGAAACAACACAGGCATGAAAGCTTTGGCCTTCTCACCAGCACTATTTGGCGTGCTCGTGGGGTGTGCTTTATGAGTGCTTTGTGACAGTCACCGCCAGTGGGACACAATACTGGCAGAGAGGCCCACAACAATTGGGCCATTAATCAATAGATGAAAGGGTCAAAAGGAATTCTTATCACATTTGCAGACAACCTTAACTATAAACAGAATAGCTATAAATATAAATATTCTTTCTGCAAATGTAGAAAGTGTAGCCCCAAAATATAGAGGAATAGCTAATACACAGAAGATAGCAGAAGTATTCAGGAGGACTTTGATAAAATAGAAAACTGGGCTGAAATTAAGAACATGCTAACTGCTCTATAGCCATTGAAGACGTTTCTTTAATCCAGTGGTGTTCCTTGAAGGGGGCAAAAGTTTTGCAGGAGCCCAATCTCCTGTGTAAAGCAGCCCCTCCCCGTCGCCTTCAGAGATATTTACAGCTTGAAGAGCTGGCTTGGAGGCTTTGAATGGCTCTGAAGGCAAGGGGAAGGGGCACTTTACACAGGAACTCAGGCTCCTGCAAAACTTAGCATCCCCCCTCCCAGAATGCCACTGTTTTCATTATTCCCATGCCACATGCCTGGGAAGAAAGGTGATTTCCTTGTAGCTGGTTTTGCTTTCAGATTTCTGGTGCTGTTGAGTCACGATGTTGAGTCTGGTGCTCTTGTGTTTGGGTTGTTGGTTTTATTTTTTGCATTCTTTTGATTTGATACTGTTGTACAATGCTTTCTATATTTTTCATATGATGATGATGGGGAAAACGTTGCTGAAACACTCGGGTGTTTCTGAGTAACTCAAGTCACCCAGACTTTCAGTATTATTATGTATTAGATTTATTTATTATTATTTATTAGATTTATATCCCGCCTTTTTGCCCAAAGGCACTCAAGGCAGCACTCAGTAGCAAGGCTCTGCTCAAAAACATGCAAAATATCTTGCTGAAAAGTGAATAATTGCAGCCAATTTCTCAAACAATCTGGTTTGGAAGCAGGCATGATGTTGCTTGAAGGTGAAGCTTAGAGAATTTTGGGCTCCAGCACCTTTTTCTTCTAAATTGATTTATTTAAACATTGAATTCAACTGAATACTGCAGGCTGTTTAGGTCTCTAGTGTGCCTGGCCAATGGGCTGATAGGAGGTGGAGGGTGGGCACCAGCTCCTAGCATGCTTGATGCAGTTAAGTAACCAGCTTAGCTACTCAAACCTGGCTGTTACACTGAGGTCCATAATTGAGTTACATCACTCAACTCAGCCAGAGATGACATAAGACTGTGCTGTAAAAGCAGGCAGGCATCAGGACAGGACACCTGATGCTATGACGTTGACAGGTTCTGTAATAAGCACCCCACGCAAAGGTCACCAATTGTTCTGCATTGATGGGAATGGGATTTTTCTACCAGTCAATTGCAAGTGTAGGAGGAGAAGGCTGAAGAAAAAGTGGTGGGACTCTTGCTCAGTATTACAACATATGCCTTGCATGCATAAAGTCCCAGGTCCAGCCCTGTTAGCAGGGGTTAGGAGAGGACCCCGTCTGAAATCCTGGAGAATTGCTGCCATTCAATGTAAACGGGCTAGATCAGTGGTTGCCAAACTGTGGATCAGGACCCATCAGTGGGTCAGGAGGCATCAAGAGCAGCCATATTGAAAATATGGGAAGATGGGATGCTAGAAAGGGGGAGGGCTGTGTGGGTGTTTTGCTTGTGTCAAAGTTGTAAATACTGTAGACTTTTTTTCTTTCTGATTCAATTTGCTACTGGAAAATTGCTGATAAAGAACCCAACTTATTGCTGCAGTCTCATGAAAGACGCAGGCTCTGGTGTCACCATGACAGCACAGGCCATCATGACATCACCTTCAGTGGGTCCCGGACAGATCGTAATTCTAAAAAGTGGGTCCCAGTGCTTGAGAACCACTGGGCTAGATGGGCCAAGGGTCTGCCCCAGTTTCATATGCTTACATCTTTCAAGCTGATCCCAAGCATATTTCTCAAAAATCAGCTCCACCAATTTCAATGATGCAGCCTTCTGAGTAAGGAAGCCTAGGGGTCTCCGGCTGCTGGCAGATGGAAAAAGCTACAATACAGCCATGCCTAGAGAGAGAGAGTGATGGGTGGCATCATGTAAACCAGCATTCAGGGCCTAAGATCCCTCAGAATGTTTATGTTTTTATTGCACACCACCTCAGATGCCTTGCTTACAAGGGGAGAGATGAGATATAAATCTTTTAAATAAAGACAAGGAGAAAAGTGCAAGGAGAAAAGTGCAAAACTTTAGTGTGCTTTCATTCATTGTACTAAATGGAGAAGGAGATCGTATCTTTGTACCAATCTGCTCCTTAAACAACAGATTAATAATCAAGAGAAACTTTCCCTGGCTTGGAGATAACTGGTATGGAAAAACTTCATTTGATTCGCTTATAAATTTGGCCTTTTTAACAAGCACAGGAGCAGAGCCAAATGGAAGGAAAATGTGGCAAACTTTTGGTAATAAGCCAAGACAACAACAGAGCTCCTATGTCTTTACAGTTGCATAGCAAACAAAAATTCAACAGGTGAAGATAGGAATAAGAATGAGCCATTCATATCAGAGGGCTGATTGGGGCCTGAGTGCAGGAGTGGGGTATTGACACCTGCCACCTCCCCCTTATTCTGCAGAGTCAGCCTCCTTAGCAGCCCCTTCCTCTATTGCAGGGGGCTTTGAACAAAGCCGGAAATGGTGCAGAGCAAACTCCCAGAGGGTTGTCTGCTTTGCCTGCTTTCTGCAAAGAGCCCATATGGAGAAAGAAGTGAGATTGTTCCATTCCAGTTCTTAGAGTTAAAACAATCTGGCTCCCTCACCTTCCACTACTGGCCACCAAGAGCTGGGGGGATGGGTTGGTTCAGTAATTGTTCAGACAACTATTCATTGTACTGTCTCATTCCAAGAAAACAAGGTAACAAACTCTGCCCACCCCACATGTTCTGCCCAAAGCGACAGCCAAAACCCACATGCTCCCCATTTCAGGCACCACTCAGGTTACAGGTTGGTCCCCTATGAAGAAAATAATATGACTGAGCAATTTTCTCAAGAGAGCACAGTGCAGCAAGCCTCTGGCAGGGTATGAATTTGACATGAAGAGCCTCTGAGCTCATGCAGAATTCCTATCCTTCACCTGAACACACTTGAGCCCCACCTCACCAGGAATTATAGGACCAGGGTTAGAGTACAGAGGGTCAGAATACAGTATTCTAGAAGCCGTGGACTCTGGTTCGTCTCAAATAGAACAGTACAAGCATTCACCAGTGGCAGTCCGAGGGGGGGGGAGAATGCTAAGTTTTGCAGGAGCCTGAGCTCCTGTGTAATGTGGCCCTCTCACCTCCAGAGCCATTTGCAGCTCAGGGAGCAAAGCCTCTGAGCCATCTCTCCGAACGGTGAATGACTTTGGAGGCTAGGGGGCCATGGGACACACTTACTTGGAAGTAAGTCCCATCAAACTCAATGGAGTGGAGGAGACATGCATACGGTTACACTACCAATCACTTACCAAATCAGACAATTCCAGGGTCCTCAGTAGAAAGCCCACAAGGCATCCAGTTGCCACCGACAGCATGGAAAGCGTCAAAAGGCCATTCTTACTCCAGAATGCCTGGAGCTCCTTCCATAACCATGCGAAGCTGATAGAAAAGGGGCTCAGCAAGCCTTTCTTCAAATGTTCCGACATGGTGAAGGCTCAGAAGGCTCACTGGGATCTGCTGAGAGAGTGGCAAGGAGGCAAAGATCCCGGGGGATGTTGGGCTCTCAGGGCACCTCCTGGCCTTGCGGAATCATGTCTCCTGCAGGATCACAGCATGTCTGAAGGCCGAAGGAACAGCTCTCTCTTTCACTTGCCGATAATCTACATGAAGGATCACATCGCAGCTCAGTGATTATCCAAGCCCCTTTTAGCTAATGAAAAGTGACATGTTGGAAGATGGCATAATCCAAGCCTGACTTTGGGAAAGCAAGAAGAGGAGAAACGTCATCGTCTGTGGCAACAACATAGAGCCTTCTTGTGGCTGTTCACCGCCAACACATTGATTGAGAAAGCCTTCAGCATAGGTTTAAATAGCAGCACTTTCTGGCCTACTGCGTTACTAACAGTGGAGGCTTCCTAATGAAGTCCAGGTCTGAGATATATTAAGAACATTTAACAATATTTATACACTACTTTTCAACAGAGTAGTTCACAAAGTGCAAAGGGCTCACACTAAAAAAAAATACAGAGGAGACCCCCGCAACAGCCACTAGAAAAGACACCCTGCTGGGGGGAAGAGGGACAGTGGCTCTCCCCTTGCTACATATAAGAGGACACCATTTTGAAAGGTGCCTCTTTGCCCAGTTGGCATTTAAAGGCACTCTGCAAATGCACAGGATTGCTTCACATTTTTTTGACAGGCTAATCCTGCTGCACCGAGCCTATTATGACAACGAAACCAGGGAAGGAAGCAGTGGGGGTAGAGAGGGAGTGGACTAGGGAAATCTGTTGTGGTGGGTAGCTAATTAAAAATGCCAACCCAATCTGCAACTGCAGTGAAATAAAAAATTCCATGTTGGGTGTCATCAGGAAAGGGATCATAGAAGAAGTTTGCTAATATAATATTATCTCTACATATTCATAGTGCAGCCACATTTGGAATACTGTGTACAGTTCTGGTCACCACACCTCAAGGTGGATATTGCAGAGAAGGTGCAAAAGACAGCAACCAAAATGATCAAAGGACTGGAGCACCTTCCTTATGAGTGATTGGTGTCATTATTTGGAAAAAAGGCAATTAAGAGAATACATGATTAAGAGTGCAATCCTACACACATCTACCCCATAGAACATCCCATTGCGTTCAGTGCAGCTTACTCTTAGGAAAGCATGAGGCCTGACTGAGGCTTATAAAATTATAACATTAAGGGACAGAAAGAAGCATTTCTCCCTCTCTCACCATATCAGACCCAGAGGTAATTTTATAGACTAACCTTGTGGTAGTGACCCCAAGGGGGTTGAGAAGCCTCTGTTGTGGAGTCATGGCAATTTACAGGAATGAA
This sequence comes from Lerista edwardsae, assembly GCA_029204185.1. Classification (NCBI taxonomy): domain Eukaryota; kingdom Metazoa; phylum Chordata; class Lepidosauria; order Squamata; family Scincidae; genus Lerista; species Lerista edwardsae. Next base: position 21,095 of record JAJKFI010000175.1, on the reverse strand, counting down.
AAAGGTTGAAGGCCATTGGACTAGAACACCACCAGGAAAAGGGGGAGGTATTTCCCCCTTCAGGTACCAGGAGATTATGTCCCAGCCCTGCTCACGTTCTTAGCAATTGTGCTAAAACAGCTTACACTAGCTTCACGGCCAGTGTGAAGCTTATTTTTCTAATAAGAATATTTTGTTATAGTGAACAGTGCTGGGGTCTTATAGGAGGTCCCTACTCTCATTGTTTGTTTATTTGGGTTGTTGCACAAAAAAGATTGAAGACCACTGTTATAGGCAATAGACTCTTGGTCCTGAGATTGTTATTAGAGGGAATACTGTTTATTTGAGGGTCTTCTCAAATTTTATACTGTCTAAAAATATTTTGGAGAATTCTAGTCTTTTACTGTATGTTGCTCTTAACTGAATACTGTAAGCCAGCATTTCTCAAAGTGTGGGTTGGGACCCACTTGGTGGATCTCAGCCTGATGTCAGGTGGGTCGTGGAAAGCTGGGAGCAGCCACTGTGGGAGCTGCAGACCTTACTCTTCCTATATTCCAGTTTTAATTTTCAGGTGAGGGATTTTAAATTTTGCTGTAGCTCAGTGCTTTTACGTAATATTTTGTCCTAATCTTGCCAGAGATGTTTCACAGTTGTGCAAATTTCGCAGTCCAAGAATGCCAGTTTGCATTGCAGGAGTGTCATTTCATTATGTCACAGTCACAATGACAGCACTTCCTGCTTGATTATATCACTTCCAGCTATGACATCACTTCCAGCGGATCCGACAGGAGTACCATTCTAAAACGTGGATCCCGGACTAAAAGATTTCAGAACCACAGCTGTAAGCTACGTTGGTGCCGAAGCGAAAATGTAAATATCTTGTACTATTTGCATAATTAAAGCAGCACAGTATTCACATTCATCGTTGACTTCATTTTTACTACCATTGTACCCCTGGGACAGAAGGCGAGGCTGCTGACGCTTAGTATCACCTGGCGCCCCGCCTTCCGTTTTAAGCGCTGCTCAGGAGCAAGCGCGCTCCGTGCAACCCCCGGCCCTGCTTGTTATCTGAATGCGAACGAAGTGAAGCTAGTGGGCGGGGTTAGCGGTGACGTAAATATACCCAAAACAATGCTGATTCCAAGCATTTCAAATGGGTTTTCGCATGATGTTTCGGACTGAATCGTTTACTCCTGAAGTAAAAACTTACCAAAATAACAACGTGTGATCGTGGAGAAACATCATTGGTAATCTAATTATGATTCAATATGCAATTCCAAGGTTTAATTCCGCGTAATTATATTACTGACCACACCGGATGAAATGCCACTTGCTGTCTATTTAAACTCGGATTGCACTGCTTTGACAGACTTATTTTTTGAAATCTACACAAGCAGGAATAAAGTGTGAACGGGAAGGAAAGAAAAAAAGGGGGAGGGTGGGCAAAAATCAGATAAATATGTAGGAAAATTACATTAAAATCTCTCTATGTGTAACACAAGTAGTTGTCAATAGGAGAGTAGTTCTTTTTCACTTCTAGGCTATTAAGTGTATTTTTTTAAACTTCTACACTCACCCCCCCCATAAAACAAATTCTGTTAATGTTCGGAATTTCAAAAATATTACAGTAGAAAATGGAAGGCGGGAAAAAAATGTGTAAACGGGAAGGGGGGAAAAAGGAGGGGGGTTATTTTTATTTTTATTTTATTTCTTCATATCTACTTCAGTTTGTGAAGGGCTGCATACTTTAGGAAGTAATATTTTTCTGTAGCAACGAATCACAATGATTTTAATTACCTGTGCAAAGTAATCCCATTTTTCTGACAGCGATTCGTGCACCCGTACGCAGAACACGCAGGCATGCTTAAAGACGTTGAGATTAACTTTACCACACGGGCAGTACAGGGAGATTTTTATTCGTGACGCCGCGGCGGCAATCCTCCTTCGCGGCAATGATCTGAGCTTATACCAATGGCTTCAAGTCTGTGACGTCATGGCTTATCCAGTGTATCTAACATTCTTGGCTCCCTGAGAAGCACGTAAGGCGCGAAGATGGCGCCGTATTCCTCGCGCTCAGGGCGGGAGATCCTGCCTTGACTGACAGAATCTAGCGCGGCGCAGGCGCATTGGCGGCTCCCGAGCCCAAAATGGCGGCGGCGACTGATGTGATCAGCGTAGCAGTGGCGGTTTCCTCTTCGGCAGCGCCAGATGAGGCGGCGGCCACCGCTGTCGCCCCAGGTGTGACCCGCTCGGCGAGGCTCCCGCTAACGCGTGTGAAGGCACTAGTGAAAGCCGACCCGGACGTCAGCCTGGCCAGCCAGGAGGCAATTTTCGTCTTGGCTCGCGCAGCGGTGGGTGTACGGACGTAGGAAGCTGTGTCTACCACTAGGGGCCGCTGATGGACAGCTGCTGGGATGGATAAGACTAATAACACTAGTAATAGTTATCTCATTATGAACAGTACTGTGATAGTAGCTTGTTCTCATAGACTCGATCCACGTTCTTTACGTAGTGCTAAATGGGTTATGATGCCCATAAAAGGTTATGATGCCCATAAAAGGGTATTAATGCTGTTCTCACTCTCATAGCATATGCAAGATGTAAGACAAGTGCAAACATCTTGCATATAATGAATACAACTACAATTAGTATACAGTAATTAACAATGAATGAAATATGATCACAAGACAATTCTACCTAATATTATCATTAGTAATGTTATGATTATTCATGTTGATGCTATTTCAGAGGAGCGTTGTAATAGTATTGCCTTACCTTATCAATATGACTGCTGACAACATATATCCTACAATAATACTCATTATCTTTATTAGGGCTGACTAAGGGCCTGTTCCTATCCAGCATAGGCAGCGTCGGCAGTATCACCTGTGCCTGTGTTGCAAAAGATGCCGTAAGGCCCCTCTAACGCCGGCACTAAACCATGTAGGGGCGCACAGCCCAACACAGAGGCGAGTGCCCTTACCCAGGGCCGGCTTTAAGCCAATGTGACCAATGTCACATCGGGCTCTGGGCTTCAGGGGGCCCCACACTAGCAGGGTGAGCATATTGCCTGTGGCTGCAGCTGGGATCTCTATGGGCTGTAAGCAGTGGTGTCATCTACTCACCAGTAGACGGTACGCTGGGCGGGACTTAGCGTGATCGACAGCCCGTCCACTCACTTCCGCTTTCTTCCCGCGCGCTGTGCGGCTTTCCCTTGCCTCGAAGGGGGTGCCTGCTTGCCAGGGGGGATGGGTGGGGGGGGCGCCGGGTGCCTGGGCGAGCAGGCGCCCCCTCCAAGGCGAGGGAAAGCCGCGCGGGAAGAAAGCGGAAGTGAGTTGACGGGCTGTCAATCACGCTAAGTCCCGCCCAGCGTACCGTCTACTGGTGAGTAGATGACACCTCTGGCTGCAAGTCAGTGGGGCGAGCAGAGCAGCTTTACCATGGTCTCTCCCCTCTGCCTCTGAACAGCCCAAAATGGTCCACCTGGAAGCAGTTGGCAGTGATGATATGACCACCAACTACTTCCATATGCCATGCTTTGCATGTGGCATGAACAGAGCTCTTTTTGGTGAGGGGGGGGGCAACATGCCTACACACAAAGTATTGATTTGTAGATGCAAACCAAATAGAATGTTTTTTAAAGTTTTAAAATATTCAAAGATATTTAATACTTGTCCTTGGAGAAAAACAAAAACTCAAACAATTCCAGTGGTGTCATCCTGGCGGAACGGCCCGGTACGCCGTCCCACCAGTTCTGCGGACGGGCCCAGGCCACGCCGCCTCTCCCAAGGATGGGCGAGCTGCTCCTGGGTCCACCCACCCTCCCTTGCATCCTGAATCGCTCTGAAATGGAGCGATCGAGGCGCAGGGAGGCGTGGCTGTCCTCTGCCATAGGGGCGGAGGGCTGCCAATCATCCGGGCGTTCTGGTTCCTGGCGCGCCCGGATGACGTCTCTGCTTAATACTGATATCAATATTAGCAATGTTGCTGTTAATGTAGTTGCATAGCTTGTTGCTTATAAAGTGACAACAGCCACTATATCCCCTATACTGAATTCAGAAAGATGTGCAGCACAATCCCATGTATACTTACTCGGAAGTAAGTCCCACTATATTCAATGGGGTGTACTCCTAGATAAGTATGAATAGGATTGTTGCCTTAACTTTCTGAGCTTGGGATTTTCATATTCAAGGTCAACCATTTGACTGTGGCTTGAGCATCTCCGCTTTCCTTCACTGCAGGCCATGGGGTCAGAAGTAATTAACAAGCTAATAAAGCTGTCTGACTTTTTTTCTTTCCCTTCCACCCACAATCTGCAGGAGTTATTTGTGGAAACCATTGCAAAAGATGCTTATGTCTATGCACAGCAAGGAAAAAGGAAAACTCTTCAGAGAAAAGACTTGGGTAGGAATTTAGTTCTCCTAATCTGTAATACTGCTATGAAATGAGATGCAGCCTAATTTATCATTGGTCCGGGGGAGGGGGGGAGCAGCAAATAAAATTTTGCGGAAAGACGGTCATTTTTCTTGCCACATCGTGACTCAGATGCTAGCCAGTAGCCACTTTCAGTCCCACTCAAGCAGGAGGCAACTGCTGCAGCACCTCCCATTGATTTTGTCAGTGGTCCTCTTGTTTGCTTTCTCTGTCACCTGCTGTGTGGCACATCTGGGAAGCTGCTCCCAGCTGCAGGTGATGGGGGCCAGAAGACAACAACATGGAGGTGGGCAGGAGGAGCCACAGCCACCTTGTTTCGTGCTATAGGAAGAGTTTGGAAGTGGCAACCTGCATCTGTTTTTTATGAGGTGCTTTTGATGTTGCAGATCCCAAGCATGGTTATTGTTTGCAGTGAATGTGTCAGCAGTAGGATACAAGTATTAATGCACAGAAAGTTCTGTGCTGTTTCTGGGAATGCAAGATGTAGGTAGTGCTGCTGAGAAGGCACTGAAGCTGTGAGTCCAGTAAGGAAGAGGGCCCTTGCAGCTATAAGCAGGAGCTGGAAAATCTGTGAAGAGAGAAAAGAGGAGCTGAATTCCACATATTTATTTGAATTAAGTGGCCAGATCATTTCTTTTTGTTAAAGAACATAAGAAAATCCTTGCTGGATCAGCCAAGGGCCCATCTAGTCCACCTTCCTATATCTCACAGTGGCCCTCCTGAGGGAGTACTCCCCTGCATCTGGCATTCTAAGGTAGCCTATTACCCTTGCACCACCCCAAGGAAGACACCAGACTGAGGTTGGGGTTTAACTTTATTAAACACAAGTGACCAGTTTTTAAGTCATGAAACCTACTGAACACCCGTCCCTCCCTCACCAGTCTGGTGTAGGCAAAATAACCTGCCATCCATGACCAATTTCGATGACAGAGAAAAAAATTCCTACCTGGCCCTCGTGATGAGTAGCTAGCTACTCTCAGACTGGACATACCCATCATAGTTTGTAACCTGTGATGGAGTTTTCCTCCATAAATCTGTCCAATCCCATTTTAAAGGCATCACCACTGCTTGTGTCAAGGAGTTCTACAGACTAACTACACGCTGGGTAAAGAAATATTTTCTTCTGTTTTTTCTAACTCTCCTAACACTCAGCTTTAGTGGATGTCTCCTGGTTCTGGTATTGTGTGAGAGGGAAAAGAGATTCCCTCTATCTACTCTATCCACTCCCTGTAAAGGTTTGTACATCTCAATCATGTTTCCCCCTCAGGCACCTTCTTTCTAGACTTAAGAGCCCCAAACACGGTAGCCTTCCTCATAAGGGAGGTGCTCCAGCCTAGTAATCATTTTGGTTGCTCCCTTCTGTACTTTTTCTAATTCCACTATGTCCTTTTTGAGATGTGGTGACCAGAACTGTATGCAATACTCAGGTGCGGCCTTACCATTGCTTTATACAGCTGCAATACAGTATAGGTTGTTTTATTTTCAATCCCCTTTTTGATTATCCCTAGCATGGAATTGGCCTTCTTCACTGCCGCCACGCACTGGGTTGACATTTTCATTGAGCTGTCCACCAGCACCCCAAGATCTCTCTCCTGGTCTGTCACTGAAAGCTCAGAACCCATTAACCTATATGTGAATTTTTGATTTTTTGCCCCAATATGTATTTGTTGTTGTTGTTGTTGTTCAGTCGCTAAGTCGTGTCCGACTCTTCGCGACCCCATGGACCACAGCACGCCAGGCCTCCCTGTCCTCCACTAGCTTCCTGAGTTCGCCCAATTTCATATTCATTGCTTCAGTGACACTATCTAACCATCTCATCCTCTGTCGCCCCCTTCTCCTTTTGCCTTCAATCTTTCCCAGCATGAGGGTCTTTTCTAAAGAGTCCTCTCTTCTCATCAGGTGGCCAAAGTATTGGAGCTTCAGCTTCAGCATTTGTCCTTCCAGGGAGCAATCAGGCTTGACTTCCTGGAGAATTGACCGATTGGATCTCTTTGCAGTCCAGGGGACTCTCAAGAGTCTTCTCCAACACCATAATTCAAAAGCATCGATTCTTCGACGCTCTGCCTTTCTTATGGTCCAGCTCTCACAGCCATACATGGCTACTGGGAAAACCATCGCTTTGACTATGCGAACCTTTGTTGGCAGGGTGATGTCTCGGCTTTTGATTAAGCTATCTAGGTTCACCATAGCTTTCTTCCCAAGAAGTAAACGTCTTTTAATTTCATGGCTGCAGTCACCATCTGCGGTGATCTTGGAGCCCAGGAAAATAAAGTCTGTCACTGCTTCCATTTCTTCCCCTCCTATTTGCCAGGAAGTGATGGGAGTGGTTGCCATGATCTTAGTCTTTTTAATGTTGAGCTTCAAACCAATTTTGGCACTTTCCTCTTTCACCCTCATCAAAAGGTTCTTTAGGTCTTCCTCACTTTCTGCCAGTAGAGTGGTATCGTCTGCATATCTGAGGTTGTTGATGTTTCTCCCAGCAATCTTGATTCCAGCTTGTGAGTCATCCAGCCCTGCCTTCCTCATGATGTACTCTGCGTATAAGTTAAATAAGCAGGGTGACAGTATACAGCCTTGTCGTACTCCTTTCCCAATTTTAAACCAGTCGGTTGTTCCATGTCCAGTTCTAACTGTTGCTTCCTGACCCGCATAAAGGTTTCTCAGAAGGCAGATCAGGTGGTCTGGAACTCCCATCTCTTCAAGAGCTTGCCACAGTTTGTTGTGATCCACACAATCAAAGGCTTTAGCATAATCAATGAAGCAGAGGTAGATGTTTTTCTGGAACTCTCTTGCTTTCTCCATGATCCAGCGAAGGTTGGCAATTTGATCTCTAGTTCCTCTGCCTCTTCGGAAACCAGCTTGTACATCTGGTAGTTCTCGATTCACATACTGCTGAAGCCGAGCTTGTAGGATTTTGAGCATGACCTTGCTAGCATGTGAAATGAGTGCAATGGTGCGGTAGTTCGAGCAATCTTTGGCATTGCCCTTCTTTGGGATTGGAATGTAAACTGATCTTTTCCAGTCTTGTGGCCACTGTTGGGTTTTCCAAATTTGCTGGCATATGGAGTGCAGCACTTTGACAGCATCATCTTTTAAGATTTTGAGTAATTCCGCTGGAATGCTGTCACCTCCACTAGCTTTGTTGTTAGTGAGGCTTTCTAAAGCCCACTTGACTTCACTCTCCAGGATGTCAGGTTCGAGCTCAGTGACTGTACCACTGTGGTTATCAGGAACATTTAGATCGGCCTTATAGAGTTCCTCTGTGTATTCTTGCCACCTCTTCTGAATCTCATCTGCTTCTGTTAGGTCCTTGCCATTTTTGTCCTTTATTGTGCCTACCTTAGCATGAAATTGTCCTTTGACATCTCCAATTTTCTTGAAAAGATCTCTAGTCCTCCCCATTCTGTTGTTTTCCTCTATTTCTTTGCATTGCTCATTTAGAAAGGCCTTCCTATCTCTCCTTGCTGTTCTCTGGAAATCTGCATTCAGTTGGGTATATCTTTTCCTTTCTCCCTTGCTTTTGGCTTCTCTCCTTTCCTCAGCTATTTGTAAAGTCAGACAGCCACTTTGCCTTCTTGCATTTCTTCCTCTTTGGGATGGTTTTAGTTGCTGCCTCCTGTACAATGTTACAGACCTCCGTCCAAAGTTCTTCAGGCACTCTGTCTACCAAATCTAAGCCCCTAAATCTATTTGTCACCTCCACTGTATATTCGTAGGGGATCTGATTTAGGTCATACGTGGAGGGCCTAGCGGTTTTCCCTACTTTTTTCAGTTTAAGCCTGAATTTGGCAAGAAGAAGCTGATGATCTGAGCCACAGTCAGCTCCAGGTCTTGTTTTGACTGCCTGTATGGAACTTTTCCATCTTTGGCTGCAAAGAATGTAATCAATCTGATTTCGATGTAGACCATCTGGTGAAGTCCATGTGTACAGTCGCCGTTTGTGTTGCTGGAAAAGGGTGTTTGCTATGACTAATGTGTTCTCCTGACAGAACTCTATCAGTCTTTGCCCTGCTTCATTTTGTACTCCAAGACCAAACTTGCCTGTTATTCCTCTTACCTCTTGACTGCCTACTTTAGCATTCCAATCCCCTATGATGAGAAGGACATCTTTTTTGGGTGTTAATTCTAGAAGCTGTTCTAGGTCTTCATAGAAGCGGTCAACTTCTTCCTCATCAGCACCAGTGGTTGGGGCGTAGACTTGGATTACTGTGATGTTGAAAGGTTTGCCTTGGATCCGAATGGAAATCATTCTATCATTTTTGAGGTTATACCCCAGTACTGCTGTTCTTACTCTCTTGTTCACGATGAAGGCTACTCCATTTCTTCTAAGGGATTCCTGCCCACAGTAGCAAATATAATGGTCATCTGAATTAAATTCAATATGTATTACTTTGCACTTACTTACATTGAAAATGCATCTGCCATTTTGCTGCCCATTCTCCTAGTTTGGAGAGTTCCTAATTTTATTATTATTATGATTATTGAATATTTTATTGATGATTTTATTTTGTGTGTGTATGTTACAGATAATGCAATTGAAGCAATGGATGAATTTGCATTTCTGGAAGGTGAGGTTCTGATTTCCCTTTTATTTTCTGTGTTGTTTCTTCACCTTGTTTTAACAATAAGCCATTATTATATCTATGGAATTTCAGAGCAATACAGTCCTGGCTAAAAGTTTTGAGAATGACACAAAGATTAATTCACACAAGGTCTGCTGCTCCAGTGTGGAAGATGGCAATGTGCATATACTCCAGGATGTTATGAAGAGTGATCAGATCAATTGCAATTAATTGCAAAGTCCCTCTTTGCCATGAAAATGAAATTAATCCCCCCCCAAAATTTCCACTGCATTTCAGCCCTGCCACAACAGGAGCAGCTGCCATCATGTCAGTGATTCCCTCGTTAACACAGGTGTCTGTTGACCAGGACAAGGCTGGAGACCACTCTGTCATGCTGATTGAGTTAGAATAACAGACTGGAAGCGTTAAAAGGAGGGTGGTGCTTGACATCATTGTTCTTCCTCTGTTCACCATGGTCACCTGCAAGGAAACACGTGCAGCCATCATTGCTTTGCAAAAAAAGGAATTCACAGGCAAGGATATTGCTGCTACTAAGATTGCACCTACATCAACCATTTATCGAATAATCAAGAACTTCGAGGAGAGAGGTTCAATTGTTGTGAAGAAGGCGTCAGGGCACCCAAGGAAGTCCAGCAAGCGCTAGGACCATCTCCTAAAGGAGGTTCAGCTGTGGGATTGGGGCATCACCAGTGCAGAGCTTGCTCAGGAATGGCAGCAGGCAGGTGTGAGTGCATCTGCACACACACTGAGGCGAAGGCTTGTGGAGAATGGCCTGTTGTCACAAAGTGGCAGCAAAGAAGCCACTTCTCTCCAGAGAAATCATCAGGGACAGACTGGTATTCTGCAAAAGGTACAGGGATTGGACTGCTGAGGACTGGGGTAGAGTCATTTTCTCTGATGAATCCCCTTTCCGATTGTTTGGGGCATCCAGAAAAAAACCTTGTCTGTAGACTAAAAGGTGAGTGCTACCATCGGTCCTGTGTCATGCCAACAGTAAAGCATCCTGAGACCATTCATGTGTGGGCTCACTCACAATTTGGCCTAGGAACACAGCCATGAATAAAGAATGGTACAACATCCTCCTCCAAGAGTACCTTCTCCCAACCATCCAGGAACAGTTTGGTGATGAACAATGCCTTTTCCAGCATGATGGAGAACCTTGCCCTAAGGCAAAAGTGATAACTAAGTGGCTTAGGGGCCAAAACTTCGAGATTTTGGGTCCATGGCCGGGAAATTCCCCAGACCTTAACCCCATTTAGAACTTGTGGTCAATCCTCAAGAGGCGGGTGAACAAACAAAAGCCCACAAATTCTGACAAACTCCAAGCATTGATTATGCAAGAATGGGCTGCCATCAGTCAGGATGTGGCCCAGAAGTTGATTGACAGCATGCCAGGGCAAATTGCAGAGGCCTTGAAAAAGAAGGGTCAACGCTGCAAATATTGACTCATTGCATAAACTTAATGTAATTGTCAATAAAAGCCTTTGACACTTATGCAAATGCTTATACTTCAGTATACCATCGGAACATCTGCATGAAGATCTTTCAACAATGGAGCAGCAGACTTTGTGAGAATTAATCTTTGTGTCATTCTCAAAATTTTTGGCCAGGACTGTAGAACTGTGACTCTACTAATGATGGAGAACTGTGTAAGCCAGTGAAGGCTGGGTGGTACAAAGCTGACTGAAGAGTATAATGGTTTGGGGGCATTTGGACTGGGGTCTAAAACCCTAGGGTGTCATTTTGAGATGGGTGTGGAGGTGTCCAAGCAACAACATAGTGTCTTCGAAAAAGTGTACTCTTTATTTTTTCCATATCATGTTTCTGTATGGCACTTTCTTCAGTTTGCTAAAAGGAAGAAAAAGTATCTGTCTTTTTCAGTCTCTCCCTGAGGCAGGCAGGATCTCGCAGACCTCACATCTCTGAACCTTACACCTATTTCTGAGTGAAAGACCTAGTTCATCACAGCAGAATAAGGTGGTAATACAGTCATAGAGTTCTGAGATGGTAGAATGACAGCAATGTGAGGTGTGAGTATGGCAGGTGATGCAGGACCACCCCACCAGAGTTCTTTGAAAAATGCAGCCATCACTGCTGCAACCCTGCAAATACTTACAATCTACAGGCTCCATCTGCTCAGATGGGTTGTAAGTATTTGTGTGATCACAGCAGTGGTAGCACTTTTCAAAGAAAAGTGTGTGGGCAATTCTGCCAATTGCTATAGAATGGCCTGAACCTTTTGAAACTGCAGGTGAGCATCATATATGAGCAGTCTCCTGCATTATCTTTTTTTCACTCTTGTAAAGACTCCTTCTGTGAATTAGCATCTTACACACACACACCCATCCTAAGACCGCTTACAGTTTTTTAAGCTCCCCCTGGAGGGAAAATTCTGGAACGTGGCCTCTGTACCAGGAGCCAGAAGATTCTGCAGATCAGTGGAACAGCTGTACTTATGGATAGTAATAGCATCTTTACTATAAACAAGCCCACGGGCCCAACTGCAGCTGTATTGGGCCTCATCCTCTATGAGGATGGAAGCGCTTGAATTCTGAACAGTGTCACTAATCTGGAGGAAGGCATCATGCATATGAACTCATATTTCCTGTTTGTCAAATTTTAATTATAAGTTGCTTTGAAAGGCAATCTTGGTGCTCACATTTTTAAAAAAATACAAGAAATGATAATAAAGCTGTCATGAGTAGCTGACTAGGTCACAATCTTTCTCCTCTGCCTTTATTTGCAAGAAAGGAATTTTTTTTACAGTAGGGGAGTATTCAAAAGCAGCATCCCCTTCCTCCAATCCAAATTGATACAGTCCCCACTCTCTCTTGGGATATGCCATCTCATTCTGTTTCACATGTAGATTTAGGCTTAACACAAGTTGATTCTAAAACTACCTGATTGTTCATGACCTGTGTATTATTGTGTGGTGGGGTTCTAGGTACTCTGGATTGAAATGAGCAAAAATGGATTTGGAAGGAAAGAGAGTTGAGCAGATCGTTCATTGCAAGAGGTTTGAAATGAGACTCTTCCCAAGAAGATAACGGGCCCAGAACTGCCTACTTTGTTTGAAGCAGCCCTGAAATGGGATGTTGTGGTCCACTTTGCTTTGTGTATAATTCAAGAGTTTGTATAAAATTTACACATAGTTTTTTTGTTTTAAATGCATATATTTTTTCCATAGATATTTTGTCTTCCATATGTCTTGTATTGCTGTCTTTTTTCTCTCTCACAACACCAGAATCAGGGAACATCCACTAAAATTGAGTGTTAGGGGAGTTTTTTACCCAGCAGGTTATTAATCTGTGGAAATCCTTGCCACCTGAGGTGGTGATGGCATCTGGCCTAGATGCCTTTAAAAGGGGATTGGACAGATTTCTGGAGGAAAAGTCCATCATGGGCTATAGACCTTAGTGGGTTTTTTTTTACTTGAAAATGGAACTCAAGTAAAACAGAATAAAATAGAATAAAACAGCCAATATTATCATGCCATTGTACAAATAGATGGTAAGGCCACACCTGGAATACTGTGTCCAGTTCTGGTCGCCGCATCTCAAAAAGGACATAGTGGAGTTGGAAAAGGTGCAGAAGAGAGCGACTAAAATGATTACGGGGCTGGGGCACCTCCCTTATGAAGAAAGACTGCAGCGTTTGGGGCTCTTCAGTCTAGAAAAAAGGCGCCTGAGGGGGGACATGATTGAGACATACAAAATTATGCATGGAAGGGATAAAGTCGATAGAGGGATGTTCTTTTCCCTCTCTCAAAACACCAGAACCAGGGGGCATCCACTAAAACTGAGGGTTGGGAGAGTTAAAACAGATAAAAGGAAGTACTTTTTTACCCACCGGGTAGTTAATCTGTGGAACTCCTTGCCACAGGAGGTGGTGATGGCATCTGGTCTTGATGCCTTTAAGAGGGGATTGGACAGATTTCTGGAGGAAAGGTCCATCGTGGGCTATAGGCAATGATGGATTGTGCAACCTCCTTACAAAGGTGGTGGGCTACTGGTACCGGGTGCAGGGGAGTGGCAACGGGATGCAGGCATCTTGTTGTCTCATGCCTCCCTGGGGCACCTGGTGGGCCACTGTGAGATACAGGAAGCTGGACTAGATGGGCCTTTGGCCTGATCCAGCAGGGCTCTTCTTATGTTCTTATGTAACTCAGATAAAGAACAACCTTCTTCCACTTCATGTATTCCAGCCTTAACCAAGAGTTTTAACAAATAAAAAGCACTTCCAGGAGGAATCTCACTCCCATAAAAACATACTTGCATACACGTCTTTTTTGGCCCATAGCCTGTGAAGTGTTAGACGCTATAAAATGTTAAAATACACACGTGCATCCCAAAATGTGCTTTTTCACCTTGTTCATACGCATGTGCCTCGGCCTCCTCATACTCTGCAGTGGAATGCGGAACATCCTGTCTAGGGCCGCTCAGATGCACAAGCAAGCACAAACATTGGAAATCTCTGCAGTGGAATTAATGCAACAACACAATTCTCAATTTCACCTCATCTGGAAAGGCCCGTGTTACAATTTGCTGAACATAAAGGGTAGTTAAACAAATTTTCTTTCAGTTTTAGCCACTGGTCTATAATGTAAGTGTAATTCTGGCTTGCTAGGGTTGGAAGTCAGTTGAGGGCCCCAGGTTCACTACCAAGAGGTGAATATTGTGATTGCATTAAAAACAGGATGGTTAAGGTTCTTTCCCAATGAGGAAAAGCCAGGCATTGGGGGTTATTTAGTTTTGGGAAAGACCAACTAATGGGGAAAATGGCACAATCCTATCCATGCTGATTCCAGCAGAGCAAGCATGCACACTGTTGCAAGCATGTTGTGCTAGCACAGACAGTTGTGGCACCTGGTGGGAAGGCCTGCTCTGGCCTGCCAGTGCAAGTAGAGAACCAGCATGTGCTGCCATGGAGGTAAGCTCCATTCAAACCTGGGGAGGGGGTGAATGGTGGCAGTGGCATCCACATAGCTTCAGGGTTCTCCCAGGTGGAGGTGTGTGAGCCCAGAGGTGTCCAAACCGCAGCACTAGTGGACACTCATATAATTTTAAAATATAATTTTATAAAAGTTCCCATATTTTTTAAAAAAACAAGGCACCTTAGAAATTTATAGTTTATTTCTTTGCTACTTCTTACACAGCTCACCCCCATGTTTCTAACACTGCAGTGGGCACACTCAAGGTGTCCACACCTACTCTGCTTGATTTGCTCTGGTTAAAAAATGAGGAGAAAGGCAGAAAAAGAATGATGGACAGGAGAGAATGCCAATAGGGTTGATGCTAGTGAGCTACATTCTGCTAACTGGTGGGTTATTAGCTTACCCAAGAAGGCCAGATTGGTGGAGTGCTAAAGAGGCAAGGAGGTAGCAATAGAAGGCTGTGCAGGGCAGTGCAAAGAGGGCTGATAAGGTCAGCAAAGGTCAGGTGGCCCAGTTGCAAAAATACCATCCTTGGGAAAAACCCACAAGAAGATCTTGGCTAAGGTGGTTTTTGAGGAAAAGAATGTGGGCAGGCAGAGGAGGGCTGGGCTGTGCAGAAGGGCATCTTATATGGATCTTGGAATGAGTCCTGCTGCGCTAAACTAAAGGTGCATGCAGGCCATCTTTGGGTCTCATCAGTCAGCCAGGTGTCTTTAAAAGCCCTAAATAAAACTCCCTGTTTCTTACTCGGAACCTTCTGCCCTTGAACTTGTTCTGCTTAGCTAGTAGAATGTGTTCTACTTAGCTATTGTGGTAAATGCTAAAAGTGACGTTAAGGTGAAGAGGCATGTTCAAAATTTGTTAAAATGGTACATGGCATGCTGTGGGTTGGCCATCCCTGTTGCTTCAAACACAACAAAGACAGTTGCAGCACCTTAAAGTGTAACAGTTTCAGTGTAACACATTTTTTGTGGTTGGGCTCATCAGATGGGCTCTCTTCTATGAAAGTTTTTTCCACAATAAATCTATAAGGTTCCTTATTTATATCCTGCCTTTCTCATAAAAGAACCAAGGAAGCTAATGAAACGATTTAAAACTAATACAAAACCAGCATAGACATTAACTTTTTATTAGAGAATATTTCACATTTACAAAGAAAGATAATGGAGTAGCAAGTATGAGGTCCTGAAACATGGTTACACACATTGGGAAGACGTTGGTGATCATAAGCACAGAGCATTCAGGTATAGTATGCAAGTCTGTTTTGGGGGTAACAAGTGTGTTCAAAGTCCGTAGGTAGCTAAGTCTAAGGCTAGAGAGCGGGCCATACCTGGTCTCACCTTGGGTGTGGCCAGCTGTGCCAGGCCAACCTTCTGCTGATGGCAGCCTCTGGTTACAGATTGGAAGTGGGGGCGGGGTTCCCTCTGGGTCCAGGTGGCCCTCCATGAGTGGTCTCTGCGGTCACCACTGACGTGTCTGGCTTCTGGATTGGTTTGTTTAAGGCATGCATTATAGCAATGAGGTGCAAAATCAGAGCACTAGGTCAGGGGTCAGGGAACATTTTTACCTTTTACCCCAAAATATATTTAGATACACCGACGTTACCTCCTTGATTTGATTTTTAATACAGGAACTTACTAAAACTACCAGTGAAAGATAGGTGTCCTCTCAGGAGAGGCACTGTCCTGTCTCTCTCAATGGTGCAGCAACTAGTCGACTCTACTGAAGAAGTGGGCGGACTTGGAGGCATGGCCCGGGGCATCACGCAGGGAAGCGTGTTATACACAAGGGCCTGACGCACTGCACTGCGTCAGGTCCTTGTACACGACAGTACTGTAACACACACAGCCGGGCATGCATATAGAACAGTGATGGCGAACCTTTTGGGCTTGGTGAGTCAGAAATTTGGAAAATTCGTAACTCAGCTCTGCTGGTGTGTCAAACCCCCCCCGCCCCGCCGCCAGAACAAAAGAAAAAAAATTACATATTGGAACCCATTGCTTTTTATTTGATTAATTAATGAGCTTAATTAATGCACGAGGCTTCTGTAGTACGAAGACACTGCGGGGGGAGGGTTAAGCCCAATTTATTTAATATTGTAACAAATCTGCGGTTCCTCGGTGGAATTACTTGGGGGGTGGGCTCAGCCCTTATTTCATTTGTACTGTAAGCCGCCAGCCACAAACTTCCCTCTGTAAAGCGTGTATTATTTCCTGCCCTTTAAAATTCTCCTGCGCTTGATCAACACCTTGAGCCAGGAGTTGCCAATGACACTATTGCAGCACGGACTGAATACCAGACACAGACAGGGAAAACAATTGCACTCCGGAGGTGCACTTGGAAGCGCCAGGCAATCACCCAAACATTTCATCTGTCGCTGCAGATCAGACCGCTTGGAACGTCGTGTGCAACAAAGCCTCGTCCTTGGCTCCCTGGTCTCAGACAGCGCTGTGCCTCAGATCCCCGCCTCCAACCAGCCGCCCCATCCCACGAGTGCACAATGCAGCAAGGCAGGCGGCATGCACTGCAGTCCTGCTGTGGAACAGCTCAGCCACCCCGGCCAGCCAATAAGGGCGTCGAAGGCCCCGCTACATTTTCAGGCTGCTTCCTAATTGGCTACCCAATTAGCGTGGCTTGGCTGATCGCAGCACAGAGATATGCTGCAGGGCTTGTCACCCGAGTTTAAAGCGAGAGGCGGAGGCGCAGACAGCGGGCACGCGGAAGAACAAGTCTTTGCAGGGAATCGCTTAGATTCATATGCATGCCCAGCTGCCGTCCATTACAACCAGGAATTTCATTTTTACCCCATTTGGGGTAATTTAACCCTGTTCCCTGACCACTGCACTAGGTGATCTACAAAGCAATAAGTCACAGAAGGGGTGAAGGGGGAGAGAATGAAGCAAATGATGGTGTATGTCAGTCCTTCTCCAACAATCTGTGCAAGAAGGTGCAGTGCTGTTCAGTTGGTACCCTCAGTCCAGGGTTGGAGGCAGGCAAGGTCTACTTCTGTGCTGTGTGGAGCAGGTGGCGTGCCAACTAAAGTAGTTTAAACCCCCAAAAGGTAGCAGGATAAAACCTGTAAAATCGAAACTAAACACTGTGTGCTTTTAACTTATTTAAGCTTTTCCATAGAAATATTGCAAGTCTGAACCTGTGTGTGCGCGCGCGTGCGAGTGCTTCAAGTGTCTTCTGTTTTCACCATTGAATAACCAACCTTCGCCTTCTGCCACCATTCACTTCCAGACTAAAAGGTTTACCCATGCTCAAGCCTTCCTCAAACTTAAGCATACCACTCCTCCAAAAACGCCCTCCATCCTCTGTTTCTAATTCAGCAAGCAGCAGGCTAGGGGGGTTGCTGGTATAACTCCCCAGTTGTAGGGAGGGCATACATTTGAGGCTGGAGAAATGATCCAGCAGCACCTCGTTCTATGCAGAAACTGGCCACATCAGATGACTAGCTCATGTGCAATCTCCGTGGAGAATGTAGATTTTCGATCTCCAAAATCAATACTAATGACTATTAAAATGCAAGAGTTGGCAGGTGGAAAAAAAACTTCCGTGCGAATCTCAGTGTCTCTTGCAAGTCCTCAAACAACAAATTCGGAGTTGGGAGTGCTGTTTTTGTAACCACTACCGTTAGGGCAATCTCTTCTTCCTCAGAGATTTTCTGTATTGATGGCTTAGTTCAGTGATGGTGAATGGATGGAATGCTGGGCACCTCCTCCTCCATAATTGCGTCCCCAAACTCCCAAAGTTGCTCTCTAAAGCAGCTCGCCCCGGCCGGGCCACAAATGCCCTAAGGCACCCTGCGCAGCGGAGAAGCCTCCTGCGAGGAGGCAAACGCGGGCTGCCTCCAGCCCCGCCCACGCGCTCCCTCCCTCTGCCCCGCCCGCCAGGTGACGTCACAAGGCGGCGCTTCAAGGGGCCAGCCGGAAAGGCAAAACGTGCGGCGCTGTGTGTGGCTCACCCATGAAGGTATAATACACTGGAGTCGCCATGACGTCAGTATCTTGAAGCTTCCGGGGCACACAAATATGGCTGACTCAGAAGTTTCCCGCAAGGACGAGGTTGCCGCGAATTCACGAATAAAAATCTCCCTGCACGTGTGTAAAAGTTAATTTCAACGTCTTTAAGCATGCCTGCGTGTTCTGCATACGGGTGTGCGAATCGCTGTACGAAAAATGGGATTTAATTTCCACGGAAAGGTTCGTGTATTCATATTTGTTGTTGTTGTTCAGTCGCTAAGTCGTGTCCGACTCTTCGCGACCCCATGGACCACAGCACGCCAGGCCTCCCTGTCCTCCACTAGCTTCCTGAGTTCGCCCAATTTCATATTCATTGCTTCGGTGACACTATCTAACCATCTCATCCTCTGTCGCCCCCTTCTCCTTTTGCCTTCAATCTTTCCCAGCATGAGGGTCTTTTCTAAAGAGTCCTCTCTTCTCATCAGGTGGCCAAAGTATTGGAGCTTCAGCTTCAGCATTTGTCCTTCCAGGGAGCAATCAGGCTTGACTTCCTGGAGAATTGACCGATTGGATCTCTTTGCAGTCCAGGGGACTCTCAAGAGTCTTCTCCAACACCATAATTCAAAAGCATCGATTCTTCGACACTCTGCCTTTCTTATGGTCCAGCTCTCACAGCCATACATGGCTACTGGGAAAACCATCGCTTTGACTATGCGAACCTTTGTTGGCAGGGTGATGTCTCGGCTTTTGATTAAGCTATCTAGGTTCACCATAGCTTTCTTCCCAAGAAGTAAACGTCTTTTAATTTCATGGCTGCAGTCACCATCTGCGGTGATCTTGGAGCCCAGGAAAATAAAGTCTGTCACTGCTTCCATTTCTTCCCCTCCTATTTGCCAGGAACTGATGGGAGTGGTTGCCATGATCTTAGTCTTTTTAATGTTGAGCTTCAAACCAATTTTGGCACTTTCCTCTTTCACCCTCATCAAAAGGTTCTTTAGGTCTTCCTCACTTTCTGCCAGTAGAGTGGTATCGTCTGCATATCTGAGGTTGTTGATGTTTCTCCCAGCAATCTTGATTCCAGCTTGTGAGTCATCCAGCCCTGCCTTCCTCATGATGTACTCTGCATATAAGTTAAATAAGCAGGGTGACAATATACAGCCTTGTCGTACTCCTTTCCCAATTTTAAACCAGTCGGTTGTTCCATGTCCAGTTCTAACTGTTGCTTCCTGACCCGCATAAAGGTTTCTCAGAAGGCAGATCAGGTGGTCTGGAACTCCCATCTCTTCAAGAGCTTGCCACAGTTTGTTGTGATCCACACAATCAAAGGCTTTAGCATAATCAATGAAGCAGAGGTAGATGTTTTTCTGGAACTCTCTTGCTTTCTCCATGATCCAGCGAAGGTTGGCAATTTGATCTCTAGTTCCTCTGCCTCTTTGGAAACCAGCTTGTACATCTGGTAGTTCTCGATTCGCATATTGCTGAAGCCGAGCTTGTAGGATTTTGAGCATGACCTTGCTAGCATGTGAAATGAGTGCAATGGTGCGGTAATTCGAGCAATCTTTGGCATTGCCCTTCTTTGGGATTGGAATGTAGACTGATCTTTTCCAATCTTGTGGCCACTGTTGGGTTTTCCAAATTTGCTGGCATATGGAGAGCAGCACTTGGACAGCATCATCTTTTAAGATTTGGAGTAATTCCGCTGGAATGCTGTCACCTCCACTAGCTTTGTTGTTAGTGAGGCTTTCTAAAGCCCACTTGACTTCACTCTCCAGGATGTCAGGTTCGAGCTCAGTGACTGTACCACTGTGGTTATCAGGAACATTGAGATCGGCCTTATAGAGTTCCTCTGTGTATTCTTGCCACCTCTTCTGAATCTCATCTGCTTCTGTTAGGTCCTTGCCATTTTTGTCCTTTATTGTGCCTACCTTAGCATGAAATTGTCCTTTGACATCTCCAATTTTCTTGAAAAGATCTCTAGTCCTCCCCATTCTGTTGTTTTCCTCTATTTCTTTGCATTGCTCATTTAGAAAGGCCTTCCTATCTCTCCTTGCTGTTCTCTGGAAATCTGCATTCAGTTGGGTATATCTTTCCCTTTCTCCCTTGCTTTTGGCTTCTCTCCTTTCCTCAGCTATTTGTAAAGCCTCGTCAGACAGCCACTTTGCCTTCTTGCATTTCTTCCTCTTTGGGATGGTTTTAGTTGCTGCCTCCTGTACAATGTTACAGACCTCCGTCCAAAGTTCTTCAGGCACTCTGTCTACCAAATCTAAGCCCCTAAATCTATTTGTCACCTCCACTGTATATTCGTAGGGGATTACATCGGTTCAATAGAACTACAGTTCAGGGAGTGCATTTTTTTTGAAGCTGTGTAATTTCTCGTTGTTCCTAGCAGTCTTATTCACCATTTTCAGACACCCACTGTTAATGGTCTAGATTTAGAAGGAAAAAAAATATATTTCCCCCCTCCTTTTTCCCCCCTTCCCGTTTACACATTTTTCCCCGCCTTCCATTTTCTACTGTAATATTTTTGAAACTCTGAACATTAACAGAATTTGTTTTATAGGGGGGGTGAGTGTAGAAGTTTAAAAAAAATACTCTTAATAGTGTAGATTTCAAAAAATAAGTCTGTCACAATAGTGCAATCTGAGTTTAAATAGACAGCGAGTAGCATTTCGTCCGGTATGTTCAGTACTATAATTATGAGGAATTTAACCTTGTAATCGTGTATTAACTCATAATACAGTTACCAATGATGTTTCTACACGATCACACGTTGTTATTTTCGTAAGTTTTTATTTCAGGAGTAAATTATTAAGTCCTAAACAGTACCAGAAAAGCAATCTGAAATGCTTGGAATAAAGATTGTCTGGGGCACACAAACATGGCCGCTAAGCACGCCCCCTGGCTTCACTCGATTCCTCTCAATTCAACAGGGATTGCGCCTCCAGTCATCCAACCTTCTTGGGCTCACCAGGGGTGTACTCATCCCATGAAGGTATAATTAAAAGGAGAAGACATGCCTTAAGAATTAATAGGAGCGAAGTGAAGCCAGGGGGCGGGCTCGGCAGCCATGTTGGTTGACACAAAACATTCCTCATACCACACATTTCAGATTGCTTTGCTCATACTGTTTAGGACTGAATAATTTATTCCTTACATAAAAACTTACGAAAATAAAAACATGTGATCGCGTAGACACATTAT
>JAJKFI010000174.1:794542-817931 GCA_029204185.1 Lerista edwardsae | reverse complement strand
GGGGGGGGCAGAGGAAGCTTTAAAACGATTTCGGCTCCAAAGAGAGTAACGCTAACAAATTGAGATGTTGGCAGATTCACTCGCTGCATTCCCAACGCGGCCTGGCTTGAGATATATTTTCCGCATGTTTTTCCCCTCTTTCCTCTAGGATTCCCATGCTGTGGGGGGTCAGGAAACATCAGTGGGTCGTGAGCCAATTTCAGGTGGGTCACAAAGCCCCTATTGAAAATATGGGAAGATGGGATGCCGGAAACAGGGAGGGCTGTGTGGTGCTTTTGCTAGTGACAAGGTTGTAAATAGGCTTTTTCCCCTTTCTGATTCACTTTGCTATGGGAAGACAGTGGAGGATTAACCCAATTTATTGCTGTGTTCTCAGGAAATGATGTCACTTCTGGCTGTGACATAACTTCCAGACAGGTCGTCATTCTAAACTGGGGGGGGGGAACATACACCAGAAAAAAAAGATGTTCCAACATCTCCCTCTATTAATCCTGTCGCCTATTGATCTTGAAAACTTGGTAAAGATATATTTACTTCCGTCTGTTGCCTACCAGATGCCTCAGGGAGATCAAAAGACCACAAGATGCCTGCATCCTGTTGCCACTCCCCTGCATCTGGCATTCTGAGGTATCCTACTTCTAAAGTCCGGAGGTTGCACTACCCTCCAGAAATGGCCTTTTCCTCCAGAAATCTGTCCAGTCCCCTTTGAAAGGCACCTCAGCCAGATGCCATCACCACCTCCTGTGGCAGGCAGTTCCACAGGTCACCCACTGCCTGGATCCCTGAGGGCAAACCATGCCTTTTTTGTGTGGAATTAAGGCACTGCTTCTAGAAGAGGCGAACGCTTCTGTCGGCTTTTGCAGCAATCCCTGAAAATCTCCTCTTATTATTTTATTTATTTCTTCCTAAATGCCACAAATAACTGGAAAAAATGATACTGGAGCTGATACAGGGATTTTTTTTATTTTTATTTTTTTGCTGTTGAATTTGTGGCATGGTACGAACAGCACATTAACGGCGCATTGTCCCCCTTGCTGTGGAGACAGGCAGCCATTTCCACCATCTGAAACTAACTTCCTTCCAAGAAAACACTTTCAGAGGCCCCATAAATCTGAACTAGGTCTCTGGCGCCATCTACAGCAACTGGTGATCATTACATCTCCCTCTCCTCCTCCTCCTTTCCAGGGATCATTTTATCCATTCACACTCTCTAATCCACCTAAAAAAGTGCAAGGGGGGGCGCAATTGCACGGGGCAACAAGCTTTGGGGGGGGGCAACAAGCTGAGCTGGACACTAGTGGTCCAAATGGTTAAAATCTTCATATGCATGGATAATACCAGCATGTTATATACCATTTTGATGTGGAATTTAACGCAGAATGCCATGAAAGTACTGGGGTGTAGTATCTTTACGCTATCAGAAGTTATGGCCAAAAAAACACCAAGGATATAAAAATGCACCCCTGCTAACTGGGCAAGAGGCACTTTTTCAAGTGGTGCTCCTCTTATATTTAGCAGGGGGAGAGTAACGGTCCCTCTTCACCCCTGCGCAGTGTCTCTTCTAGTGGCTGTTGCTAGTGGTGTTCTGCATTTTTTAGATTGTGAGCCCTTTGGGGACAGGGAGCCATTTAACTTTATTTTTTGCCTGTAAACCACTTTGTGAACTTCTTGTTGAAAAGCGGTATATAAATACTCTTTGATTGATTGATTGATTGATTGATTGATTGATTGATTAATGTCACTTCCTGTTGTGATGTTACTTCCAGGGCATCATTTTGCCCTGTGTACCAGGCTACATTTTCATTAGCTATCCCAGTGGGTTTGGTATATATAATAATATAACTCACCTGGGCCACAGACGGTCGATTTAATTCCTGTTTTCTCCAGCACTGGGACCCGTTTGATCGCACCTTCGATGTGCTGTGTAAACACATCCCAATCCAGATCAAAGAGACCAAAGGCAAATTTATCCAATACCTGCAAAGGGGCGGTGGGTGGGGAAACAGGAAATCAATTAATCCTTGTTCGTTGATCATGAGCTCCTGTTTCCATTTTTCGCTGCCTAGTCCTAAATTGGCCAACAAGGGATATCAACACTGAGAAACAAGTAATAAAAACAGATTCAACCATTTATTTAAGCCGGCGGGTCATCCGTCTGCGGAACTCCTTGCCACAGGACGTGGTGATGGCAGCTGGCCTGAAGTGCCTTTCAAAGGGGATTGGCACTTTATGGAGGAAATGTCCACTTCTGGTTACAAGCCATGATGTGTGTAGCAGTTTTAGAAGTAGGCTATCACTGACATGCCAGGTGCAAGGGAATGGCAACAGGATGCAGGCATCTTGTGGTCTCGTGTGCTCCCTGAGGCACCTGGTGGGCCACTGTGAGATGCAGGAAGCTGGACTAGAGGGGCCTTTGGCCTGATCCAGCATAGGGGCTCTTCTTATTTATTTCTTATTTATTTATTTGAAGAATTTATACCCCGCCTTTCCCATGCCAAGGCAAACGCCCAAGAAATGCTCTGCTTACGTTATTAATTTAAACATCGACATTTATGAAACAGACCCCAGAATTCTTCCCCACAATTTTTCAAGGATGAGTGGCGTGATGACATCACCAGTCACTGCCTGATGACATCACAAGGCCCTGCCTTGGAAATCTCTGGGGTTGTGTCTTTTGTAAATCTCTGGGGTTGTGTCTAGGATGTTCCTCAGCCCAGAGGTTGCCAGTTGAAGCCCTGGAATCGTGACGACCCCTCTGGAAGTTATATTTCAACAAGTGCTTGGCTAATGCTTGAGTTTTTGCGCTCTCTGGCAGATTCGCTGACACCTCGGGGCTGAACGCCGCGTTCCCAGCCCTTTCAACTGATTCTAGCTCCCTGGTGGCGGTTGGTGGTGTTTTTTTTTCCTGGTCTTCTTTGGCGCACAACTCACCTCTTCCCAGAAAATTGGATTTGACTCATAGCCGCCTACAGAAAGGGCATCGCCTTGGAGACGCAGATACACCGATGCGTCGTGATCGCGAACGTTCGGCATGTTCTAAAAACAGCCAGAGAGGGAAACAGTCAAAACTGGGACAGGAGGCGAAGTGGCCCACTAGCCCAGGGCAAAAACAGTTGAGGGTTGCCTATCTGGACACTTTCAACTTCCCAGAAGCTCCTGTGGAAGGTCAACAGCCTCATAAGCGGATGGGGTATCCTTTGCACGCACACACGCACACACAAAACCCACCTCCTGGCTGCTTCCACTGCTTCCTGGTCTATTGTTCCCTGAACTTTAAAAGGAAGAGGGGAACAGAGGAGAGGAGAGCAGTAGGCTAGAATGCCTGAGGGACGCTCTAGCCCACGGCACTCTTCTCCTCCACACTGCGCCACCTGCTCTATTTTTACGACTAAACAGCGCACCGACCTGAATCCCCTCGATCCTCTCCGTCACAACGTACGCGTGATGCATGGCCACAAGGGGCACGTTGACTCCGGCCATCTTCCCCAGGGCGGGGGCCCACACGCCTTTCGGAAAAGGAAATCAGAAGAGCAGCGTTGAGAACTTAAGAGGCGGGATTGAGCAAGTTGGCCGCGATTCAAGAAGACGGGCTCGGATGTGTCCGTACCACAAGCGCACACATCCATAATCACAAGCATATAGCTTCGGGACGGTTGCAGATGCACCAAGTGGCCACAGGTATCCAAGAACAGACAACGGATGGCGTGATATGAGTAACACTCTCGTTCCCGCGGATACGCAAATCCACAGGAATGGAGTCCGCAGATACAATAATTGATGAACATAAGAACATAAGAACATAAGAAGAGCCCTGCTGGATCAGGCCAAAGGCCCATCTAGTCCAGCTTCCTGTATCTCACAGCGGCCCACCAGGTGCCCCAGGGAGGCATGAGACAACAAGATGCTTGCATCCTGTTGCCACTCCCTTGCACCCGGTACCAGTAGCCCTCCACCTTTGTAAGGAGGTTGCACAATCCATCATGGTCTAGAGCCCACGATGGACCTTTCCTCCAGAAATCCGTCCAATCCCCTCTTAAAGGCATCCAGACCAGATGCCATCACCACCTCCTGTGGCAAAGAGTTCCACAGATTAACTACCCGCTGGGTAAAAAAGTACTTCCTTTTATCTGTTTTAACTCTCCCAACCCTCAGTTTTAGCGGATGCCCCCTGGTTCTGGTGTTTTGAGAGAGGGAAAAGAACATCCCTCTATTGACTTTATCCCTTCCATGCATAATTTTGTATTATGGTGTTCATGGGTGTTCATGGAGATAGATCCCTACCTGCGCAGTTGACTACACAAGGCGTCTGGATGGTTCCGTGGTCTGTCGCCACAGCAGTGACCCTCGGAATGCCCAGGTTGTCCGTCCGAACTTCCACCCCAGTCACAGGGCAGTTCTCAACAATCTAAAAGACAAATAAAACAAATTTAGAAACAAAGCCGATATTTTGGAGGAGAGCCATCTCTGATCCTCAGGCGAGGGTCCGGAAGCACGCAGGCAGTCTTTAAAAATGAGAAGCCACAGATTCAGAACGATTTGCTCGAGGTGAGACCCAGCCCACCTTTTCCCAGGGTGCCTTGCTCTCCATGGACACCTTCTAGGAATTAGAATGTCAAATAACTCTATGGTACCTGACATATCATTAAGGGTGAATATCTGTGTCAGGAGAAAATAAGATACCGGTTCATCTGAGGCCAGTGTTGGAGAACCTTCCATCTCCCGCCAGTCCCCCAATTCCAAGCTGAAAGTGCTCCCCTTCCAAGCGTGCCCACGTCAATTACCAGAGCCCCTCGTGAACTGGCCGCCCGGGCAAGGGTCGTACACGTTCCGGCAGGGTCCATCGTGCCGTCCGTAGGAACGTAGAGTGTCCCGTAGAGATCGCCGACGTTCATCAACGGATACAGGTCCTTGGTTTCCGCCGGGGACAGGACGAAGGATTCAACCCCATAGACTTTGCCGAGCTGGAAGGCGCAAGAACGCAAGAACAAGCACGTCAGGATGGCGCCGGAGACAAGCTGCCCGGGGCAGTCTGGGCTAAGAGTTCTACGCAAACTTCCGTGTGCCAAGCCATGGCTTGCCAGCCTCACCCAACTCCTAGATATATAGCATTCGTGGTGCTTGGAAATAGGTTGGCCAAGCTGCTGTTTGCATCATCATCATCATCATACTTGTATTTATATACCGCCTTTCTTAAGATCACTAGATTTCTCTAATGACTGTAACTCAAGGCGGTTTACATAGGTAGACTTTCATTCACAAACCCGAAGGTTTTTACAATTTACAGAAATGTTCTATCTTTCAAGAACAACACTCATACAGATGGATCTTTCTGGATTTAGCCTTCTTTCTTAGCCACCGTCTGTCTTTTGCTGGCTGATAAGAGGCTTCCCTGCTCCCACCAGAGACGCAGCTGACCAGCACACTCCCCCTCACATGAGGCAGCTGGAACTCAGCTTTTAATCAGCCGCAGTTTTGCAAGGTCTGCCGCTCACAGAGACTTCCGGCAGTCTCGAGCTCACGACCTTCGGATCTTCAGCTGTTATCTTCGGGCAAACGGAGGCATTAACCCTCTCGGCTAAATCTTCTGCCCATAAATCTTCTGAATATAAAAGGTTAGCAAGACCTTTATCGTGTTTTCCCCCTCAAACTTAAGTTTGAATTATAAGTTTTTCAAACTTTAGAATTAGGTTTTTTTTGGGGTGTGTGTGTGTTAATGACACATAAAAAAACACCCCCTTTGGGCGTTAAAATGGCCAAATAAAAACACAAAGGCCTCGCCCGGATGGACTAAGGTGGATGCCCAACTTGGAAGTTGCATTTCTACTAATGCAAGCTAAAATCGTAATAGCCTTTTTTGCAGTCGCGTTACACTGCTGGCTCCTGCTTAGCTTGCAACAGAGGGGGAGGGGGAGCCATCGCCCAACCACCAGTATGTTTTGGGGGCACAGACCCCCACTGCACCATAGGGGGGCCTAGAGCCCCAACCTCCCTGCAAACTGGCTTCAGCCAGTTAGACATTACTTCTCACACTCACGGACATGAGTCTTTTGTATTCGTCCAGCCTTTGCTTGTTGGACGCAATGAAGAGGCCTCCGTTCTGAATCCACCCTGTGTGGAGGCCGGTCTCCTGTTCAAGGTCACGGCTGACCACGTTACGGGTGTGGGCCAACAGCTCAACCTCCACGTCGCTCGGGCGCAGCTGCCACAAGAGACCTGTGGAAAGGCAAAGAAGTACCACAGGAGTGCTGGGCAAGCAACACTGTAAGACGCTGCCATGTGTCTCAAAGCCATTGCCACCTGTCTCTGTGAAGAGAGGGTGGCAATTTTTTTCTGAAGGATACGTTGAACATAGGAGGAGCCCCACTGGATCAGGCCAAAGGCCCAGCTAGTCCAGCTTCCTGTGTCTCACAGTGGCCCACCAGATGCCTCAGGTAGCACACCAGACAACAAGACGCCTGCATCCTGTGGCCACTCCCTTGTATCTGGCATTCTGAGGTGGACTCCTGAGGTAAACTTCCGAGGGAAACAAAACAGAATTTGCTATCTTGTCTGTGGGAGGGGGCTGTGATAACTTTCCAGGAATCTAGCCCTAGCAGAGGAGATTGAACGGTAAATAGAACCTCCATGGGCAGGGGCAGTCTACCTCAGAACGCCAGATTCTGAACTCAAATGGAGATTGGCTGATGCTCGCATCTCCCACTTGTGGGCCGCTATGGGGAGAGAGGACACTGACAGAACTAGAGCAGACCCCTTTGGCCTGACTCAACAGGCTATCAAGGGCATGCGCTTACCTGCCGTGTGCCAGGTGGTTCCCGACGTCAAGCGGTCCCTCTCCAGGAGGACGACGTTGGCCACCCCCATTTTGGCCAGGTGGTAGACCGTCTGGCAGCCGACGCTGCCACCCCCGACCACCACCACGTCCGCCGACGCTGGGAGGGGCTTGGTAGGCCCTTGGCCTTGGGGACTGCCTTCCTTCAAGGTCTTCTGGTACGGGACGCTCTTTTCCGTGGCCTGGCCCGTGGCATTGCTGGACGCCCGGGCACCCCATCTCCAGGCCAGGGGCTGGAAGAACGAGGCTGTTCGGAACAGGTGCTTGAAGTTGGCCATGGCGACCTGGAACAGGAGGAGGACGAGATGATTCCTTTTCCACATGCGATGAGAGCGCAGGGTCGAATCTGGCCAACCAGACGGAAGGGCAAGACTCCAAGATGCAGGCCAGGTGTCCATCAAGAAAGGTTGCCTACCACTAGCCTTCCCAACCCGAAGAACTCCACGTTTCCCGAAACACAGCTAAAACGTCCGCTAACTGCCGTTCTAATCAGGCCCGGCAACTCAACACTTTGCCTTAACTTGTACGTACCGGATGCCTCTTAATCAAACGCCGTGCCCAGAGGCAACCTCTCAGGGGAGACGGGTGCGAGACACCCAGGCTCCGTTGCCAGCCCACAGCCACTCCTTCTGTCGGCGCCTCGAGGCTGCACAATTGAAGGAGAGCTTTTCCCAAGTGCCTGGAGAAGAGCAATGGCTAGATTGCTTTCAACGGCAGCAGACCCCAATTCCAGCGTCCGCCGAGCAGAATCTTCCCTTCTCGCAAGGCGCTCTTAAAGCTTGTTGCCCATTGCAATTGCACCCCGCCGCACCCTCACAGTTATGCCACTGTTCTGCTACACTAAGCCCAGGCTGTAGGAAAGAAAATAACACACCCAACCAACACAACTCCGTACCCTTTTGCACTGAGAATGCGAATTATGCCATTTGACCCTATTTTTTTTCCCCGATTTCTAGGGCCAGCCTTGCTCTTTCTCCACCTCCGCTTCCATTCTGCGCCGTATTGGCCAAGCAAGTAGTCTCAGCTTTCTGCAGAGTCGGCAAATTCCTCAAGCAAACTACCCTCTGGTTTGGCCGCGCAGTGGTACAGTCCCAATTAGCTCCGCTACGACACCCTTTCTCCCCAAAAGGACGGGCGTCCGCTCAAAGCCTCCCTGTGGCGACCGCAATGGGATATTGCTCTGCGTTCAAGAGGGGAAACAATTTCACAACACAATCAGCGACTTCCCAGTTGTGGTGGTGTCCATGAAACTGTTGGGGGCAATTGAAGGAAAGGCAAAAACTGGGGGCTTTCTCACTCAGAGCAACTCCACACTTAACGGCATGCACACCAAGCGTGTACACCTGTTAAAGTTGTGTAACTTCTGGAGAGTGCAAGCCGGATCATGTACACGCTAGCAGGCATGTGCAGGTTGCAAAAAAAGCACACAAGCTACCAGGCTCAACATTGGAACGGCTGCTCTGCCAAACACCAGGACACGACAGCACATTTTTGCCGTGCACGGTGCCCCCAATGTCGGATTGCTCTGAAATTTCCAGGCTTGTTTACCTTTTCCTGTTAGGCTGCAAATCTCTTCCTCCGGGGCAGGTGGTGCTCAATTGCGCTCGCCTCCAGCCACGCTGTTGTGGCGATAAAAACATGAACCGAGGGGTTGAAAGAGGAAACCGAACTCTGAACTGCAGGCAGCTGCTGCGATTGGCTGCCCGTAGCCAGGAGTTCGGACGATTCGAAGAATGTCTGAAGGGACGTGTCAACAGATTGTAGGGGAGCGATTCTCCCCACAGCAGAGCACGCTGAGACGGATCTCAGAGAGGCGGCCTGTGGCTCACAGTGTCAAGCCACGCAGAGCTCCCAATCACAGTACATCGCAAAGGCGCAATTTTCAATGCGCCGATGTGCTGGTGGAGTGTGGCGCCACACGACCTGCCAATTACCGCCGTTTCAAAGGCTCTCCCAAAGCGATGTTCCACAGGCGCCCGGGAAGCCGTTTAGGGAGCCGTAAAAGACAAAACCAGATGTCGGATTATTGGGGCGCAGAAAACGCACACCCCCAAAAGTCTTAGAGCTCAAAAGCCAAAGTGAAAGCCCTCAACACAGCCTGAAAAGTTCTACAACTTTCAGAAATCTTTCAGAAATCTTGAGCTCCCCAGCATCGGACAAGTGGCCTACACATTGCCGTCTGGCGGTTTACTGAGGGTCTCTGCCCCAAGGGACTTACAATCTGATATTTTTTTTTCTGATTCACTTACAATCGGACTTCTTTTTTACTGGAAGAATAAAAGAGATGGGAAGCGGGGGGGGGTGAGAGACAAAATGCAGGTCACAAACATAAAGGGAATAGCATAAGGAGAGAAAGACGCAATTGTCGCCCACTGAAGTTAGCCACAGACCCAGATATTTTCTAACCTTATTCTGTCTCTGCAGCGTGGTCTATGGTTAATCAGCACCCATTCTTCCCTGAGCAGGATGAAAAGATGGGCGGTAGCTTCAGGCAGGGTTCTGATTGGACGAGCTAGCTAGAGGGTGTGCGGCAGGCCAGCGAAAAAAGGGGTGGGTCGTTGTGCGGT
This sequence comes from Lerista edwardsae, assembly GCA_029204185.1. Classification (NCBI taxonomy): domain Eukaryota; kingdom Metazoa; phylum Chordata; class Lepidosauria; order Squamata; family Scincidae; genus Lerista; species Lerista edwardsae. Next base: position 808,535 of record JAJKFI010000174.1, on the reverse strand, counting down.
TGGACCGGCTCAGCTTAAAGAGACAGCATCGCTTGGCAGGGCAGGTGGCTCTCCCAACATGCGCTGTTTGATCTTAAGCAGGTGTGCTCAGAGACAAGCCACAGTTTGTTCAAACGGCACGGACCTCCTGGTAAACTTTGTTTCGGGTCAGAGTGTGGCAGGGCATTCCTGCCCGATTTGAACCTAGCACAATCTGGATGCCCACTGCAGCGATATAGCAAAAGATGAAGCTACAGGAATCCTGGTTTAAACATCCCTTATGCAATAAGTAAGGGACGTGGTGGCGCAGCGGGTTAAACCGCTGCTGCTGGGCTTTCCGACCGGAAGGCTGGGAGTTCAAGACTACGCGACGGAGTGAGCTCCCGTCGCTTGTCCCAGCTCCTGCCAACCTAGCAGTTCGAAAGCACCTAAATGCAAGTAGATAAATAGGGACTACTTCGGGGGGAAGGGAACGGTGTTCCGTGTGCTACGGCGTAGAGTCCTGCCGGCCACATGACCACGGAAGCTTGTCCTCGGACAAAACGCCGGCTCTGCAGGCTTAGAAACGGAGATGAGCACCGCCCCCTACAGTCGGTCACGACTAGACTGTTCGGTCGTGGGGAAACCTTTACCTTTAATGCAATAAGTAGAACATCCAAAGAACCCCACTGGATCAGGCCAAAGGTCCACCTAGTCCAGCTTCTTGCATCTCCTAGTGGCCCACCAGGGAGCATACAAGACCACAAGATGCCTGCATCCTACTGCAACTCCCTTGCACCTGGAATTCAACTTCTAAAACCAGGAGGTTGGACGGACCCATCAGGGCTCGTAACCCGCGGCAGACTTTTCCTCCGTCAACCTGTCCAATCCCCTTTGAAAGGCAGCTAGGCCTTCAGGTGCCAGCGCCGCCTCCTGTGGCAAGGAGTTCCGCAGAATAATGAGAGGCTGGGTAAAGAAATAACGCTCTTTTAATCTGTTCTAACTTCTCCTCCTTTTTCAAAACGGTTCTCAATGTCACTTAAAGCAACCCAGCCGGTACTCTTATTGTCTGGGCCGTGTCTTGTTATGTCGCAAAGACACCTTCTGAAAATGTTAATGATTTCCGCTGGCGTCGGCATCCTGCATGTCGGCATTTCCTTCGGCTTCACGCGGATTTCCTGAAACGGATTCTTTTCGAACACCTCTGATCCAGGACTGTTGGGAATGGCCATTTTTAACACTTCAGAAGGCCATTTTTTTTGCCTCAGATCTGCCATCAGGGGTGCAGGTGGCACCCCCTCAAGGCCTCGTACCCGAGACAACGTACCCCTCCTGCCCTCCCATAGCTACGCCACCGCAGGGGTCCCTTTTGTACCATCTGTGCAGGCTTTTCGGTACCAAGCCAAAGGCCACACTTTCAAAGCACTGATGCCCGTCGAGCGCTCTTCATTCCAAGCGGAGCAGGACTGCGGAGGAATCCGCGGATACTCCATCCATCCATCGTACTTATAGAGCGCTTTTCAACACCAAGTTCACAAAGCGGTTTACAGGCCAAAAATAAGTATAAAGTTAAAACGGCTGCCTGTCCCAAAAGGGCTCACAATCTGAAAAACTAAACTAAACTAAAAATAACAATGCAGGACGCCACCAGCAACAGCCACTAGAAGAGACACTGCGCTGGGGTGAAGACGGACAATTGCTCTCCCCCTGCTAAATATAAGGGGAGCACCACCTGAAAAAGTGCCTCTTGCCCACTTAGCAGGGCTATTCTTGATCCTTAGTGACGGGGCTGATCTGACATCTGCTGTCCGAGATACTTATTTATTCACTCACATTTTTATCCTGTCTTTCCCCCAAGGAGCTCAGGGCGGTGTAAATAATTCCTTCCCCGTTTTTCTGTCTTCACAAGAACCCTGAGAGGTACGTGAGGCTGAAAGTCTGTGACTGGCCCAAGGTTGTCCTGGAAGTTTTAAGGCTGAGCAGGGATTTGAACCCAGATCTTCCCGGGAGAGGTCTAATTCCCGAACCGTGACACCATCTTGGTTCTTGAACGGCACCGTGCCTTGCGCAGTGATGTACCAGCTGTGAATACGCACGCACACGGACGGACGGATGGACGGACACACACACACACACACACACACACACACTCTTTCTGTCTTTAATTTCCTAGATCCAAGACTTCCGCTAGCTTGAGACAGAACCTCACTGGGTTCAGGACACCGAAACCAAGATATGCGCGCCAAGGTATGCGCACAAAGATCCCACATCCATCCCTGTTCTGCCAAAGAAGAACAGATGTTTATTTGCAGTAAAAATAATGTTTAAAAGGAGGAGAGGAAGGGAGAATAAAATTACATCGCATTTGCCTGGTGGAAAGGGTTCTCGGATGTTCAGTAACGTAAGAGATTTATAAAACCACATGCAAAAAAGGAGGGGCCTAAATTAGCAGCTAACATTTTTGATTTTTCAGTCTCCAGCAATAAAAAAAAAAAAAAGCAATTGCAAATAACGTTCCCGGCAACGGAAACAACCCTCGAGATTTCTATGCAACCTGCCACCTCCCCTTCTAGCCCCACATTTAGGGTAGTGCAAAGAAACATGAACCCCCCCAAAAAAATTTCAAATAAATCAAGGAATTTACATATTATTTTTTTTGCATCGTGACATTTAAAAAAATGCGTTGTAGTTGTTTTGCAAAATCGAACGAAAATATATGTACACTATTCCCACTGCCATCATAAAAAAAACACATTCCTTTCTTATTCACAAATATATATCGCAGCAACAAAATTGGGTCAATAATTAATTACAGGCAGAACAATATTCCTTAGAGGAGGGGAAAGAAATTCTTACAACGGTAAACAAATAAGGGTCCCTCCAACCCAACCCTAACCCTTCTCCCCCTGCTTTTTCTTCCAAGAAAAGATTCGGTTTTATTTAAAATTCACTGTGGAGGCAAACAGCTTCAGTGGAAAGGCAAACGTTGGAATTGTGGCACAAAGGGTGTGTGTCTGTGTGCTGAAAACGGTGGACTGGCAACTGGGTTGGCTGAAGAGGGCAGGAAGCAAGTGATACGAGCACCTCTGAGCATAGGCAGAGTGTCTTCCTTTCCCCGTCAAGTATTCACCATTCCGCAGACACTCGCGGAGGAAAGAACTCACAAAGCTGGGACTCTCAAACGACAATTCCCAGAACGCTTTGGGAAAGATGCCGTGATAGTTTTGCAAGGAGAGGTCTGGGGGGGGGGGCTCCTGATTCTGCAAACATCTCCCCTCCAGAATAGGAGTCCCAAACTATGGCCCCTGGGCCAAATCAGGCCCGCCACACGATATTATCTGGCCTGCAGCACCTTTTTTTTTAAATCAGAGCATTTGCTAATGATTGACATTCTTTACTCATTATATATCATTTCTCAGTTGAAGCCCGGAATGGTTCCTCTGCCATTGTCACATTTCTCTTTTGCTCTGAATCGTATCGTGCCAATTACCAGGAAAAAAAAGATGCAAGTAAAACTTATTCACTCACTGAAATTTCATTTTCGTTGATAAAATTTATTTTTGCCCGGCCCACGAAAATCTGTAGAATGTATGGTGCCGACTGAAATGTTTAGAGAGCCCTGCGGGGGGAAAAAAAAACACCCGATGCCTTCTGACCTGCATCCGAGTATATGTGGCCACCACGAAATTACGGCCCAACCCATCATGGTGGCACCAGGGCATTGAGCTCCTTTCTCTTACTTCTGGGGATGGCACCCAGCCTCTGCCATTCCCTGAGACTCCCGTCGAGGCACCGGTGAACCAGTCGAGTTCTCGCCTGGAGCTTGGGGGCACAAGTTCTGTCCCAGGAGAATACGTGTGGAAGTGATTGGCGCACTGCAGATTTGGGGCGCGCGACGTGTGGGCGCCGGATGAGCGAGTTGACTACGAGTTGCAACGTGTTAATGGGAAACTGCCTGACTGTCAGGAAAGCAGGAGGCGCCGATTGGCCACGCCGGTGCCTCTGGAAGAATCCTTAGCCCAAGGGATGCTGTGAGACCGTGAAGCTACCGGACCAACTTCCCCCAGAATCCCAGGAGGAAACGATGCATTGAACCCTCCACCACCACCACCACCACCACCAGGAATGGAATTTCCCTCCTTCAGTCTGGTCCAACCCCCTTTTAAAGGCGCCAAGGCTGTCAGGTGCCATCGCCACACCCAGTGGCAGGGAGTTCCGCAGATTAACAACACACACACACACAAATGCGCCTCCTTGAAACTTCATCGCACCCTGTCCTTCAACAGGCACAACCTCCCCATGGCGTGGAGCCACATGTGAGACGACAGGGGGCCCCCACACACAACCGCCGGGCCCCCTCCGTTGGCATTCCACAGACCCCAGCCAACGTCAGTTATAAATCTTATGTACAAGGAGAGCCAACCAAAGAGAAGCAGCCAAAAAGTCTCCCGGCCCGTGGCGGGGGCTCAGACGACCCCCACGCTGTCCGCCTCTTGCCAAGCACGCCTCGCTTTTACAGACAGTGACGCGGACTGGCCCGTCGCGGGCTCTCGTGTCTGTCGCCAGCGCTGGAAGAGGGACTGTCAGTTGGCGGCTGGAGGAGGACAGTGTCACAGAGGCCTTTCCTCGGCCAAGCATGTCCGGAGATCCAGTCATCATTGAACACCCTCCTCTTCCACGTAGGTTGACGGGAACCAGCCGATCTGCAGTGGGAACAGAGGCAGGATGAAATCTCCCCCTGGGCAGCGCGTCAATGGGATAGGTTTTTTGTCCTTCATGCACTGAATGTTGAGGACCCAAGAAGAGCCAAGGGCCCGCCTAGTCCAGCTTCCTGCCTCTCGCCGTGGCCCGCTAAATACCTGAGGGAGCACACAAGACCACAAGATGCCTGCATCCTGCGGCCACTCCCTTGCGCCTGGCATTCAGAGGCAGCCTACTTCTACCTATGGCGAACTTTTCCTCTAGAAATCTGTCCAACCCCCTTCAAAAGGCATCTAAGCCGGATGCCATCACCCCATCCTGTGGCAAGGAGTTCCCCAGGCTAACAAAATGTTAGGCAAAGAAATATTTTCTACTGTCTACCGGAACACTCCCGACACACCGCCTCGAGCAGCTGTCCCCCTGGTTCTGGCGTTATGGGGGGGGGGAGAACACCAACCTATCCATTCTATCTAGGCCTTCAGGCACCATCGCCACATCTTGTGGCATGGAGTTTTAATTACACAAAACACCAAAAGCAGTGTGCTCTGCTGGAATAAGGCCTGGCTGGAATTTGAGCCGAGGTAGACCCAAGAAAAGAGAACATTAAAAAGGGGGGGGCAGGGAGGACGGTTCAGAATTTGTAGCTCACCACCGGAGGTGACAGTAGCGCCACAGCGATCTGCCTGTCCCCGGGTTGTCACTCAGCGCTGTTAGCGAGAGACACGCACTCACCCTCCCGTTGGTTTCTCCTTTCCACCAGCCCTGGTCCCCGCCAATCCGGCTGTAGATCTTCACCACGTCCCCTTCGCGCAACGACAGCTCCCGCATGTCCCGGGCGGCGAAGTTGTACCGCGCCACCGCCGTCCCTATGACTCGAGGCGTGAATACTGTGGGCAAACAAGAGGCAGGCGGGTGAGGAGGCGGAAGGGGGGCCCTACAGAGCCTCGCGGCCAGCGGACTCTCGAGTGGGGGTCGGGCCGAGTTCAACCTGGGCTCGAGACGCGGACTCCGCTACTAGGCCGCGGCGGAACTCCAGAGAGGCAACCGCGGCAGCCGAAGCCGCCACATGTCCGCAGCTTGTCCAAAGGGAGGCCAGCCAGAAAATCGACAGCGTTGCGTTAATGCAACGAGGCGATCCGCAATACGCTGCCCTGCTCTCAACGTTCGGTGAGCCGAGCTTGAACCCGGCCAGGGTGACGGGGGAAAAAAAAAGAGCTCTACCTAGGATTTCGAAAGGAAGGGATGGAAAGGGGAGGGTGAAGATGGCTCTGGAGAACTGCCACAGATACATGGTGTGAATGCACCCTCTCCCCAGCTCTCCTGGGACACAGGGCGTCAACGTCATTCCGAGCACAATCCATTGTTCTCCGGGCGGAGAGCGCATGGGAGCATGGCTGTGAATGAAATGCTGGTGGAACCGGAGGAACGACGCTATTGTTGCCAAGAGACTGCCCACACATCCATTCGGCGAGAGAGCCGCCCCCCCCGCCCCCCGCTCTGAGGGTCCGCTCCATCCCAGCCACCAAAATTTGAGGTGAGTTGGGGTTGGGGACGGTGCTCAGTGAAGGGGCCCGAAGGCATTTGTGAGCAATGTAAAAGCCATAAGGGAAAGTCAGCCTGAATTGACAAGGGATAGTCAATTCAGAGGCAGGACTTGGGTATCACAGGGACCAGAAACTTGACTGTGTTTTTAAAAAAACTTGAAATTCTTAACACATTAAAAAAATTCACAGCATATACACACATCCCTGGTGAGGACTTTTGCTCTCCAGATAATTTGACCGATGTGTGTGTGTGTGTGTGTGTGTGTGTGTGTGTTTGTAACACTTTGTATCCAGTTTCCATTGCCCGATTCTTCAAGAGAACTGAGGGATTGATTTTACGCTGCTCAGAAATGCATGATTTTTTTATTTTTTTTTTTAAAGCTGGCTTGATCGTGCTCTGCAGGGAAGCTGGCTACGTCTGCAAAGCAGTTCTTCAGAAGGCCAGAAGGTGGCGCTGTGCTCTCACAGAATGGAGGGAGGGCACCTGCTCTTGGCCGGCCAATGTGATCTACATCCATCCATCTATATATATATATACACCATCCATATATATACCTGACCAGAAAGGAGTGGAGGAATTCTGAGAAGTGAAGTTGTGGCCCTGAGGACTGAGAAAAGAAAAATTGTAGGAAGCACAGGCGGCTGCAGGAAAAACGTCAGAGAGAAGCAAAGTAGCGGGGAGGAGAAAAAAAGGGGAAAAAAAACAGAATTTAAAAAAGGGAAATTTGCAACGAGAGGGACAAAAATCAACAACGCAGCAAAAAACAGTGAAGCGAACAGAAAACACACAAGCATTTCTTTTCTTAGACACTGCCTAAGCGGTTCCTCTGCTAAAATTTGCCCGCAGCTGATGGGCAATTTCTCCTGTTCGTCTCTGGCATACAATTTCTGAACCATGGGGTGTGGGTGTGGTGGTCGTTCAGTGACCACGACCCACAGCCGCGGCAGACCCATGAAATGCTCCCATTCCTGTTTCCAAACCGTAGACCCCAGAGGCCACCCCCACAGCTTGCAACAGGCAAATTATGCATTGCAAGCAGGAGTACAGTGGGGGGCCCCGGTACTCACGGGAGATCCGTTCCGTGACCCCCTGCGGATATCGAAATCCACGGATAATTTAAACCACAGGAAGCCCTCAGACCACCTCCCAGACATGCAACCAGAAGTTTCCGGGCATGCCCAGGAGGTGTTTAGGAGAACCTCCAGCTGCCCGCTTGGCATCCGCGGATGCTGAAGCCAGCGGATATCAAGCCTGCGGATAAGGCGGTCCCACTGGATGTTCCCTGTGGATGTGCACTCTTCCAGTTTATACAGCAGACCCTTATAAGAATACAGTACACCCTTATTATTCTTGGGGGTTCTGTTACTGGAACCCCCACGGATATCAAAATCGGTGGACGTTTCAGCCACGGATTTGGGGACCTGAAACCCACAGATTCAGAAACTCGCGGATAAAGCCGGCACACCTGTGTTTATTTACCGCTTTTCAACAAAAAATGCATGCTCTGTGCAGGGACTGTGCACTGAGGAGACGAGGTTGTGATGGCACTGACCCCTAACAGTGTGAGATGGCGCACCTGGGAGCGGGCACACTTGCAGTGGGGGGGGGGGCAGAGGCATGCATGGGATTTGTCTTGGGTAGTGCCAACAGACCTAGGGGGAAAGTGAGCTCTGCAGTGGTGGGCCAAATGCGGAATCAAGGCTGGGCTGTAAAAATTATCCGCGTGTTCCACCAAATGCTTTGTCATTCATTACCTGGTGACCGCGTTGAGGTTCTGGCGGTGGGGCGCTCTCGGGATTTGTACGGATACCTCAGCGTGGTGTCCAGCTGCTTGAAGCTCTCCTTCAGCGAATGGGTTTGGTAATATTCAACGAGTTCCTACAAGGAGGCGGAACGAGAGGGGCGAATCCCTGGGGGGGGAGGACCCACACGAGCGACCCCCCCAAGCAGCGAGACCAACCAGGACCCCCCCCCCCAAGTTGCTTGACTGTCTCGGAGGGGCGGGGACAGCGCATACCAACAGACTTTCAAATTTTTTGGCTTCCGTGATGTGGATCCAGTTGTCCTTTTCCACCACTTTGATGTGCTTCACTTCCTCGTTGAACCTGAATTGCAAGAAGAGGAGAGCCTCACAAAGACTGCCAAGGCAGGAGGGGTAGAGGGTTCCCGCCTCTTGCCCGGACTGACTTCTCCCTTGTCAAAAAGGCACGCTGACCACCACCCCTCCCGAGGAACGGAAATCCGAAACTGTTGACCAAAGTGGGCCAGGCTGCAGGCAGCAAAACCCAAAAAGGGGCCGGAAACATCTCCGCCTTGAACCCCGACCAAGCCCACGTTTCTGCAGCCCACGTTTCTCACTTGATGCTGATGGCGAAGCGCTCGGCCTCTGCCGGCCTCTCCCGGATCAGGTACGTCCCGCTGACGTGGAGCTTCAGGAGATTGTCTGTCTGCTGCCTCTCCATGTTGCCTGCGAACCTGCGGGAAAACGCGCCACATCAGGGCGCTGCAGGTAACCCTCCCAGCCCGACCCTCGGCGCATCTACTCTGGCGTAGGCTCCGCCAAGTGCCGCGGGACACCCTCCCAGCCCCGACGGCCTACAACAGCAATATGGCGTCAATATTTACCGCTCTGTATTGGGATGGGATGGGCAGGTGCCGCGGATATTACGCGGATATTGCAGGCGCAAATTAAAAAGCGCAAACTCCCCCTGACACGACACCTGTGGTGATTTTTTACCACTGATTTTTTTCCCCTCCCAGCACCACTCACTCACCACGGGTACGCGGTGTAGTCAATCTCTCGCGACGGAGGCCGGCTGGGAGGCTGCAGGGAGCAGAACGGAGAGAGTGTTATCCGCGGCGCAGGCGGGCTAATTAGGAGATAGATCATCCCTGATGGGCTTCTCTTGCGGAGGGTGCGTGTGTGTGTTTTTTTAATAGACTCGGTGCTTTATGAATTATTAGCTACACGGCTAGCAGGGGCAGGAGGAGAGGAAAGGCTTCCCCAATGCGTACACCGAACTAGGGGGAAAGACGAGGGCGTCCACTGGGTAGAAACGCTTACTCAGGAAGGAAACTCACTCTGGCATCCACCGGACAGGGTTTGACGGACGAGCTTGGGAAATAGCCGGACTTCTTGGTCAATATCAGCCTCCCCTGGAAAACGAAGGGAAGAAAAAAAAACTCAGGACAAGAGAGTCTCCTCAAGGGGGGGGGGCAAATTAGGCACCAGGCAAGTACAGTGGCTCTGACCAAAGGGCAGGAGGAGGCCCCTAATTTAGGTACCACCCTGCCATCCTCTGCCTTTCAAGGTGGCACCTGCCTGCAGATACGGGCGCCATCTTGGAAGTTCTTCCTCAGCGAGCCGGCAGTGAGGGTGGCCTACCCCGACTGAGGCAAGGAATGGTCACCTATTCTGTTGACCCTCCGTAGGCCAGTCTCTCCCGTCCACTGCCACCAAGTGTCCCTCTGGTGGGCACAGGCCACCTACTCACCTCCCACCACTGCGACTCGGGGTCCCCCCGGAGCAGCTCAATCACCTCACCGGTCTGAAAGGTCAGCACGGGTTTCCCTGGAGGAGCTGGGTTGCCGTGGTAGTTCTGAACAGCCACCATCTTGGGACCTGGAACGAAGGAGGGAGACGGGGGCCGCGTCACCTCCGCGCTGTCTTCCGGCCACAGGAACATACAAGTGAGGTAGCCGACATTTCTTAAGGTGGGGGTGTCAAACATAAGGCTTACCCTGCCTGATAATCGGGCTCTCTCACGTCTTGAAATGAGGAACGAGATTTGCGCATTCTCTCGCCTGTCATTCACAGCGAGTGAGTTTCCGCGTGAGAGCCAAGCGCTCAAGTCGGGGCGCCATCTGCCCAGTGATGTCACTTCCTGCTCAAGGACGTCACTTCCTGCCCTCAGCGGATACCATGAATGCCACTCCGCCCACTATCTGAAATGAGCTTGACGTTCCTGTCCTATGGACACTATCCGCGTCCCCCAATTTCCCTATTATTTGAGGGGCCCTTTCAGGCACTTGTGTAGCAACGGGGAGGGGGGGAGCAAGGCGCTGGAACACGCCAGGCGCCGGAACACGCCAGGTAAGTGGCCCCTCCCACGCGCCATTTTGGTGGTGCGTGGGAGGGGCCGCCTTGTGTTGGTTGCAATACTGTGCCATTTCCTCTGCAGCTCTGCTACTCCCCCCTGCCCCGCCAGCAAGGCAAATATTGCTTTGGGGCTCCTTTTCTGGCAAAGCTTGCCAATCCAAATTCTCCCTGCCCCTGGCGGCGGCTGGAATTACGGCGCCAAGCGCTTCCTTCCCCAGTTCCATTAACCCAAATGCACTTTGCGAGAAGCCGCAGACACTGCTGACGGATGAATTTCTGGCCACAGAGACCTAGTGGGGCTTTCACGAGCTGCCTCTCAACGCGGGTGGGATGTGGCAGCTCAAATAAACTCGTTTTTCGGCGCCTGGCATTGCTGAGCAGGCCAAAGGTTGGCGGCCTGTATAATCCTGCTTCTCGCCGTCAAATTTTAGTTGCAGGCCGTCGATGGAGCCCCCGCGGATGCTGAGACCGGAGTGTGACAGCACTCACAACCAACAACCAGAATTGCAAAAACAGGAACCTTACCTATGTTCGACAGATCCTGTCAAGAGGCAAAGGAAAAAAAAAAGTTTTAAATTCGTAGGAATGTTTCTGACGCAAAATCGAGTTCGCAGGCCTGTGTCGTTACTTGATAGCCAAGCTGTACAGTGGAAAAGAGCACTCCTTTCAGGCCACAAAATTTATGAGTCCAAAAATATGGCGATTCAGGTGGGTGAATCTTATGTGCCCAGCACATTAGGAGCGAGGGAAAAAAGGGGGGGAAGGCGTTTGCATATCACAAATCCCACATCCTCTCCAGCAAACCTTGAGGTCTGCCTCATTGGTTTGGAAGCCAGGCAGGACGTGCCAATGGGGGAAACAATTCTGAAGACCGCTTCTGCCCTCACCAGTCCCTCTTCCTCACCCCGTCCCACAAGTAGCTGAAAGAGTGATTGTATTCAGAGCATAACCCCAAACTAGAGTTAGGCCGGCACAGTTAGGCCAGCAAACTTTAGCCAGCACAAGGGCCACCGTCAAGTATGTTTGGACCACTCTCGGAGTCAGAGAGGCCAGCACACAGACGTGCGCCATCCTCCCTGACTCCGAGAGGGGTCCAAACGCCACTCCCTTGTATCTGGTGTTCTGAGGTAAATTTCTGAGGTAAAATTCTGAGGTAAATATGAGGTAAATAAATCAAAGTCTGGCCAGCACAAGGGACACCGTCAAGTATGTTTGGACCACTCTCGGAGTCAGGGAGGCCAGCACACAGACATGCGCCATCCTCCCTTATTCCGAGAGTGGTCCAAACACGCTTTAAGATGTCCCTTGTGCCGGCCAAACTTTACCAGCCTAACTGTGCCGGCCTCGCTCCAGGTTAGGATTAAGCCCTCAGACTTTCACGTTAACACATTTCTTGGTATTTGGAAGCCTTTTCTAGATTTCTATGTATAGATTTATTATTGTATTTCCTTTTTGTTGTTGTTCTGTTTTTCCTTCATAAATAATGTTTTGTACAGGGAGATGGTCCCTTATCCCAACACCCATAAACCCAGACATTTTCATCCAAGACTTTTTAAAACACTTTTTGTAGCATGAACACTAGAAGGCCTTGTGCTCTTTCCCACATGCAGGCTGTAAGTTCTATGCTCTGCTCTGTGGTGTGTGCCACTGCGGAAACCTGTCACAGAGGCCAGCAGACACCCAAACGGGTCACAGTAAAAAGAGCAAGAAAAGCATTTCTCGTTATATTTATGCAGTTATTCCAAAATCCAAACAAATCCAAAATCCAGGCATCTTCCCCTCCCGAGCAGTTTGGCTAAGGGATAATTAACCTGTGTTAAGGTTGTATCATTTACATCACCAATTAAAAAAAAAATTCTTTCCAGACAGAAAGCGATAGCAAGCCAAGATGCTCACCGGGTCTGCAGGAGAACCTAAAAAAACAAACAAATACAGACTTATTTAAAAGGGAGATAAATGAAAGGATAATTTTCTTACGCTTCTCTTTAGCCTATATGCTGAAAGGGATCCAGGAAGTTTAGTGCTCAAAGTCTTGGGAGGGGGGGAAGTACAGATTGTATGGGTTGAAATACAACCCAGAGGCTGGACTGTCCTGTCAGGGGTGTTGTGGCAACTCTGCATTGGGCGGGTGTGTGTGTGGACTTGATGACTGCCAAGATCCATAAGAAGGCAAGAATACTTTGTTGTCCCTGCTGGATCAGGCCAAAGGCCCATCTCATCCAGCTTCCTGTATCTTACGGCCCACCAGATGCCTCAAGGAGCACATGAGACAACAAGATGCCTGCATCCTGTGGCCACTCCCTTGTATCTGGCACTTGGAGACAGCCCACTTCTAAAACCAGGAGGTTGCACATTCCCATCACGGCTTGTATTCTATGATGGATGGACGGAAGGACTTTTCCTCCACCCATCTGTCCAATCCCCTTTTACAGGCATTTACAGATCCTGTGGCAAGGAGTTCCACAGACTAGTTTCCATTCGGAGTAAAGGGACGGGTTCTTTTTTCTGTTTCCCCCACCACTCGACTATCCGTTCTGTGGGGTTCCATGAGCCAGGAATCGGCCCATTGCGGGTGTTTTTGGGATGTGGAAGACTCTGGTGCCGTTTGACACGGGCCCTCGGCCACTTCGGACAATCTGGGACCACTTACTGATTTTGCATGGCGGGATGACCTCTAGGCATTCCTTGTGGGCCCCGACCTTGCATTTCAGGCACTGATAGCCCTGGTAGAAAGTCCCCCTGGGGAGAAAGAGAAGCACGGAAGGGTTACTCCCTGCCCAGAACAAACTGGGCGCTATCCCTTGTTAGTCTTGCCAACAAGCACTGATGTTGGGTGGGGCAGGCTACAGAACTTGCACAAGGTTTGGGCGCCAGCATCTTGGATTTCGTGAGACCGTGCCCCTCGTGAGATGTCGTGAGATCCAAGATAGCGGCACCCAAATCTCACGAGAATTGGGTGCTGCCATATCTTGGTCCTCGCAACATCTTGCGAGTGTTGGGTGCCGCCATCTTGGATTTTCAAGATGGCGGTGCTCAGCCTAGCCAGGAAGAAGAGGCTGTTGGGCCGAAGGCATTTTTCCATTTCATTCCTTCAGGGGGCGGACGGCACCCTCCGGGAAACACAAAGCCGACCCCAGTTGACCTTCTCACGGTTGAGAAGCCCGGAAGCCCCCAAAGTAGCCCTTCACCTTAGAAACATCTTGCAGGCTTTGCAATTGGTCGTCTTCTCGAAGGTGTACATCTGGAAGTTGTGGTTGTTGGCAGTGGCTTTCTCCGGCTTGATGTTGGACCTGATCAACAGGGGAATGGAGATCACAAAGAGCTCACCACAGACCCTCACTTTCTGTTCTCACAACCGCAATTCTACGGCTTAGAAACGCTCCTTTTCCAACACATGTCTTGCTTTCCCCCAACTTTTTTTTTTTTTTTTTGGCAAATCCAGAGTGGAGGAGTATGAGCGGTGAAGACAGGCAGGCCACCCATAAAGGGGTGTGTTTGGGTGTTCGCACTCAGACTGGCCCTGCAAGCACCCAAAGTTACCCACAACTTGGTCTGATCAGTCACAAACCCTGCGTTTCTGAGGCTGTGTGTTTCCCTGCTTCACTTTGAACATCAGAACATCAGAAGAGCCCTGCTGGATGAGGCCAAAGGCCCACCTAGTCCAGCTTCCTGCATCTCACAGTGGCCCAC
>JAJKFI010000174.1:752318-794532 GCA_029204185.1 Lerista edwardsae | reverse complement strand
GCCAAAGGCCCACCTAGTCCAGCTTCCTGCATCTCACAGTGGCCCACCAGGTGACTCAAGGAGGCACGAGACAACAAGATGCCTGCATCTTGCACCTGGCATTCTGAAGTAGCCTGCTACTAACGTAAGGAGGTTGCACCACCCATCATGGCTTGTAGCCCGTGATGGACTCTTCCTCCAGAAATCTGTCCAGTCCCCTTTTAAAAGCACCTAGGCCAGAAGCCTCCTGTGGCAAGGAGTTCCACACGCTGGGTAAAAAACTATTTCCTCACTCTCCCAACGCTCAATCTGAGTGGATGTCCCCTGGTTCTGGTGTTGCGAGGGAGGGAAAAGAACGTCCCTCTGTCCACTCCACCCCCCCGATGCTCACATGGCCATCTCAAACTGCTCCATCCACTTCCTCTTCATGTCCTCCGTCTTGCAGAAGAACTGGAAGCCCTGCTTGCCTTGGAGGTGAGTGAGGTAGAAGCCGTACGACCACTGTGGGGAGAAGCAAAGGAAGGTGACCCAGGCTGGAGTGCCCCACGGGTGCGACCCGAGACACCGCCAAGGCTCTGAGGCCGCAAAGGAACGACAGCCAAAGGTGCAAAGGCCACCTACCATTTTTCCATGCAGCTGGGAAGCATGAAAGAGCAAAAGCGGAGAGACAGTTTGTTAAAAAGAAGAGGTTGTGGAAACTGCTGTGTCTGTGGGAGGCTGGCAGGGGTGTGTGTGTGAGTGTGGGGGACGACGATGACAACAAGCCTTCTCCACAACACAAACAAGGTGAGAATTGCACTACTGGATGTTCCTCCACATAAGAGTAAACCCCCACAATGAGAAAGCTAGCGTGGCAAGGTTCGGTGAGAGCCTTTTCTCCTTGGCATGCTAGCTTTCTACAGGCAGGCAATGTTTTGGAGTAGACACGTCTTCGATCTCTTGACCCTCCGCCCTTTGCAGAACTGAGATGATTCAGTCCAAAAAACACTCTCGGCCACTTCATCTCCTGAACCCAGGGACAGGCAGCCAGATCCCCAAGTAGTTAGATGTGCACGTGGCAAAAGGCCAAGTGGTCTTCCCTAGAGGTGTGGGGCTCCGACAGAAATCTGAGCTCAACCCCTGAAAAAATGGCACTGCTGAAGGAAACCCGGGGCGGGGGGGGGGGGGGGGGGGGCGGCTCAGTAGCCCCCCAAGTGCTTCTCAGCTGCCCACCTTCTTGATGTCCTTGTTGTTCGTGGGGTCGTCCGTCATCTTGTAGCAGAGCAGCTCGATGATGTCCTTCTGCTCGTAGTTGTAGCCTCTCCGCTTGCAGACGATGACCACTTTGTCAAAGAGAAACAAATACCTGCCGAGGAAAAGCCACAGCCCAACTTCAGGAAGCAAGTTGACCACCACGCTGAACGTAACGCAAGAACATCAGAAGAGCCCCGCTGGATCAGGCCAGAGGCCCATCTAGTCCGGCTTCCTGCATCACACAGTGGCCCACCAGACGCCTCAAGGAGCTCATGAGACAACAAGATGCCTGCATCCTGTGGCCATTCCCTTCCACCTGACATTCTGAAGTAGCCTACTGCTAACGTAAGGAGGTTGCACCACCCATCACGGCCTGTAGCCCACGATGGATTTCCCCTCCAGAAATCGGTCCAATCCCCTTTGAAAGGCACCGAGCCCGGATGCCCTCAGCACCTCCCGTGGCAAGGAGTTTCACAGATTAATGGCCCGCTGGGTAAAAAAGCTGAAAGAGCTTTAAGGGCTATTTTCAACCAAAATGCTGAATTTTAAACAAGGATGAGGAAGGAAGGAGGGATCTTGGGAGCTACCCTTAGCCTGAGTTGATGGTTTAAAGCCAACCTCTCCCAAATAAACATCCTACCCACCCCCAGTTCGGATTTTGGCCAGCACTCTCACCGATCCTGCTTTGTGTGGTTGACTATCGACCGAACCTTCAGTTCCCCATCGATTTTTGGCCGGCCGTATTCTTCCAGTTTCACAGGCTGAGGAGGAAGGCAGGGAAATTGTGAACACGGCTGGATTTCATATCAATCTGTCGCTTCTCGGAAATACAGTGGGCCCTCTTGATTTGCGGGGGCTCGGTTCCCCGGGGGGGCATTTGTCCGAGCTTACCAAATTTTCTATTGAGCTCTGAAATTCGCTGATCTTCTTGAGCGTCTCTTTGTCCCGCTTGACTTCGTTGATGTACATGGCCAAGTCCTGGGGAATAAGACAGGAAAAGGAGAGGAGGAAGAGAACAAATTAAAAAGTTGCAATTTTTGGGTCCTCCTGGAGGAGAGCAACTGTTGCAATCGGAGGAGACAGCCTGCGGCACAATTGGCTGCTTCTGGTGTCTTCCGGGCAGCTCTGAGAGCGTGGGAAGCTGAGAAGCATTGCTAAATGTTCGCCTGGAGGGGCATTTTTCCAGGAGTTTGAAAGAAACCCTGGCTGTGCTGGGGATGTCTGTGCTTACGAAGAAATTCATATTACGACCTTGCGGCTACCATCGCAAACATGCCTGGAACCTCATGGGGTTGCGAATGTGGTTTGAGTTGAAAAGGAAACCCTCAACAATTTCTCCCCCACCTCTCTTCCTTGACAGAACTCATACAGGGGGGCATCGGGAGGGCTCCCAGGCTGCCCATTTCTGGACCTGCTTCGCTCCAGCAAGATGGACGTGCTGTGTGCCGTTGGGGTCATGCCACTGGGGTGGACAGAAGCACGTCCACTTTTCTGCACGTGCTGGGGCTAGCACGAACGGCGCGTGAAAATCATGATGCCGCTGTTCTTCCCGAGGACGAGAGAGGGCGGCAGATGATATAAGATGGAGGAAGCAGATTACAGCTATGAAACCTTCCCAGCCCATTGACCGGCACGCTGCCTAAAATGCCAGAATCTCAAGAGCCCAAAGCATCTGCTCCCAGAAGAGGCTGCCTGTTGTGCCTCTGTATGAGTCACAGGTTTGAACTTGCCACCCGCTGCTGTCCAAGGTGGAGAGGGGGTTAAGCGTTTGACCTTGCGTCTTAAGCGCGTGTCTAAGCAAGCACCACCTGCTTTTTTCCCCCCAGCCTCCCCATCTCCTCCTTCCCTCCACTCTCCCTCCTGTCAACTCGGATTAGATCCGAAGGGGGCCGCGTTCCCAGAGACGAGCCCCGAGGTGATGGACTTTCTCCAGCTTCTCCGTGTAAAGACGGATTCCGCGCGGATTATCGCCGCAACCCAAAGTGACAATACCCATCACCGTCACGCGATTCCCCCCCCACCCCCGGTTTGGAAGACTTCCCTGGCAGGAATACTTAGCAAGGCAAACAGATCGGGCAGCCTGATCGGGCAAGTCAGGGGCTGCCCTCCGCAGCAGGCACCACCCCGTGACACTCTCCTCAAAAAGCCGCGTCTGTCACGCCGGCTGGAAAAGCCGTCCTCGAGATTTATCCAGGGAAAGCAAGCGCTCCTCGGTCGTGCCGGGTCAGTGGCTTGAAAATCGACCAGGGAATTCCTGGCCTTCCACAGCAGCTTGATCCGTTTTGGAGTCAAGGGGGATGGCGCCCGTCTGTGTGCTGGCCTCTCTGACTCCAAGAGTGATCCAAACGTACTTTATGGTGTCCCTTGTGCTGGCCAGACTTTGCTTTATTTACCTCATATTTACCTCAGAATTTTACCTCAGAACACCAGATACAAGGGAGTGGCGTTTGGACCACTCTCGGAGTCAGGGAAGATGGCGGACATCTGTGTGCTGGCCTCTCTGACTCCGAGAGTGGTCCAAACATACTTTATGGTGTCCCTTGTGCCGGCCAGACTTTGCTGGCCTGACTGTGCCGGTCTAGCTCCAGGTTAGGATTGCGCCCTAAGACACTCCCTCAAGGTGTGGCACTCAAGGCAATGCTCCCCCTGCCTCCCTCAGCTATGCCAGTGCATTTCAGCCCTCGTCCGATTCAAAACATGGCCCTGGGCAAACCTGTAGGGCTCTGGCTCATGGCCCTACCTTGAGCAGCCCCCTACCTGCATGGCTTCCAAGGCCTCCTTGAGCTGCTGCTTCTCTGGCCGATCGGCGGAGTGGCTGAGAAGTTCCTGAAAAGGCAACGGCGAATCGTTAGCGACCCAAGAGAAGCCGCACGGCAAGGGCGTAGGCCTGTTTGGCAACTGCTGAAAACCCAAACAAGATTGGAGGTCCCATTCACGGACCTGCTTCCCACAAACCTTCCATCTATTCAAGCATGCAGGCTGCCTGCTCACATCGTGCTCGCTTACGGCTGCCTGTTCAAGCAAGAAGCACTTCCCTGGTAAGTTTTTAAACAATGCTAATGGGCAAGTGTGCCGGGGTGGGGCAAGGATCTGCGGATAATTGAATCCGCGGACACCCTATCAGCGGATATGGATGACTGAATCCGCGGATAACAGAATCTGCGGATAAGGCCCCCCCCCCGCCTGTAGTTGTTATTAATATTTTTCACATTTTTATGCTGCCTTTACTCGTGATAAAGGACACACTGCCTCCTGGTTCAACTGAGCGCTGGAAGGCCTGGGCTCGGGGCCTGATCCTGCAGGGTTCTTTATACGCTCCCCAGCCCTAGATTTCTCAGATCCCCCCTTCAGCCACAAGGCGCCCCTGTGTTGCTGGGAAACAGCTCTACACTGGCTGGGGAGTTCGAGGTGCTCCCGGTTAACCCGACAGAAGGAATTTCACACATAATCAGATTATTTGCAAGCTTATTTCCCAGCCATTAATTGCCTCTTGTGGCGAACAATGAGGAATTAGCTGGGGTCACACTGTGCGGGGAAAGGCCCCGTCGCGCAGAGGAGCTGGAGTAATTATGTCATTAATGTTTCTAGAAAAGAGAAAGAAAAGAAAAGCAGAGGGAAAAGGCAGAGCAATAAATTTGGGGCTCGGCAATTGGGGGGGTATACCAGTTGACTGGAAAGGGTGCGAGGAGAATCGTATGGGACCCGGAAGTGGTGTGGCTGCATAGGGGTGACCTCCTGCTGCCAAGGGGCCATCTGTCGGGACACGGAGACCGCCACAGAAGCGCCAGCTGGACAAGGAAGCCCTCTCTGCCTGGCTCAGACCATTTCACCGGGCTCCTCCGCGTTCGGGCCTTACGAGAGGGGGTGACGGTGTCTCCACTGGGCATCAGATTAGACTAATACAGTATGAGTCTTGCCTCTGTCATGCCCCCGGCACCGTCATTGGGATCCTGCTTGGATCAAAGCCCCAAATGCATCTTTGGCTTGCCTGCAGGCTGTTGGGGCTTCCCACCCCCCACCCCCAGCCCTCTGCCCTCGGGACATTTCACTCCAGGTGTATCCCCCCCCCGGGCCACCCAGATCTTTCTCCGACAAGCCCACCCACCCACTCTGATCTCCCTGTTCCCCTTAGGGTTCTCCCAATTCCCCAATCGTTCCCCATTTGTCACCCCCTTTTCCAAGCCCACTTATTTTCTGCTGCCACCCCGCCGTTTTTCCTGCTCTCGACATAGGCAGAGAAAGGGAGAGAAGCAAAGCCTACAGTTCTCTACTTCCTCCCTCTGCCCCTCCCCTGCAGAAAAGAGGAGGAGGAGGAGGGGCAGCGGGGAGCCCCTCCCCTCCACATCTCTTTGGCCACCAGATAACAAGCCAGACAGGTCGCCCCCTCCTGATGCCCCCCCCTCCGGGGCTCAGCGGGGCTCGGTTCTGCCCACCCCACCCTTCCAGCAAGCTGGAGAATCCCGCGGGAGCAGGACTCACTTTTAACAAGAGGTGGTACTTCAGTACTCTCTGCATCGGCACCACCAACAGGTCCTGCAGCTTGAACTTCCCGTCTTGAACTTTCAAGGTGCACTCCTGAGACGGGAAAGGAAGAAGGGGGGGTGAAAAAAAAGAGGAGACGTTCTCCCCTATGACCTCTCGCACACGCAAGAAGTCCCCAAATGAAGTCCCACCCGCTCAGAGCAGGGTCCTAGGCATGCCTACTCAGAAGTAAGTCCCCCTGTGTCCAGCGGGGCTTACTCCCAAGAAAGCGGGCCTCGGATTGCAGCCATCCCCGCTCCGGGAGTGCAAGGAGAAGGGGGTCTGTCTGCAGGGCTGTGACCGTGGGGCTGCGCTCCTCAGGAAGGGAGGCCGGCGGATTGTGGCCTGAATCCGAGAGATCAACGGCCAGGCAGTGCTGCGCCAAGCAGGTCCTGGGGGGCGATTGACCAATTTGGAGGGGCCCCAACACTGGGTCAGCAAGCGGGGCCGCCTAGCATCGTCCAGAGGAGCGCCCAGAAGGCGGGGTGGAGCTGCTGGACTGCCCCCCACCCTCCTTCCTCTGGGGCCCGTTGGCTCAAAATGTGCCCCCCTCCTCTCATGGAGGCAGTGACATCACATCCCCGCCACCTACTTCCGGGTGCCGCACTTGGCATGGGGCGCCAACAGCCCTAGGCACGCCGCTGCCGCCACTTGATCTGGGGAGTAGGGAGGCCACGGGTGGAGGGGGCTGCAAAAATGTTCGGCATGGGGCCCCCACAGCATCTAAGACTGGTCCTGATCGCACTGTTTTGCCGTTCCATTGACTGATCGATCGATCGATTGACTGATTGATTCCCAACTGGCTGAAAGAGGCCCCCACCTCTCCCTTCGAAACACCCCCCTCCGTTCCCCCGGCACCCGATTACCTCGACCTTCTGCCGGACGTCCTCCCGGTTGGCCATGAGATGGTTGAGGGTGGTCTGGGCGTACTCCATGCGGCTGCAGTACTCGCCGTATATCAACAACCTACGGGGAGGAGGGAAAGAGAGGGGAGAGACGCCTTGTTTGGCCTGTCACCTGCAGCCCAGTGGGGCAAGAAACCGCAGTTCCTGTCACGCCACCGTGGGTCCAAGGAGAGGCTTGCAATGTGCTCACGGACCCCCTGGAAGGAAGAGGTCCAGGGGCTCAGATCAAGAAATCAAGAGGAAACAAGCAGGCAGCCTGGGAAGGTAAAGGTAAAGGTTTCCCCATAACCGAATGGTCTAGTCGTGCCCGACTGTAGGGGGCGGTGCTCATCTCCGTTTCAGAGCCTGTAGAGCCGGCATTTTGTCCGAGGACAAGCTTCTGTGGTCGTGCGGCCGGCGTGACTCTATGCCGTAGCACACGGAACGCCGTCATCTTCCCGACCGTCCCAATAAATAGGGACATCAACAAAGCGGTCCCTATTTATCCATTCGCATTTTTACGTGCTTTCAAACTGCTAGGTTGGCAGGAGCTGGGACAAGCGACGGGAGCTCACTCCATTGTGTGGTTTTCGAACTCGCCAACCTTCTGGTCAGAAAGCCCAGCAGCAGCGGTTTCACCCACTGCGCCACCACGTCCCTTCAAGAAGCATGGACTCCCTGCTAACTCACGGCCTGAGGCAGCTCTTCCGGTTGGCCCCAAGCTGCATCCTGGCCCCACAAGTGAGGCACATTTGCCTGGAGGTTTTGCCTGGGGGTTGCGGGGGGCAAGCTGGAATTCAAGTCTCCTAGATCTCAGCCCAGCTTGCCACCAGATTCACTCTTCCCCGCCACCAATTTGCAAAGCTTGTTTACCTCTCTTTGAATTCGAGGAATACTTTGGCCAAGCTACTCCCGCCGGACATCATGGAAATGTCAATGGATCGGAGGAAGTTGAAGTGCACTTTAATGAGGTCCTGGAAAAGAAAAAAACAGGAAAGAGACAGATTGGGACATGCGGAATAACCCCTGGATGGGAAATGAAGTGGGCACATTTCAGGGCCAAGAAATGTTCAGGGCACATTTCTTGGCTGGGAAATCACTCAGTGATTGCTCGCTCAGGTTAGCAATCCTAACCTGGAGTCAGGCCAGCAAAGTTTGGCCAGCACAAGGGACACCGTAAAGCGCATTTGGACCACTCTCTGAGTCAGGGGGGATGGCGCACGTCTGTGTGCTGGCCTCTCTGCCTCCGAGAGTGGTCCAAACATACTTTACACGGTGTCCCTTCTGCCGGCCAAACTTTGCTGGCCCCACTGTGCTGGCTTAACTCCAGGTTAGGATTGGGCTCTCAGTGGAGTTGCACTGCCTGGAAAGGAGATGCTGGAGAAGGCACCAGCCGTTCCCACGAAGGAGGACTGATGTAACTGCATGCATGTAGACAGAGTTACCTCCAAATTGATAAATATCGCTTCCATGTCCTGCGGTGTTAGGACCAGCCTTAATGGGTTCATGTAATTCTGCAAAATCAACATGGAAAACAAGTGAGAAGCACAAATTGATGAGCCAGACCTTCAATCAGTGAGAGCGCAATCCTAACCTGGGGTGAGACCGGCACAATTAGGCCAGCAAAGTTTGGCCGGCACAAGGGCCACTGTAAAGTGTGTTTGGACCAGTCTCGGAGTCAGGGAGGATGGCGCACATCTGTGTGTTGGCCTCTCTGACTCCGAGAGTGGCCCTAACACGCTTTACAGTGTGCTGGCCAGACTTTGCTTTATTTACCTCATATTTACCTCAGAGTTTTACCTCAGAAATTTACCTCAGAATGCCAGATACAAGGGGGTGGTGTTTGGACCACTCTCGGAGTCGGGGAGGATGGCGCATGTCTGTGTGCTGGCCTCCCTGACTCCAAGGGTGGACCAAACATACTTTACGGTGTCCCATGTGCCGGCCTAACTTTGCTGGCCTAATTGTGCCAGCTGAGCTCCAGGTTAGGATTGCGCCCCGAGATCCCGACACTCCCCCACCTCGCTCATTGACACATATTGCACAGGAACGAAACAGCAACTCATAACTCAAAGCCGGTTTCTTTCCCGGTGTCGTCACCTCTACTCGGCTGCTAAGCACCGAAGGGAAAAGTAATCACAACTCTCTGCACCATTTGTGTCGCTGAAGTCTTCATTTTCGCTGCCGCCCGCCCAAAAAACACACGCCTTTTTTGGACGCGAGAACCAAGCCCTAATTCATCAAAAGCAATTAAAAGCCACAAACGCGTGCGACGGGATGTTGCTTTTAATCCAATTAGTTTCAGTGACACGCCGGGGCGCTGGCGAGAAACCAAGATAAATGGCTCTGCTTTTCTTATCACTCGAAGGCCATCAAACGGCGATAAGGGAACGGGCTAGAAATGCGCCTTATCTTCGCCACGGTGGGAAGAGTTATGAGGCTTTTTAAAGGCTGCTGTGGGTTGGTTTTGGGAAGGGTCCTTGCACCCTGCAGAGGAATTCTAGAAATTACAAGATAAGAATCTTCTGGTCCTTTCACATTTAGCTCAAGAGCCAGTGCCGGCCGGTCCAAGAGGCCAATTGGGAAGGCTGCCTCAGGCACAGAGCGGCGGTGGGTGTCAATCCCCGCCTGCCCTGGAAACAAAGAGGAAGTAGCACAGGAAGTGTGTAGGAGAGGAGGCAGCTGGGAAAGACTGCAGACTGCTTTTGTTGTTTTTTTTTGCTGAATTGTTCATTCTCAATCTGTATTGGGCCTGTAACAATCTCCCCAGAAAAGTGGGGACCGCAGTGAACCCCAACTTTTTAACAAAGACCTTCCTTGGCTTCACCCCTCCCAACCTCAACAAATATACACAGCTGACGTTTGCTATGCATTCCTCTTCCCTCCCTATTCTCAAACGCCAGATTGTAAGCCCCTTGGGGGCAAGGACCTTTTGCCGTCGTTTCTTTGCTTGCCCTGTAAAGTGCGGGGTGCGCTGACAGCGCGGTCCACGGAACAAAGGTGACATCGTTGTCACGACAGGCCTGCCCAGCGCTCACCTTTTCTATGTCCTCCAGCGTCTTATAGTACTTGGCCTCCGTTTCCTGAATTTCGAGCAAGCAGCAGTTCCGCTTGTCGTCCTCCGTCATGCCCATTTTCTAGGGGGAACGGGACAAACACCTTAAGCGCATCTAGGCAGCTCGTTTTGGAGCAGGTCACTTTTGGAGTGTAAATTTGGAGAGAAAATGGCGTGTGGGCTTGCAGGACCGGATCTTAAAACAGGGTCTGCTATCAAAACCATATCAAGTGCGTCTTAAGTCCAGCAAGAGCCCCCAAACGGAGAAAAAAAAATGAACACGGTACAGTGGTTTGACCAGGGACGTGGTGGTGCAGCGGGTTAAACCGCTGCTGCTGGGCTTTCTGACCGGAAGGTTGGCGAGTTCGAGACCACGCGACGGAGGGAGCTCCCGTCGCTTGTCCCAGCTCGTGCCAACCTAGCCGTTCGAAAGCACCTAAAAATGCAAGTAGATAAATAGGGACCACTTCCGTGCGCTACGGCAAACAGTCATGCTGGCCACGTGACCACGGAAGCTTGTCCTCGGACAAACGCCGGCTCTGCAGGCTTAGAAACGGAGATGAGCACTGCCCCCTACAGTCGGTCACAACTAGACCATTCGGTCGTGGGAAAACCTTTACCTTTTTACAGTGGTTTGAGGGCAAAAATCCTAGCCTGGGGCGAGGGAAAGCCTGTTCCGGAGGCTTGCTTTTAGCATACCACCCTGCTCCCAAGGAGCTCACGACAACCCTGCAAAGTAGGCTGGGCTGCGGGAGAGTGCCTGGTCACTCAAGAAATGTCATGGCTGAGCGGGGATTTGACCATCTAATGTGGCAGGCCGTTTCCTACTAGCGCTCTGTCTGTGTCTCCGTTGCCACAACCCAGTGTGTCTTTCCACAGTGCTCAACGATTTGATACGGCAGGGGCGCATCTGCGCATGAGGCTGATACTGGCAAAACAGCCACACGTCTCTGGAAGTGACAGGCAGGCAGATGCTGTCGGGCCGAAACCATGCGCGGCCAACATCTGGAAAGGAACTGGTGGGAGACAAAGCTACAAATGCTTTGGAATACCAGTTGGCAAAACTGGGACTCTTACACCACCACCGCGGGCCTGAGTCACATGCGCTCCCATAACTTGACATTCATGCACCCGCTTAGGGCTTCTTCGCACACCAGCTAGACCCAAAGCTGCGCATTTTCAGGCATTCAAACCCCGAGTTTGTTACTGTGCGCGGAGGAAAAAAAAAAAAGCCAAGAAACAAAATCCAGGACACTGAGAGCCAGATATTTACCTGCATGTATCTGATCTGAAGCATGGAGAGAGGACAAGCACAATTAAAGCAGGGTTATGCATTCTTGTACTGCGCATTGCCTCCCCTGTAAAACAGCTGCCTGTATACTCTTGCCCCCCACCCGCAAAGCAGCAAACTCTCCATGGCTTTTTCACACACAACCGGTTGCAGCTCCGAGGGGTGAAGTGGGTGGTGGAAGAGACACCCCCCCCCCGGGCGAGGAATATCAGGAAGTGCACTGCGAGCGCCTGTCAGTGCTTGCCGGAATCTAAAAATATGCTCGGGGGGGGGGGGATTTGAAAAAAGGACGCACAGCTGGCTAATTGAGCAGCCCCATCAGTCTCGAGTCTTGTCCGCCCGGAGAAAAGGCAACATGACAACTCTGCAGGGAAGGGTGTCATCTGGTAGCGCCTCTGAAGCCGAACTCCCTGGGTCACCTCACCCTGTCACTTGGGGGGGGGGGAGCCCATCTCTGCCAGATGCCCGTCACTACCAAGACGAAAACATTTGGCCTTCCCCACCCAGAAACGTCTGTTGGGGAAATCAGGGAATGAGATTCCCTAAAGGGAGAGAAGCCAGAGGCCTTCTCTGAAGACATGCGCAGAATCTCTTGGCTCGGGGCATTTCCCTTTGAACGGGCCGGGCCAGAGAGCTGCTCTCAACCTCTCCACGTGCTGGTGGGGGTGGTGGGCAGGGGACCAGTAGCCGAACAAGCCCACCACGAGTACTACTAGCCTCAGTTCAGGAAGTGGGGGATCTGTTCTGATGCACAAATTCTGGGGCGACAAATTCTCAGTGGAGCTCCCTTTCGGAAAGCCACAGGAGTGCTTCCTTCAGACTCCCCCTCGGAACCTGCCTTTCCCACAGACCCCACCCCTTTCCCCACTGCTTATTACGCCAAACAGCGACCCCTGGATTATACTTCCTATCCCAATCTGGCCTGGGGGGGGGGGGTTAAGGGTGTGCAAGCTCACAGCCTGCCCATCGGAGGGATGACACATGCCAATTCGCCTTTCCGCCAGATGGAGATGCCACTCGCACGCCCGTTTCTCTGAATGGCAGAAAAGGAGGAGCCAGGGTGCCCGCTGGAACAGAGAGGGGGGGCTGGCTTGGGGGATGGACCCGCGAGGCTGCCTCAAACGTCCACATCCAGCCAGAATTGGCTCCCATACCCCCCCCCACTTAACCTATCTGCATTCCCCTGATGCCCCTTCTGTTGTCTGCCTTGCACCTGGGGCTAGATTGGGAGGGCTTTGGGGCAGGGAACTCCGGGCTCGTCTCTTGTAGACGCGCCAGGTGTGTGCTGGTGAAACAAAAACAGTGCTCACAAATTCCGCTACTCGAGTCCTGCGCGGGTTAACGGAACGGAAGCGCAATGCCCTCCACCGGGGCGCGTTTGTGGGGTTTCAGATCAATGCCCCCTCCTGCAACAGGCGTTTGGGGGTTATTGCAATGCCCCCCCATCACCCATCACCCCCTCCGCCGACGATGCTCACCATGGGCTGCTGGACTTCCACCTTGATGATGTCTTCGTAGATGTCGTCCCCTTCATCTTCACACGGGACACAGTCGTAAATGTCTTCCCCCAAGTCGTGCTCGCTGGAAGAAAACCAAGCTCAAAACAGAAGTGCCCCAAGAAATAACGGAAGGGGCTAAGGGGAGAGCCCTTCGCCCAGCGCTAGACCCCGGGCCCCAGGGTTCGAGCCCCAAAATCTTCAGCCCAAAAAGGATCCTGGGCAGTTAAAAGTGGGGTCACCCAAGGGCCCACCAAACTGAATCCAATGGGGTGGACAGAGCAGATAGAAGCCATCTTGTTCCCCCCACTCTCACACAATGCCAGAACCAGGGGACGTCCACTGAAGCCGAGTGTCAGGGGTTAGAACAGACAGAAGAACACATTCCTTTACCCAGCGTGTAGTTAGCCGGTGGAACTCCTTGCCACAGGAGGCGGCGACGGCGTCTGGCCCGGATGCCTTTCAAAGGGGACCGGGCAGATTTCTGGAGGGAAACTCCATCGCACAGTATAATGACGGGTACGTCCAAGTCTGAGATGAGCTGGGCGCTCGTCATGCAGGCCGGGTAGGAATTTTTTTGCAGACGCAAAAGGGGAGTGGCAACAGGAGGTTTTCGTTTTGACTACGAAGCAATTTAGTAAAGATATTGGTTTTTTTTTTATCATTACCCTAGCACTGGCTCTCTCCTTAGGCGCAGGGCCCAATTGGCCTAAAGCCGGCCCTGGAGCCCTGTGCAGTCAGGACCCGCAGCAAGATGCCGCCGTTTCCCCCTGTGATGCCTGTGAAGCTTCTTCACAGCCTGGTGCAACTGTGGGGATGACGATGCTGCCCTGTGGGGAAAGAACCGTCTCGGGTCAGAGACGAAGAGCTGAGGGGCGGTTCACGGGCCCGGCATTGGAAGGTGGCTTAAGGGCAGACTTCAGAAGGGGGAAAGGGAGGAGGACACATTTTCCCTTTCCAGAAGCCTCCCTGCTCTACAGCGACGACAGCCAGGCTCCAACCAGAGCCCTTTCCTGCTACACCACATGTTGCTGGGGGGGGGGGGGGCTGTCAACCACCAGTCCCCGGCGACCGTAACCAGGCTGGGACCCGGATTCCTAGTAACCTGGCAACAGGAGCCCCCGAGTCTCACCGCACAGCGCAGAGCGCCCCGTGGCCGCAAGCGCCCATTTCGGTAGTGCCGCTTCGGATGTTGTTCAGGACCTGATGTTGGCGCACCAGGCAGGGGACGAGGCCTGATGGAGGAAAGGGGGAGGGACGGCAGCGTTCGCCGCTGCGGAGGGGAGGGAGGCAGGGAACGCCGCCGCACGCGGTGTTTGGGGTTCTGCCCCGGGGTTTCGGCCCCGGACCCTATTTGGGATGCTGGCGTCCCAGTCTGGAATGTCGGTCAAGGTTGCGGCGCGCCCGAAAGGGAAAAAAGGGGGAGTGGAGGAGAGACGCAGAAGCAGAAGGGCCCTTTAGAGGTCATCTAGTCCAGGCCGGCCGCTCAGCACAGGCCAGGCTCCCTTGCGCAGGCCCTGCCATGGCATCCGTTCCCCGGATCCCCCCACGAATGCCGAAACCCACAGATCATGACATCCGCGGGTTGCCAAGTGCAATCAGAACTCGCCGGGAAGAAGAGGTTAGAGGCATGACCGGCACAGGGAGAGACGTGTTATCTCAAGGATGGCTGACGGAGACGTCTGTCATGTACTGGGCAGACGGGAGTGGATGCTTCCGCAGGTGTGTGTGCTGTGGACATAGGGGAGGCTAGAGTCTGCCCCCTGCCCTGGGGAGGCTTCCCAGTGCACCAAAGCTGGGCTGGATACAGCTCAGGGCTGCAGGTCTCGCTGTTCCGGCGTAACGTAGGACTGAATTGAACCGCAGGGAACTGCACGCTGCAGCCCTTGAAATCTCGAGCCACAGCTCCATCTCCTAGACACGCCCGCGCTCCGACTGAGGGATGACAGATATTATCTCGCGGCGAGACTCGCCAGCGACCTTTCGGGCACAGCGCCCGTGATGTATGGGGGAAGCCAGGCGGACGCCTGCTGCAACGGAAGATAAATCAGGAAGAGGACCGGGCAGAGAATTAGGAATGCAAATATTGGGACAGATGAAGGGGGCCGCCGTCCGTTCCGCAGCCGGGGATGACAAACGGCCCGCTATTACGGTGCGTTATCAGCCCGGCTCCGGCGCATGGCCCCGGAACGATCGGAGAGGATCCATTAAGCCAGGCAGGGGGGGGAGGAAGTCAGTCCAAAATTAATATTTGCGCGGGCTAAATCTATTAAAAAAATGGCAACTGCGGGGTTTAAAAAAAAATTTTTTTTGCAGATATATTGCACGATGCCTATAACATGTTTTGCATGCAAATTGATTCCCGCCGTCTCCAGCGTTCAGTATACAGCGGGAACTGCAGTATTCATGGGGGATCTGTTACGCCAGGGTTTGCTAAACGCTTGCCCGTGGCCCGATCCACATTCGCCCAAATTCCCCCCCCCCCCGAGCAGGGCGCATTGTTCTGCTGCTGCAGCCTTTGCCTGATCTGGGCACAGGGATGCTCTGGGCAGTCGCGTCTATGGGCACGTCCTAGTGCAAAGCAGGCTGGGGAGTTGTGCCATAGACGCAGCTAGCCCAGAGTGTCCCTGTGCCCCAACTGGGCGAAAACTGCCGCAACCGAGTAGCCGGTCTAACTTGGCTGGACTAACTGTGCCGGCCTCACTCCGGGTTGGGACTGCGCCCCGAATCATTGGGAGGGGAGATCCAACGCGCCAGATACTTACTCGGCCAACTCCTCCAGACTCCGGTAGACGTCATCGTCGTTTTCGGTGGTCTCCTCTGACGGGAACGGCCTGGAAGGGGGAGAGAGAAGCGGAGAAAAACGCAGTTCGATTAACTTCCCTGGGAAACACGCGGGTCCGGAACAGAACCGTCCACTGCAGCAAAGGAAGCGGGAAAGACGAACGGGGATCCACACAGGCACCAACGAAACTCCGACACGCAAGGCTGCAGAGGTGCAGGTGGCGGGTTGGGGGGGGCCATTTGCCTCCCATCTCCGCTGTTCTTCCTCCGCCCTAGAAGGGCTCAGAAGAGCAAGTGAGTGGCGGGCTAGAGCAGCCTCAACGACTCCCCCTCTTCTCCCCACGTCCTCTCAGTCCGTCCGTCCCCCCTTTGCTTTTCAAATCCAGGGAGCGGGACGAAGGGGGACGCTCGGGAGGAAAAGCACTTGGCAGAATGGGCAGCCCAATCCTAAGCAGCACTGGATCAGGCCGGCCAGCACATGTATGTGTGGACCACTCTCGGAGTGGTCATCCTCCCTGACAAACGTGCGCCATCCCCCCTGACTCCGAGAGGGGTCCCAACGCGCTTGACGGTGGCCCTTGGGCTGGCCAAACTTTGCTGGCTGAACTGCGCCGGCCTAACTTAAAGGTGCCTCCCCTAGAGAGCCTGATACATTCCCCCCCCCCCGAACACGTTTCTCATCCACTTTTTCTTTCCACTCAAAGTCTTCTGGACATATGAACAGGAATAAAAAAATAGTATCAACCACTGTAGCGGCTGCATCCACAGTAATCAAGCTATGTGATTGCTTGCGCATAAAGGAGCACAGGTGGTTGTGGGAGAGATTTTGCTCATGTTTACATGATCATCATCATCATCATCATCATCATCATCCTCTAAATCGCTTTGTGAACTTTGTGTAGAAAAGCGGTACAGACACACACACACACACACAAACTGTGGATTGATTTACAACTGATTTTTTGGGAGGGGGTCATCATTTTGACCCCAAACACCTGGGAAGGTGACAGCCTGAGTCGGCTGTTGAGAATATTAGGGGGGGGGAACATTCTGGATAAGAAAAAGGGGGGCTCCACTGCAGAGATTTCTCTGCACATCGGGGAGGCTGCCCCACAAGGCATGGGCTGTGATGGCAAACCAGAAGGAATCCAATTTGCCGGCAGATTCCGCCAAGGTTGGGGTGAGAAAAATAGATGGTATAAACCCAGAGAAGGCCCGGCAGGGAGAGAAGGGAGGCCAAGGCGAGACCGACAAGGGGGGGGGGCGTTTTCAGAACCTCTGCCCTGCAGCCACAAAAGGGCTGCTGTTAGCTTCGGCCGATTCTCACATCTGGGCGGTGCGCCCCTCCCGTACACAAAGCAGCTGGCCGTGCTCGCCTGGAGGGGGACAATGGCATCGTTTTTCCAGAGCATGCACAGAGGAAGCCTCGGATTCTCTGACAGCTATGCAGGAAAAAAAAAAGGCACATCCATTCACGCTCTTCCCCGCTGCCTGAGCGCTTTCGCTCCCAATAACCTGCGCAGAATCGCACAAGCAGGTTCAGTGCCGATGTTTCAATCTCTTTCCTCCCCCCCCCACACCCGCCAAACACAAAATTTGAGTGGGTAACACTAGACCATTTAATGCGCTGTCCTGAAAGGGGGGGAAACAGCACCCTTTCACAGACAATCGCCAGCATGCACGTTCACAGCGCAATCCACGCCTGGAGTGAGGCTGGCACGGTTTGGCCGGCACCAGGGCCGCCGTCAAGCGTGTTTGGACCACTCCCGGAGTCAGGGAGGATGGCGCATGTCAGTGTGCCGGCCTCTCTGGCTCCGAGAGTGGTCCAAACATGCTTGACAGTGGCCCTTGTGCTGGCCAGACTTTGCTTTATTTACCTCATACTTACCTCTGAATTTTACCTCAGAAATTTACCTCAGAATGCCAGATACAAGGGAGTGGCGTTTGGACCACTCTCGGAGTCGGGGAGGATGGCGCACATCTGTGAGCTGGCCTCTCTGGCTCCGAGAGTGGTCCAAGCGTGCTTGACGGCGTCCCTTGTGCCGGCCAAACTTGGCTGGCCTCACTCCAGTTTAGGATTGCGCCCTGAAAGTAATGCGATTTGTGTGCACTCGAGTGGCACGTTGAGGCCCAAACCCAAACAAGACATTGGGCCGCATCCCAACCCCTTCCCCTGGGCTGGGCGGCCCCAATTCGGGCTGCTGTGGCATGCTTGGACTGGCAACTACCCTGGGGTAAGGGGACAAACATGCCCTTTCCCTGTGGAGGCTCCAGCCTGCCCCCCACTGGTGTTGGATTCAGTGCAGGCCAGCCGGCCTGCCTGTTCCAGCAAA
This sequence comes from Lerista edwardsae, assembly GCA_029204185.1. NCBI lineage: Eukaryota > Metazoa > Chordata > Lepidosauria > Squamata > Scincidae > Lerista > Lerista edwardsae. The sequence goes on along the minus strand of JAJKFI010000174.1, from coordinate 776,956 downwards.
GGTCAGGATTGTGCCCTAGGAATGACAGTAGTCTCCTTGGGGCAGGGACTAACGGAGCCCTCCAAAGCACCACCTCCCTTAATGGGGCTTAACAACAGCAATGATTTCAGATACAAAGTCGCTGGGCAGACAGAAGGGTCGGTCGGCCTGCTCAGGAAGTCGCGGGGGGCTGCCTCCTTCAGGAAGGGCTCCCGCCACGAAATCGATCTGACACGCCGTTCCCGGGAGTGCCATCGGGAGACAGCCTGTCGTGCCCCCCCCCCCCCCACACACACACAGCTCCCCGGCAAAGAGCGTTTAAGCGAGAGCAAAACGTTGCTGGTCGTCTGGCGGGTGGAATCGATGCGCATCAAGCGCATCCCTCCGACGGCGGCCGTTCGCGTGCCAGTTCTGTTGCCTGTCACAACCCATTGCGCATCGGCGGGGAGAGATGTGGCGATCCCGCTTCCCAAAAGGGGGTAGGGGGGAAGGAAATGGCAATTCGAAGGGAGAGAAGGGGGGAAAGCTGGGTCCAGGGATGGACACACACACACACACACACACACACACACACACACACACACACAAGATTAGTGCGTTGTTGTGGATTCAAGAAAAGAGAACAATTCCACAAAATGGGGAGAAGCTGCTTCTCTTTTGCAGTTTTCGATCCTGAATCCTGATGCGCCTCCGGAACTACAGTGAGAGGCCCACATTTTGCGCTCCAGTGGCGTGTGGGTGCCTGCCTTCTAAACAGTGCACCAAAAACCCTTCTAAACCCTTCTAAACAGTGCGCCAAATCAATACCACACAAGCAATTTTCTAGGGCTGACACACGGCAGGATAATCAGCTAGGAGGGCTTGAAGTGCGCATGGAAGAGCTGTGGGGTTGCCGACTGCCCGGAGAGCCAAGCGGTGCGCGGTACTTCCTCATCTGAATGGCTGCCTGCCGACATCCCAGAACCGGGGTTTAATTGCGTGTCAGTTTTCAAGTATGGATGGAGACAGCACCCTGAGCTGATCTAGCATCCCTAGAGGGATGCGGGAAGCGGGAAAGGGAGCGGCTTTGGAGCATGACGTTCATTGATGAACATGCTGGAGGGAGCCCTGTAGAAGCAGGCTTGCAAAAAAAAAAAAAAAAAAGCTCGCAGAAAAAATAAATAAAATTAAACAACAACAACCCGCAGAAAAAACCCCATGAAACAAAACTACATTTTTCATTTTTGCCTTTTGTTTAATTTTCTCTTCCCCGGGGGGTGTTTTCTTTGCAAGTGGAGCGAAAGGTGGGGAAACATTGCCTTGGCGCCACCTCATCCATTTTTGATGCTTCGGCACAGCGCAACCTGTTGGGGGAAAAAAAAAAAAGCTCCCCCATGCGCCGGCGAGAGCGGGCTCGAGACGCTCCCTCCAGCGGCAGGAGGAAATGAGCTGTGCGCTCCAAATCGAGTGGCCACAAAAGCAAATTAAACCGCGCCGCTTAATGGGCCTCGAGATCACCGGAGCGCAGGCACTGGGCAAGGCACCAGCGATGTGCTGGGATGCTCTGCAACAGCCAAAGGCACATAACACCATTCAGAACTCACTTGGCAGGACTGAGCAGCACTAACCATTAGGCCATCCTGCCTCACGCCCAGCCTACATCAACCTCCCCGTCGTTTCAACCCATTGGTCCAGGTTCTGTCCTCAGGAACCACAGAGTTGCTTTCCCTTCTTCTGTGCCTTTCAGACGCTTGAAACGGCCTCTCCTTCTTCGCCAGGCCCCACTTAATTAGCAAGACATACTGTGGCAGTGAGTTCCACAAGCTAACAGCATGCCTGTGTGCATTTTCCACCACGTGCTCTGGATCTACCGCCTTCCACTGCCATCGCCTGACCTTCATTTCAGAGAACGGGGGGGGGGGGCACCCAAGAGAGTCCTGCAAAATCGTATGAAGCCCCTCCCTCACAATGGCTTCCCCCTCCCCATTTCGGGCAGGAAGGAGATTGGTGGCTGGCGACATAAAACTCGCAAACCATTTTAATGTCGGCCTGCGCTCCTAATTAGCGGCACGCGCGCCACTGTGTAATTACATGTACTGGGTCACCGTATATAATTCCACAGCCTTTTGTTGATCGTTGACAATTATTAATTGTGCCACGTCTTTAACAGAGAAGAGGGCAGAATTTGCTGCGGCGGTGGGGGGAGAAGGGGGGGGGGCTGTTCATGATTCCACCTCATCAGGTCCATTCCAGTTGATTGCATTCCCCACTCTACCCCACCCCACTTTCCCAGTACAAAAGGTATCTTAAATCAATTGCATGCACAAAGGATGCTCTCTGGTCACTCGAAATACGTTTGGGTTCACCTAAACCGCTGAACCCCCATGAAAGTCACTGTGCTCTAACACCACCCATTCACATGCACGTGTGGTGTGTCCTACATCTCTCTCTCTCTTAGGGCACGATCCTAAACTGGAGTTAGGCCGGCATAAGCTAAGCCAGCGAAGTTTGGCCACCACAAGGGACACCGTAAAGTATGTTTGGACCACTCTTGGAGTCAGAGGGGCCAGCACACGGACATGCCCCATCCTCCCTGACTAGGAGAGTGGTCCAAACGCCACTCCCTATCTGGCGTTCTGAGGTAAATTTCTGAGGTAAAATTCTGAGGTAAATAAAGCAAAGTCTGGCCAGTACAAGGGACACCGTCAAGTATGTGTGGACCACTCTTGGAGTCAGAGGGGCCAGGAGACAGACGTGCGCCATCCTCCCTGACTCCGAAAGTGGTCCAAACATACTTTACGGTGTCCCTTATGCCAGCCAAACTTCGCTGGCTTAGCTTATGCTGGCCTAACTCCAGTTTAGGATTGCGCTCTTACACACACACAAACACACACGCACGCACGCACGCGCACAAATGGAACCAAACTGGGGGGGGGGACTTGAAGAGGTCAAATTTAGCAGCGGGACCATTTTGAATCGTTAACCTGGACGAGGAGCGCAATCACCCCCCCCCCCCCCCCCCCCCCTCCAGCATGTTCCAAAAGGGATGGCCATTTCCGTGCCGAGTCCATGCGCTGTTTCCTTTGCTTCCAATGATTTGAGCTGACTCCCCCCCAACCTTTTTGCTCCATTTATTTATTTACTGGGGGACGGGCCGAGGAGTTTCAGCGAAGACAGGGAGTCTTTGAAGATCACAGCAAGGACGAAAGAGGGTCACAACCGGGTGAAACTGCAGGGGCGGTTAAGGGGAGGGGAAGGAGGTTTGCTTTTCTTTTGAGGCTGCTGGCTGCAGATCCAAGCAGGCAGCGGTGTGTGTGTGCGTGCGTGTGTGTGTCTTCCTGGGGCGAAAGGACGGCTCTTCAAAGCCCAGTTTCTGCTGGCCACACGTTGCAAAATAAACTCTCTGCAACGGTTGTTCAGGGCATGAGTGCAAAAGACCGGATTGACTGGGCTATCGGAGCATCCGTGATCTTGACTCCGGGCGTGCCAAAAGCTGGGCACTGACTCATGCCCGAAAATATGGGGACGTGCCCCTTGGCAGAGGCCGCAAAGCAGGACGTTGTCCCGGCTCGCGGACAGCTGAGCCGACATTTTTGCAACCATGTCGACAGCCCTGTCGACATCACGTGTCTCTTGCGGTGGTGGGCCAGGGGTTAAAAAAGAAGAGTTCGCTGGCCAGGGGGCTGTTGGCTCAGCTGTTGTACCCAGGGGTCTGGCTGCAGAAGATCCCAGCAGTGGAGGGGCAGGGGGGGGTGCACTGCCCCAGGTACTGCACCTGTAGGGGGTGCCAAGTCACGGGTCCCAAGGAAGCAGGCGCTCAGAGGAGCATCCATAAAAACGTAAGAACATAAGAACAGCCCCACTGGATCAGGCCAAAGGCCCATCTAGTCCAGCTTCCTGTATCTCACAGCGGCCCACCAGGTGCCTCAGGGAGCTCAGAAGACAACAAGATGCTTGCATCCTGTTGCCACTCCCTTGCACCTGGTACTCCGAAGTAGCCTGCTACTAATGTAAGGAGGTTGCACAATCCATCATGGCCTGTAGACCACGATGGACCTTTCCTTCAGAAATCCATCCAATCCCCTCTTAAAGACATCTAGACCACATGCCATCACCACCTCCTGTGGCAAAGAGTTCCACAGATCAACTACCCGCTAAGAAGGTGGTCTGAGGTGTGGGGAGGCTGTGCACCACCTCTCTGCGCATCAGTAGCCTCCTGGAAGCCTTAAGAATTCCCAGTTTTCACACAATCTGGAAGGGCTTTTCTAAAGCCTTCAGGAGGTCTTTTGAGGTGCGAGGAGGCCACAGGTAATACCCCCCCTCTGCACCCCCAGGGTGTGGTCTGGGCATCTGGCTCCCAAAGGGTGCTAACACCCTGAGAGGTGTTAAAAAATCTCTTAGCCAAATCTAAGATGCCCTGAGTGCCAAACCTCTTAGCTGCACCAAGGCATCCCAGGTCGGGCTTGGAAAGACCCTCTCTCACAGTTGCCTCCAGCACTCGACAGGTGCAAAGCATATTATATGTGTCTCCTCCAGGCAGAGAAATTGGCAGAGCTACTTCTCCCCCCCCCCCTTTACACACACACTACCCCAGGATCACAAACTATTATTATTATTATTATTATTTATTTGATTTTTACCCCGCCTTTTTGCCCGGGGGCACTCAAGGCGGCATACAACATAAAAAATACAATATAAAATCAACATTAAAAAACAATTAAAAACAATGTTAAAAACAATACAACAAAATTAAAAACAGATACAATTTAAAAAACATGTCCAGTGGATCATAAAATTATAAAAATACACAAATACACAAACCAGCCAGCCAGCCAGCCTGTCAACAGTTAAAAGCTTGTTTACAGGCCCTTTCTCCTTATCCATGGGTTTCGGAAAGTGGGTCGGGCAGGCCAGCCTATACCTCCCAGATCCAATGGACCAGACCCACAGATTTGCTTAGCGCGGATTTCGGTATCAGCCCCACTGGATCAGGCCCCCCACTAGGTTCCCACTAGGTCCCCCACAGGTTCCCACTAGGTCCCCCACAGGTTCCCACTAGGAACATGGAGCAATAATACTGAATTATCAACTGTCTTTGAACTCTCCAAAGTAACAAAGGGAGGCAATGAGTTAAATCATCATCATCATCATCATCATCATCATGTTCTTCTCTCTCTCTCTCTCTCTCTCTCTCTCTCTCTCTCTCTCTCTCTCTCACACACACACACACACACACACACACACACACACACACACCCTAGAATCATAGAGTTGGAAGGCTCCCAGAAGGCCATCTAGCCCAACCCCTCCAAACGTTCAGTTACAAAAATCAAGTCCCTTCCACCTTGCCAGCAATTAAGCAGTTGCTTTGGAAAAGCTTCACATTTCACCCAAAAAGCAAGTTAAAAATCTCACCTAATTCCTTTGTTTTGGGCGATGCTGTGGTGAGAAAGCCTGGAGACGGCGGATATCACCTGATAAAGGAAAGAGAGACAGAAAGAGAATAAGTTAAAAGATCTCTGGGCACAAGGAGCCAAATTATCGTAAGCAAAAAGAGCAATGAACATTGCAAAAGTGGATTTTATAAGACAGAGGCTCTGTAATTTTATTTGTGCACTTTCAAGATATGTTAATAAAATTGGGTTTTATCTCTTCTGTTTGGTTTCCTTGTTTAGAGGGGGTTTGCCCAGGGGCTCCTTTTTGTTGTGTGAAGGCTGGGCCGGTGCCCTCCAAGGGGAGGGCAGTTATACCTCCCCCCCATCGTAACACGAACACATTCCAAAGCAAAGCAGACAGAGTAGTGGGGATGCTGGAATGGTGAGCCTGCATGCGCCGACAAGAAGGGTCACTCTGACTCTCTCCCGTCCCCCGCCACCCTTGCCTGACTCTGATTGCGGCCGACACATGATGCCGCTGTTGGAAACGAACCCGGGCAGCCGCACGCACAAGCTGACCTCGCGCTGCGGACGGCCAGAGGAGAGATGCCTGGGCTTGCCCACCCGCATCTTGGTCGTGCAAGAGGCAGAAGGCCTGTCCTGAACGTGGACGTGCCTATAGTTTCTGCACACACCTTGGCACTGAAACAGTTCTCCAAAACCCAACCTGACACGAGATTCGACTGCAATTCTGTTCAGCAAGTTGCCGATAAGGAGACGGCGAAGGCTCGTTGATGTACTGCTGGCCATCGGTATCGGTGAAAGATCCGTTCCCTGACGCACCGCGGATACCGAAATCCGCGCTAAGCAAATCTGTGGGTCTGGTCCATTGGATCTGGGAGGTATAGGCTGGCCTGCCCGACCCACTTTCCGAAACCCATGGATAAGGAGAAAGGGCCTGTAAACAAGAGTAACGTTCTGACAGCATATTCCTGATCAGAAAAACGCCACCAGGCTTCTACATAAAGGCGCCAAACGTTTCTAATATTAGAGAAATCGAAACAAACTGGAGCTTTCCGGGCTGAAGAAACCCCACACGAACGTGGGGAGAACGTTCCAACCTCACACAGACAGGCCAGGAATGCCTCTGTATAATAATGAAACTACCTGGCAGGAAACAACTTTAAGTGTTGGCTGCACATGCTAAGTCCCATTGAACAAATTGGGACTTACTTTTCAGTCGGCAGGCATCAGCTTGCACTGTTAGTTAACCTGAACTCAGAAGGCTCAGTTTGCCTTCTGTTGAGCCGGATGCTTCTTGTCAGCTATGGTCCTTTTGAAAAACAAAGGCAGCATCTGAATGCCCCTGTGGATGTTGACATTACTCGTGCTATAAGAGAAGTCACGATGCCCTGCTCCTCCTCTGCTCCCTCCCTGGTAGGAAGGGGTATCTCAAGCAGGGAGTTCCCCAGGACATCCGTCAGGTTTGTACAGGAGCAGGCGGTCCTTGCGGCCTTGACAGGCTCAGAGACCATGGACAAAGGGAAGATTGGATCCGCAGCTGAAACGGCTGGGAATTTTGCCACCGACTTGGGCAGAAAAGAGAAAAAATAATAATCGTGCCCAATTAATATTTCAGACCCACCAGCAGGGAAACAAGTCGTATAGCAAAGAGACGTGCTCTCTCCTGGCATGCTTTCAGTCCAGCTGGAGGCAGCGGGCATATGGACAGCGATTGCCTTGGCATAGGCCTCGCTGAATACAGAATAAAAAATTCCACTCGGCTCAGAATTTTAACAGACATTAGTAACGCGCATCTATTCAGCCCACAATGCTGACGGAAACCGATGCTGTTAGAAAATCAACCATTGCCATCCCTAAAAAAAATCTCGCTTTTTATTCAAACACTAAAATTCCAAGGAGCGCTTGATCGCGTAAAAACCGAAAACGGCAGATGTTATGAGGGAAAACGGGGGCAAGTATGCATACTTGGGGGGGGGTGTCTGGCTGGGACTTGTCTCATCTGCCGCGCTCGTTCTGTCCGTAGAAGCAAATAATAATAATAAAAGTGGAGGGACCACAGCCGAAACGCAGCAGGCAAGAAAATGTGTAAAATGTGCTTTAAAATATTAATAGTGATCAGCATTGTATTTCAACCGAGACCCGGCAAAATGTATTTCAACCGAGACCCGGCCGCTCCTTGGAAATCTCGCTTCCCTCCCACCACCACCCCGGCGAGCAAGCTCCAGGGCTGATGCACGAGGGCAAACCTTCTGGAAAGGCCAGAGGCATCCATCTCTGCACTTCCAAGGACAAAAATTTGTCACCGTAAAACGCCGGCCAGGTGGAAGCCAAATGGAAGCATTTTTCATCCACCTCTGAAAGCCATTTGCAAAATGACAGAGCAGAGGGAGAAGCCAAAGGCCTTTCCAGGCCAGGAGAGTGAAGAGAGCGGGAGCGCAATTCCCCGTGTCGGGGGCAAACGTCCGTGCTGGCGCAGGGGTGGGCGGAACTGGGAACCCCCCCCCCCCGATGGCCTGCACCAAATCTCAACCTCTGCTTGCTTTCAGCCCCCGCAAGGACGAGCCTCAAGTCCAGCCGAACAAGCATTATTCACAGGGCAGCAGGTCCAATTAGAATCAGACGCAGCCCCAGCGAAAAGCGACATGCTTGCTGCCGTGTTAAGGCGGTAAAGGTTAGAGCCGCTCCCCTGCCCACCTGTCAGGTTCCGCCAACGCGGCCCGGGAGAGGTCTCTGGGAAGGCGCGCTCGGCCACGCACTCATGCGTTCGCCGCGGCGCACGGCCATGCAAGATTGGATGCGACACCGCGGAGGCACGCGGACTCCACGGCATACGACTCTGGAGCGAGGCCAGGCTGCCACCCGCTGCGTTTGCAACCCAGCAATCAGGTTCTCTTAGCGTCGGGCTCGGTGGACATGCCAGGCAAGGGATAGGAGTGTTGGATCACAGGAGTGAAAAACAACAACAATCCTTTAGAAACCCATCTTGCCCTTGGAAACCAACAAAAAGGAAATATCAGGTCGTCCCTCGTTATCCGCGGATACCGAAATCCGCGGACGTTTGGATTTGGGCCCCCAAAGTACAGCTCCGGTCGGGTTCAGTGGGCCCACATCTGTGGGTTTGGAACCTGTGGATTCTGAAATCCGTGGGTCCCGACTCCATGGATATCACATGTGCCGCTCTTCCCGTCACTTTATTTGCTCCCAAGCTGGGCTCTCCCCCGATCTCCCCTTTAATTCAACACGCAGTGGAACTTACGGAACTCACCGCCACAAGATGCGGCGATCACCACTGGTTAGTTGGCTTCAAAAGGGGACTCAGCAAGTCCGCGGAGGAGCAGCCGCTTGCCTGATCCCTTTGGGGGAGTCGAGGGTCGGCCACAGGCAGTCACACCGGCCAGCTCTTCTAAGGCGGAAGATCACAGAGTGTGTTTTTTAAATGCTTCTTCTTCTTCATGAAGAAGCCACGCGCTTGTCACAATCTGACAAATACCTTCAGGCGTGTTACCATCGGGATGGGCTAGCAACATCTGTGGGGGGGGTGACCGGCAAATTGGCCTCCAATCACCCATTCAATTTGAGAGCAGCCCCAGCCCCCCCAAAAGCAGGGCCTGGAAAATTCCCATTATTTAGCCCAGCCACCCCCTCCTCCCTCCCTGCCAATGTCGTGTCAGGCCAGGTACGGCACCCCAAACACGACAACCTACTTATGCCGGATTATATATTCATGGCTTCTTCCTCCTGCCGCGGTCTCAAGCGTTACGCCAATTGCTTTTCTGGCCCCCGAACACGTGTTTCGGAAAACCAGGGGGAATGTTAGGTGAACTGCGGCAGTGGAGGTTTTTCCCCCCCCCTTTATTAATTCATTGCTTCAGGCAGCCAGAAAGACGGCAACGGTTGGCTGTTTTTTGCAGGCAAGCCCTCCAAGCAGGAATTCCGGAAGAAGGTGCTGTTCCTGCGGCAGAAAAAAGACAGAGGAGGCTGCCCGGGGTGGCTCTGCATGAATACTTGCTCTGGTATTCCCATCGGGAAGCAGAGCCAGACCAGTGCCTCATTCAGAAAGACCGGCTGTAAACTTGCGCAAGGGTGGAGGTTTCCTCCGTCTTGGGTAACACACCGAAGCGCTCCTCTGGTTATAATGCGGACAATAAATCTCCCGCCAGGGTCAAATGTGTACTCAGAACTGGCCGAGACCACACCCAATCTTAATGGATACCAGAGCCTTCTGGAATCTTTTAAACGGGTTCCAAGACGGACTGGCCGGCCTTCCCACTTTGAGCAGGAGTAATCCGGTTTCAATGCTAACCTCAGACCCTGAGCTTTGAAGTCTTATCGCCTCCTTCTGATCAGTTACGAATGCCGTGACCAGATTCCCCGCGGATAACAAGGGCCGACCTCTTTCTCAAGTACGCATACGCAATACACAATGCCAATCTCTTCTGTCGTCTTCTCCCCTCCCCCTTACACATTCCCCCTGTTATCTGTCTGTTGTCTCTTCTAAATTGTAAGCGTCTCAGGGCAGGGCCCTGCTCGATTTTTAACGCTGTGTAACCTGACATGATTACGGATAATGTGGTCGCAATAACAATGCATTCCTTGGGCCAATCACACTGTCTCAGCCTAGCTTACCAGAGCCAGTTGACTGAGAGAAGAAAACGGGAAGGGGAGAGAAGATTGCCCTTGAGCTCTTCAGAGCAGAAGGAAAACGTAACACAAAAATAACGAACACACAAACCACACCAAGCCTCTGCCCTTGGGGTCTGGGGAAGCGAAACACACAAGGACACAAGGACGGTCATGCTGGAGAAGTCCGGCAATCACACCCACCCCACCCCACCCCGTCACTTGGCTGAATAATGGACACCATTAAGATGGCCAGATACTAAACCGCGTAATTGTGATGCAAAACCTGTTATCAGTGTGTGCAAAGCATGCTCACACACACACACACACACACACACACACACACACACACAGGCCCATTAAAGTCATAAACCAACTAAGTGGAACATTCCTTGGTCACTCATTGACAGCCAAGGAAGAAAGGCAGAACCTTCCGGAAACGCCACACACCGTTAAAAACGACAACGCACACACTCTCGTTTGTATTTTTGAGGGGACGCTCAACGCCACAGACTCTCCCTCAGTGCGCCTGCCTTTTGTTTCTTGGTGGGTTGGAGCGGGGAATCCTTCCAGAAGAATTCCCGTATCTTCTCCTGGAGGGGGAACTCTGGGTGACGGAGGCCTTGAGCTCCTATCAGATGCAGTGCTTCACAATCTGTGGGTCACACAACCCACTTAGTGGGTCACGACCCAATTGCAGGTAGATCCTGCAGAAGCTCCAAAGGCCCTCTAGTACAGCTTCCTGCATCTCATAGTGCCCCACCAGGTGCCTCAGGGAGCACACAAGACCACAAGATGCCTGCATCCTGTTGCCACTCCACTGCAGGTGGCATGCAGAGGCAGCCAACTTCTAGAACAAGGAGGCTGCACATACCCAACGCAGCCTGTAAGCTGTGACGGAGGTATCCCCCATCAGTCTGTGCAATCCTCTTTTCAAGGCATCTAGGCCTGATGCCCATCGCCCCTTCCTGTGGCAAGGAGTTCCACAGATCAACAACATGCTGGGTCAAGAAATATTTCCTTTGGTCAGTTCTGAATTTTAGTGGATGCCCCCCCCACCCCGGTTCTGGCCCTTCCATGCGTAATTTCATACGTCTCGAGGGTACTTCTAAGACCAGGGAGGTGGTTCTTACCCATCATTTACCTGTTTTAAATGAAACGGAGTGCTGGGTTTTGCTAAGGAGGAAAACGCACGTTGGCCAAGGGTGAAACGTCCTCCAGGCAAACGCTTAAGACAGACGGTTCAGTGACCCTTTTAGCCACAGTTCAGAATACTTGTCAGGCTGGGTTAGGGCTGCCGAGGCATTGTATTGTGGGGACAAGCGATTACACCTCTCAAGATAATAAGGTTAGAGTCTTTAACAGGCTCCAATGGGTGGGGATGTGTTTTTCCAGCTGAAAGCATCTCTTCACAAAGGGGGGGGGGAATGCCCTTCTGGACAAGCCACAGCTTGTGGAACAAGGGGGGGGGGCCCAAACCACCAGCCATGCAGAGAGCTCAGAGTGCCACCGCTCCCTTCACCCCCCACGCTAACCGATGTCGCCAGTTTGGAACGCTTATCCCTCAAAGCAGGTGCCCAGATCCTGCAAGTCCGCCCAACTTGCCCATCTGCATATTACAGAATCTGCGATTCCGGACTTCCAGAATTCCGGGAAACGGTGCATAATTGGCGGTGCTTGTTAGCGGAAAGGGCCGGACACCGTCAGATCAAATCTCGGGCTCTCCAGACCCATCACGGCTTGTAACCTGGGATGGAGTTTTCCTCCAGCAATCTGTCCAATAACCCCTTTTTAAAGGCATCTAGGCCTTCGGGTAACCATCGCCGCATCCGGTGGCAAGGAGTTCCACAGACCTACCTGCTTTCGGTAACGGGCGTTCCTCGGGGCAGGGATCCGTGTGGCGTGCCAGTGTACCGTGATGGCACTGCTTTATCATTCGTGTTGGTTAGCGCGCTGAAGCAATTACAGCTCCCACTGCCGCAACCGTTATTTTAATGGTTTTTACGCTGACGTAGTGGTGTCTGGAGCTTACGGGCTGGTTGCCGGGCTAAACAGGATGCGGCCCTCAACTATTTGGGGGGGCATCAATCTGAACGCTGGATGGTGCTTTCCTGACAACCCACCCGCCCGCTGCAGACACACACACACACACAGACACACAACAACCTTCAGCAGTAACTCGAGGGACCGATTTTGCACACAGAGAAGCGAAACAGATCGCAGAGTGAAACGGAAGGCTTGCAAAACCCGTTGTCGTTAGCAGCTCTGGCTCGCCACACGCCTTGTGGGACCCCCTGAAAATCCATTTCTGATCAGCGACGGGCTGCGCCGATGCGAGGTTGTCGCGATGGTGCCGCCGAGCTCCAAGCCTTTAACCCCCTTCGCCCCGTCTCCGGCGTTCAAGAAAGCGGCAGGTGTCGGGGCGATGTAGGTCACGGACGGAAGAAAACGAGGAGAGACTAAGAGCAGGTACGGGAGGCAACGAGAGCTCCTGAAGGACCGAGTTCAGCGGCCTTTCGGAGCACGGCAATTATTTTGTGGCTTCGGCGGAGTGCGTCTGGGTGCCGTCTAGGACAGCCGTTCTCACACTTGCCAGCCCCGGGACACTCTGTCGGGACCCACCGAACTTTATAAGACTTTTTAAAACGGTGATCTAGAAAGAAATAATGTTTTCATACAGCCAGTCGGTTAGTCGTTTGCCTCCAAAAACTCTATCTATTTCCCATGATGCAGCCCTACTGAATTGCCTCGAAGATGGAGGGGGGGCTTAGAGATGTGACACCAACCCAGTAGCAGAGCGCAAGCCGTCGACGCTTCTGATGCAGTGATGCCATGCAGGGGGTATGCGAGTACCGGTTTCTAGGATTACAGCTGGCCCTGCCCATTCGCCTGCCCACCCGTCGACTCCGCCCTCTGCAACGTTTGAATTTCCTGCATGTTCTCAGAGCCAGGCAGGCAGGCAGGCAGGCAGCAAGCGGAGCCTTTCCTTGCCTTGCCACTGAAAAATGAGTTGCTCTGGGGTTTTAACATGATGCCAGGCCTCCTTCACATGTTCTGGGGGTGCTGTGGAATACTGTTGCAACTGTTGGGTCAGTTTAAAATCATCTGAGGCCTCAAAAAGGGCTTTTTTCATGTCACTTCCTGCCACGACATCACTTCTGGCTTATGACGTCATTTCCGGTGGGCAGGTCCCGACACGTGCCAATCAAAAGTGAGTACCTGTTCTGAAATCATTTAGATGACACCACTGTTCTGATGTCTCCTCGGTCTCTCCCCTCCCTTTGAGCGGGCTGCGGGCAGGTGAAGTGGGCCAAGATCCGGACAGCTTGGCACAAGGGAAACCGGACAGGAGCCGTCTCTGCCAGAACAGCTGCTGGGAAAGACGTGGGGCCGCAAGCCGGCCAGGTTAGACAGCTCAGCAGCGCTCCAGGGAATGCCCGCCACAGCAGCCAATAAGCCGTCACAATGCGCTCGATTCTTTCTCAGCCACTTCCCAATAGCCAAGTGGACCAGAAAAACCAAGTCCATTGACAACACTGACGCAAGCCAAAAAGCCACACGGCGGCCCTCCCGCGTTCCAGCATCCCCGTATGTTCAGCGTGGCTGCTCTCGGTGGTTCACGACCCGCCTGAAATTGGCTCGCGGCCCAGCAGCGGGTCCTGACCCTCAGGTTTGGGAACCACTGAATTATGTCGCAAACTCAACGCTCACGAAAAGTAAAATAAGTATGTATTTAAAATAAAGAGCGTTTCTGGCCCTTCCAAGCAGCGGGCTGGTCTGTTTAAAAAATATTCCTCCAGCACCCCAAAGGTCTTCTGGAGTAAGCCCCTTATAGGCAGAGGCAGATCTAAGGGAGGGCAAAGCTCTAAGTTTTGCAAGAAGCCTCACCTTGCAGTGGAAATCCCTCCTCTCCTGCACCGTTTTAGCCAATCCTCACAGGGAAAAGCAACATCTTGGCGTTGCTTACTGGCTACAGCAGCAAGGGAGAGGAGGGATTTACACGACAGGGGAAGGCTCCTTGCAACACTTAGAGCTTTGCCCTCCCTGTAGATCCGTCTCAGCTTATAGGGCACAATGCTAACCTGGAGTTAGTCCGGCACAGTTAGGCCAGCCAAGTTTGGCCTGCACCAGGGCCACCGTAAAGCACATTTGGACCACTCTCGGAGTCAGGGGGGATGGTGCACGGCCGTGAGCTGGCCTCCCTGACTCCGAGAGTGGTCCAAACATACTTGACGGTGTCCCTTGTGCCGGCCACACTATGCTGGCCTAACTCCAGGTGAGGACTGCACCCTGACTATCGTGGCTAAAAGCATGTAGCCTGTAAAAATACAAATCGGTTTCGGTTACGCTTCTCCAAATGCAGTCGCATCCTATGGGAGCATCCAGTCTAAAGTATTTTAAATATATATATATTTAAATGGACAGGGACCCACTGTTGGAGAACCCCTGTTCTAAGCCATAAAGAAAATCAAGGAAGAGCCCTGTTGAGAGAAGCTGGTTCATGCCAAGCTCATTCTAACCCGCTCGAGGGCCGTCACGGCAGTGCTTGGCTGTGTCAACAGCATCATTATCGCGAATCGGGAAGAGGGGGAAAGCGGGGCGGCCCCAGCAGCCTGCTTCCTAGCTCCATGGCACGGGTTCAAATTTCACGCCCAGCCAGGCAGCCCAGTTGGGGAAGGCGGGCGACAAGGAGCTTTTGATGCTCGGCACAGAGGGGTCACAACGAGACTCAGAACTGAATCCCAGCCAACAAATCCACTCTCCGGCTCTGCAGAATCTCTGCCCTGGGACCTGCCGGTGTTTTTCGGAGAGTGTTACGTTCTCGGTCACCTTCAGTGTTCGCTGCGGAAGCCAAGAAGGGAAAACTGCGGGGTCTGGAATTGTTTGTTCGGCAAAAAAGGGGAGAAAGCATTGGTGGGAATGGGAAGAAAGGAGGGAAAGAGAGGGAAAGACTTAAGATCGCAACATAGGAAGAGCCCCGCTGGATCAGGACAAAGGCCCAACTCATCCATCTTCCTGTATCTCACAGTGGCCCACCAGAACCCTCAGGGAGCACACGAGACAACAAGATGCCTGCATGCTGTTGCCACTCCCTTGCGCCTGGCATTCAGAGACCGCCAACTTCTAAAACCAGGAGGTTGCACAGACCCGTCGCAGCCTGTAAGCTGTGACAGAGTTCTCCTCCATCTGTCTGCCCCACCCCCTCTGAAAGGCATCCAGGTCAGATGCCACGGCCACATCCTGAGGCAAGGAGTTCCACAGATTAATGGCAGGCTGGGAAAAGAAACATTTGCACCAGCAGAACCCCCTCGAACCCTGCGATCTGAGCAACGTTTTTAACGGAACTCTATCGTTTGCAGTGGGTCTCAGCTACCACACTGAGGACACAATCCTAACCTATAGCAGTGCCAATGGGCATGTGCATCCCCTTGCAGTTGGGGGGGTGGAATCACAGTGGCCGGTGCTGGGAAGGTGGTTAGGATGGTGCCCTAAAATTTCCCCTCCCTTTTTATTGACTGGATTTAGTGAAACAGATGGACCACATAGCCTCAGTCAGAGGCAAAAAAACACGGCTATTCAAGGCCTGCTTCCCAGAAAGCAGCTTAAACCCACATTTTCACTGAATCCCTTTGGATCCAGGTCTCCGAAGGAAGCAGGAAATACAGATTTTTTTTTCTCCATCCCTGATGCCTTTACATTTGCATAGTCTTTGGGAAGAAAAAAAAAAACCATCAGGGCAATCAGGAAGTTAGGAGCCCAATGAAGGTATATGCCACTCTAGTAATGAGAAGAGAACAAGGGGAATTAGACTTCCTGGAAAGATAACTGGTTGTGGTTAACCTTGGCCTCTTCCCTTTGTATCATCTGAGTTTCAGCAGCTTGGAAAGCAGCAGGTAAGAAAATCATTACCAAGAACACGACTCTTTAAGTCTTTTAAGCGGTGGCTTGTGCTTGGAATAAATGTGTGCATCGCGGAGCATGTCTAGAAGATCGTGACAAACTCTCTGCCACCCCAAAGCAGGAGCATGTCAAAGAAGCGCTGATCAATACACTGACCACAATTTAGAAGGCGGGGTGAAAGAGGAGTGGTGTGTATAATTAGTCTGTAGAACTCCTTGCCACAGGATGTGGAGATGGCGACTGGCCTGAAAAAGCAACTTGAGGGCGCAATCCTAACCTAGAGTTAGGCCGGGACAGTTAGGCCAGCAAAAGTTTGGCCAGCACAAGGGCCACCGTCAAGCGCGTTTGGACCACTCTCGGAGTCAGGGGGGGATGGCGCATGTCTCCGAGAGTGGTCCAAACATACTTTTGCCTGCCTTGGGCTATTTCAATGAGGTCTGTTTCACTGCATTCTGCACGAAATTACCTTTTCAAACACTACGTGTCATGATGGCATTATTGGAAAATACCAAGATTTTCATCGTTTTGATCAGGAGTGGCAAGGAGTTCCACAGATTAATTACCTGCTGGGTTTTTTAAAAAAAGTATTATATTATCTACTTCTAACTCTCCCAATTTTAGGGGGTGCCCCCTAGAATGGAGAGGAAAGGAAACACATCCCAGAAAAAACCTCCAGCAAACCCCGAAGATTCTTTAAAGACTCTTCTTGCCTGTAGTTGGAACTCTGAATTATTCAAAGCTATGAGCCCGTCACTCTTGGCAACATCGGACCTTTCCTGCCTCCCCCCCAGAGCTACTGATGCCTTCTAGAGCTGGAACCCGAGGTCGCTCCGTTGCAGTCAACCCAACTTTGGATGGCTCGGTGGCTCAGCCAAGACGACGTTCACCTGGAGGACAAATCAAACTTCCCCCCTGAACTATTCTGCCGTGGAAAGAGCAAGAGAGAGAGAGAGAGAGAGAGAGAGAGAGAGAGAGAGAGAGAGAGAGTGCAGGCTGCCTAGGCACTGGGAAGCGGGAGAAAGTCAAGTCGGGGATGAATCAGACTTGAAGTGAACCAGGACATGACCCCTCAAGTCTTGAGACGCTCTGCAGCCCAACGCCTATAAGGCAAGCCTTATAGAGAGCCAACTGAAACCCAATTCGCTCCTGATGCCAGGCGCAAGAGAGCAGCAACAGGATGCAGGCATCATGTGGTCCTGTGTGCTCCCTGAGGCAGCTGGTGGGCCGCTGTGAGATGCAGGAAGCTGGACTAGATGGGCCTTTGGCCTGATCCAGTGGGGCTCTTCTCATGTTCTTATTCTAGCTCCCTCCCCACAGAAAGGACAGCAAATTCTGTTTTATTTACCTCAAAGGTTTACCAGATTTACCTCAGAGGTTTACCTCAGAATGCCAGGTGCAAGGGAGTGGCAACAGGATGCAAGTTTCTTGTGGTCTTGTGTGCTTCCTGAGGCACCTGATGGGCCACTGTGAGACACAGGAAGCCGGACCAGGTGGGTCTGTGGAACCCACCAGAAACTGGATCATGACCCAGCACGTGGGTCCCGATCCGCAGTTTGACGCTGCTCCAAGGCAGCCTGGTGCTCGGCCTCCAACCACTAGCCTGCTACCAGAGTCCCTGGTTCGAGAGCTCCAGTGCTTTCTCACCCTCATAGTTTCAGAACTTGGAAGGGTCCAAGAAGACCCCAGAATCGTGCCCCACCTGGTGCCAGGCTGGTTTTGGATGCCACCCTTATGGATGAGATCCAGGAGGTGAGTGATGAACGTACACCACTCTGACAACAGCTGTGCAAAATTAAAAACCACACACACAAAAAGATTTCTGCCCCAGGAGGCTTACAATTTGGATTCTGACACCAGGGAAAGCGACAGGATGGGAGGGGCGGGCCCCGAGCAAGTCAAGTAAGGGAGTAAGATGGCAGTCCTTTCCCGCTTGGAACCTGGGATCATCCGTCATTTCCACACAGAGACGCAAGGCTAAGTTAAGACTCCTGCTGCACTGCAGCTGAGGAAGCGCACACGTTGTTGATTATCTCATTAACTCTAATGCCGTCTGAGACTGCAGGGACAAGAAAGCAGCTTGTAAAATCTGGATTGTTACGAGCAGGCTTGCCAGCAACTTCTCCGCACTCACCCCCCAACACCTGTTCTCTTCGTGGACCTCCCCTCCGGTTTTGCCCGAGCCCCTCCCCCAGAACAGAGCAACCCCCCAGGCTGCCCAAGGGCCTTGGGGGCGGCGACAGTAACCCTAGAAAGCGCCGCCCGAATGGAACGCGCTGAAGCGGGCGCATGTGGCGCTCGCCGTTCTGACCGCCTTTGGGTGGGGACCTTGCAAGAGGCTGAGAGCATGCAGGCTCCCTCACCGGCTCCCCCAGAGCCAAGGACGTGGGTGGATCCCTCCGTTTCCATGCACCACCGCATTATGTCATACGGTGAACCGCATCCAGAACCAGAACACCAAAACTCAAAACACCAGAACCAGGGGGCATCCGCTAAAACTGAGGGTTGGGAGAGTTAAAACAGATAAAAGGAAGTACTTTTTTAACCCAGCGGGTAGTTAATCTGTGGAACTCTTTGCCACCGGAGGTGGTGATGGCATCTGGTCTAGATGCCTTTAAGAGGGGATTGGACGGATTTCTGGAGGAAAGGTCCATCGTGGGCTATAGGCAGTGATGGATTGTGCAAGCTCCTTACATTAGTAGTAGGCTACTTCAGAGTACTGGGTGCAAGGGAGTGGCAACAGGATCCAAGCATCTTGTTGTCTCCTGCCTCCCTGGGGCACCTGGTGGGCCGCTGTGAGATACAGGAAGCTGGACTAGATGGGCCTTTGGCCTGATCCAGCAGGGCTCTTCTGATGTTCTTAAGTTCTTATCCCAGAGAACAATTTCAAGTATTGACTTGTGCTTGTTGATAGGAAAGGCGGCACTTGGATCCAGTTGCCTTCCAGCTGTGCTTGGAGGAGTTTGAAGGACCACGGAGAGCTCCTTGGGTCTCTGAAGGCCTGCCGGAAGCCTCAGAACGCTTGACAGGGAAGACAGAGGCCGGGGGGGGGGAAGTGGCTTGTCTAAGGCCACCAAGTGCGCGCGTTGCAGAGGCAAGACTCGAACTCGGGACATCCACATTGGCAGCTCAGTCTCCTAACGGAAGTGCTGCACTAGTTAATCCACCCTCCGATCTTCCCTCGACTTGCTCGGCCTCTTTCACACAGCCCCGGGGACCGCCCCAGGGGCGAGCCCAGCTGTGCAGCGATAAGAACCCGCTCAAGAGCATCGCCGAGGCTGTTAAGACGCCCTCCCGCGCCACACATTTTGCGGCTGGGGAGGCATTCCCCACTTATTACCATAGTCATGCATAAACAGAGCGGAAAGCGGCATCATTCATGCGGCAGCAGAAACGACAGTGAGAAAATTTAAAAGATCCCTCGGTTCGGCGCCGGGACGTCGGAAGTTCAGCTGGAGAAGGAAGGAGAGAGGAGTTGGGAAGGACACCGAATTCAGCGCCAACCCAAGACCGGGCTGAGCGGATTTCTCCCCCCCCCCCCGCGACGGGATGATGGCGTTTCCTGGGCCTGGACCAAAAAGAATTGACGTATCGTTCCTCTAGTGTTGCCGGCACGCTTCCTTTTTGCAGTGTCTGCTAAAAAAAAAAAAAATCAAGACCCCCAACGCACAGACTGACACCCCCACGGCCTATAATGCATGGGTTTTCAGACCCACAAGCCGCCCTGGGGTTTCAGGTCCTTGCTTTGTGGCGCGTGCGTTCAAACAAGACGCCCGGCAGCCATAATCCATGAGGCACACGATCGTGAGTGTCACGGAACAAATAACATACCTGTGCCAATATCTATACTGCAGCCTCCTGGGGGCAGAGACCCATCTTTTTGTCCCATATAAAGCGCCACACATGCTGGCGGACCGAAATAAGGACATGCCACCAGCCGTGGCGTTTGCTCACGTTCATCCTTTATCCCCCCACTTCCTCTGTTGCCTGCTGCCACTGTAGTCTCGTTGCAGGCAGGGACCTCTTTTCCTTTTTTTAAAAAAAAAAACTTTCGTTGCCCTTAAAAGCCGCATAGTGCCATGGGCACGCAAAACGCAAAGCGGAGGCGCCCGGCTTTTCAGCCAGCAGAGCTGGCGGGAAGTCAAAGTGGGTCAAGGCTCGCCGTGCTTGGAGAATGCCGAGAGAGACAGGCCGTCACGGCAGCTCTGCCTCCTCGGGTGACATCGTTTTGACCCGGCCACTGCTTGCTGAGCCCCAAGCCCCAAAGAGCAGGCTCCTGCCCTGGCCCTCTCCGCCACAAACACAGGAAACAAACCGCACGCGGAACGGCGATTACGGCTCCTGCGCGGTGACTGCGACCTTCCCTGGAATCCGCTATTGGGATATTGGGATGTTCTTATTCTAGCTCCCTCCCCACAGACAGGATAGCAAATTCTGTTTTATTTTCCTCACATTTACCTCAAAGGTTTACCTCAGAATGCCAGGTGCAAGGGAGTGGCAACAGGATGCAGGTTTCTCGTGGTCTTGTGTGCTTCCTGAGGCACCTGGTGGGCCACTGTGAGACACAGGACGCCGGACCAGGTGGGTCTGTGGAACCCACCAGAAATTGGCCACCAGAAATTGGCCACCAGAAATCAGGCAATGGCAGAAGGCTGGGTCCTCATTACAGCGACGCGGCCACGGTTCGGGGAGGAGAGACGGGCCGGATCCCATTATGGCAATCAGAGACAGGAAGGCTGGGCAGGGGCTGCCTGCAGTTGACGCTGCAGGGTCATTGCGGGAAAGGGAAAGTCCCCCCCCCTTTCAATTTTCAGGTCCATAATAGCAATTTTCCGGGATTAGAAATGGTTCTTGATAAAACGCTCAGAATGAGTTTCCCACTCCTGCCCGGCCCCAGCATTTCTTTCCTCTCTTTCCTGAACCTGTCACATGGGTGGTCCCCCCCCCCCACAATCACGAATCAGGTACAGGGTCGGCCTGCCCCGGAGCCAAGTTGGCTCTGCCTCCTGCCATGGTCCACCTTCTTTGCTCTTTAGCACGGCTGCCACACTCCAGATCGGAAAGGAAGAGACGAGCAGGTGGGCTAGAGTGTCTCAAAAAAGGGAGGAGTGGAAGAGGAAGTGGGAGAGAGGTGGGCTGGAGTGTCTCCAAGAAGGAAGAGAGGAGTGGAAGAGGGAGGAGAGGAGTCAGCTAGAGTGTCTCCAATAAAGGAGAGAAGTGTGCTAGAGTGTCTCCAAAAAGAAAATGGAAGTGGAAGAAGAGGTGTGCTAGAGTGTCTCCAAACAGAGAGGAGGGGAAGAGGGAGGAGTGAAGTGGGCTAGAGTGTCTCCAAAAAAAGCAGAAGCGGAGGAGGGAAGTATGCTAGAGTGTCTCCAAAAAGGAAGTGGAGGAAAGGAGAGAGGTGTGCTAGAGTCTCTCTGAAAAGGGAGGAACAGAAGTGGAAGAAAAGTGGGCTAGAGTGTCTCCAAAAAAGGAAAAGAGGAGCGGAAGAGGAAGTGAAGAGGAACATGGTGGGCTTTTCTTCCTCCCCATCCAATCCAGGGACACCATTGGATACGGCCAGACCTGCCTCTTCACCTGGGGCAAGGCTTGGGTTTGGAGCCCCACAACTCCAATCAGAGCCCCACATGCTTACTTCATCCCTGGGAACGGAAGCCCCTCGGAACCGAGCCCGCTGTGACCCATTTGCGGTCAGGCCGGGCCTTCGACGCTCCACGGGCTCTTGCAGGGCCAACCTCATCTTTTACAGATGCCCAAAACATGCGAGGGGGGCGCCTCAGCAGCTGTTAGAAGCCACCCGTGCAAAGAGCAAATTACTAAATAAGTCAGGCATAATGTTCTGAGCGCCAGGCATTAAACACGTGGGGGGGGGGCAGGGGGAGCCCACAACCCAGCGAAGTACAAGGCCAGGAAACGATTTTTGCAGAGCGTGGGGGTCCCGCGGGGCATGTCATTTTGTCGAGAGCAGAGCGATCTTCCTGAACGCGCAAAACCTGCCTGGTGCCGCCTGCAGACGCAGAGACTCGCTCGGTTTTGACAGGAAATGACTCTTGCCTTTCAGATCCATCCCCACAGACCGGCTCGGACAGGGAAGGGGAAAACCCCACGATGCGTTAAGCACAACTCCCCAACGTACAGCAAAAGCTGCTTTGAAGGGGTCCCTTGTGCCGGCCAAACTTTGCTGGCCTAACTGTGCCGGCCGAACTCCAGGTTAGGATTGCGCCCTAACTTGCACGCTGAATCCCCCCTCTTGGTGTAGCGCCCAGGGCAGCTGCCCCCCAGGCTCCCCCATAGTTACCGCTCTGTCTTCAAGGGAAGATAAATCAGAACAGGGGCACTGCAAGGTCCTTGCACTGAAAGGAAGGGTGGCGAGAGGAACAGTTTTGATCCAGTGCCCTGTTAACTGGAGAGAGAGAAAAATGTAGGCTCTGCTTCTGCCTTCCAGGAAGGGGCCTGGCAGTTCTGCGGTAAGTGCCTGCACTGCAGACCAGGAGGAGGTAAAAAAAAAAAAAGAGGTCATCAGTCACGACGGCTCTTTGAGTTTCCTGCGAAGAACCTAACGAGGAATGGCTCTCCCGGGCAAAAGCTGCATCTGCACCGCGGCTAAAAATAGGGCGCTCGGTTGTAATGCTGCACAACGGCAGGCAAGTGGATTGCTACACACACATACACACACCCCGGAGCAGCGAAGCAGCCCTCCTTGTGCTTTTTTTTTTTTATAGCCACCTTTGGGCGATATTTGGGATGTGCACCAGAGACTCAATCAGAGGTGCATCGACCAACTCCCCTCCAGGCAAAGCTTTTCAAGAGGATCAAGATTTTGAAGTTCCAGTTCACGCTTCCATCAGGGTGTGTGTGTGTGTGTGTGTGTGTGTGTGTGTGTGTGTGTGTGTGTGGTTTCTTTGTCCTGGAGTGGAGTGTATCAATTACAACCTCGTTACTCTTCACAAAACAACACGTTTGCAAGAGAGCTGAGACAGCACTACCCTGACGGATCCATCCTTGGGTGCTTTTCGCAAGCCAAACAAGTGTTGGGGGCGGGGAACCCGTGCGGGGAAGAGAGGGGGAATCAATCTGCGCTTGGAGCGCGTTCGCGGTTCCTTTCATGCTGTAATGGCATTGGCTCGGCTCCAGCCGTCGCTGGCTCCATGACCAGAGGGGTGCGCGTTACAAGAGCCTGGCGTGAGCAGAGCAGGGGGGGCTCCGGCGCACTCTCACAGCCACCGCCCGCAGCGAGCGGGAAGCACGTCAGAGAAGGTGAACGGCAACGGCACCTGGTCTTGATGCCTTTAAGAGGGGATTGGACGGATTTCTGGAGGAAAGGTCCATCGTGGGCTGTAGGCAATGATGGATTGTGCAACCTCCTTACAAAGGTGGTGGGCTACTGGTACCGGGTGTAAGGGAGTGGCAACAGGATGCAGGCATCTTGTTGTCTCATGCCTCCCTGAGGCACCTGGTGGGCCGCTGTGAGATACAGGAAGCTGGACTAGATGGGCCTTTGGCTTGACCCAGCGTAGGGGCTCTTCTTATGTTCTTAATCCCCTCCCACCAAAAGGCAACAATCCCCAACCCTCCCCTTTTATCTCCCAACCCACCTCAAAGGGTTGTTGTGAAGACAAAAAGGAGAACGGAACCCTATACAAGCAGGCCCCCATAGCCGCCGATCAGTGGACTCGGTTATCCGAGGATAATGTAATGGGCGCTGGGGGGGGGCGTCCCCTTTATCCGCAGTTCTCCATATCCGGAATGGAACCCCCGACGATACAGAAGAAAGGGCACCATTTAAAAAAATTCAAACGTAAGACATAAATAAAGAAATAATAACCTGGCAGACCCTGAGATTGCAATCCTCACCTGGAGTTAGGCCAGCACAGTTAGGCCAGCACAAGGAACACTGTAAAACGTGTTTGGACCACTCTCGGAGTCGGGGAGGATGGCGCACGTCTGTGGGCTGGCCTCTCTACTCCGAGAGTGGTTGCGCTCTGAGACAGAGCCAGGTTATTAGGGGTCCAGGAGCAGGAGGAACTGGAGAAATTTAGAATGGGCGTGATGAACACTCAGAGGGTTGAACGGATGATATAGAATATGTATCTCTCTCTCTCTCTCTCTCTCTCTCTCTCTCTCACACACACACACACACACACACACACACACAAACACACAGCGAAGAAACTCTTTGTGCGAGAACCTAGGGAACGGAGTAGGGTGCGGTGAACCTTTGGAAGTGCACCAGCGTGACAAGAGAAATATTTTTGGTCTGTGTCATGCCATAACCCGCCTTTGAGCTGATGGGATTGAAAATAAACAGATAACACACATTTTAGAGGCGTCTGTTTTTCCTGACGGATTTCTGGTCAGGAGCACTTCTGAAGCCAGGAAACAGCTCAGGAGCTTGGAGTGTGCTTCTCTCCTCCCCTGCAGGGTTGCCACCTCTTTGTTCTTGCTCTCTTGCCCTACTACTGTGCCCTCGACAGCACTTTGGCAAGGCGGAAGTTAAGCAAGTAAAACGTCTCCTTTCACTCGGTTTCCATGCCAGAAAAAAAAAGTTCCACCCGCTTAATAAATGTGTATGTTTGGCCAAGCTGGTGTAAAAAGCGCAAGAGAAGAGGCAATTAAAAAATGTGGCAACCTTACTTTTACGTTACAGACCAGTGGTTCTCAAACATGCCGTGGGAAAGAAGAGGTGGGGTAGAAATCTCTCTCTCTCTCTCGTTCTCACACACACACACACACACACACACACACACACACACACACACACAC
>JAJKFI010000174.1:640525-752308 GCA_029204185.1 Lerista edwardsae | reverse complement strand
CACACACACACACACACACACACACACACACACACACACACACACACACACTTACTTAGTGCCAGAACCCACTTTTTCGAAAGACACTCAAGTCAGGTGTGTGTCGGCAGTGATGTCAACCACCTGGCAGTGATGTCATCCACCTGGAAGCGATTGTCGTGGTCAGAGGTGACATCATCAAGCAGGAAGTGAGGCCATGGTGACACGATGGCTTGACCGCAAAACATTGACCCAACCTGCAGGTTTTAGTCAACGTCGAAACGCATTTTTGGTGGGTTTTTTTTTGGCAAGACCTCTTCTACCCCAATCAGTCAATCACTAGTATTTATATACCGCTTTTCAACACAGAGTTCACAAAGCGGTTTACAGGCAAATAGTAACATTAAAGTTAAATGGCTCCCTGTCCCAAAAGGGCTCACAATCTAAAAAATGGAGAACACCACCAGCAACAGCCACGAGAAAGACACTGCGTTGGGGTGAAGAGGGACAATTGCTCTCCCCCTGCTAAATGTAAGAGGACACGGAAACAGCAAGCACACTAAAATCCAGCTGTTCAAGAATAAGCATGCTACAGTATGCATCAGTGGAACCTTTTTCCCAATATACCGTCCAGAACTGACAACAAAACTAGGCCATAACAATGTCTTGAGTAACACAGAACACCCTCGCGGGTCAGAGAGGCCAGCACACAGACGGGCGCCATCCTCCCTGACTCCGAGAGGGGTCCAAAAGCGCTCGGCGGTGGCCCTGGTGCCGGCCACGCTTTGCTGGCCTAACTGTGCCGGCCCAACTCCAGGCTTGCGCTCCAACACCGTCCAGATGCTTTGCTAAGCTTCTGCCCAGGTGAGACTCTCTCTCCTTCATGCAGCTGGGCCAGAATGTTGCTGCACATGGAGAAATTCATCTCTGGAGCTGCCTACCTGGAATTAAAAACCTGGTTCCCATAGAAACAGCTAGGCAGCGAGCAGGGCCGCTAAATCATATTTACCCGTGTGCGTGCTTTTTTTTTTTTTAAAAAAGAACCAAACAGGAGCAGCTTGTTGTGCCCTTCCTGGTGATATTTTTGGAGTCAGGGTACGTTGACGGGTTGCAAGAAAACTTGCCGGTGGGAATTTCACGTCGGAGGATCTTAAACGCAAACCAGCAAGAAGGCTTGCTTCATTTTCTCCGTTTCAAGGGCGGGAAAGCCTGCCCTTTTGATTGGAAATGAAATAAAATTTCGCCGGACTAACGAGCTCTCTTAAATTCAGCGGCAAGCCCCCCCCTTCTTCTTTTTTAATGGGCCTTGAATCTCGCAGGCTGCCTCACCAAGTGCTTGACGTTTCGGCGCAAGATCAAAAGGTGACTTCCATTAGAAAGATTAAACCACCAGGGCCCTGGCGCCAATTCCTCCTGCCAATTAAAAGGATGTGGGGGGCACGACGCGGGCGTTAATTATTAATCGGCCGAGCGCGGGCGTAAACTGCATGTAAAATCAAGGGAGCCGGACCGGCTGTCCGTCGAGGAACCCGAACCGCAAAGCTTCCCCTCCCTTCAAGGTCCAAGCGCCTACGCTCTTCAAAAGCCAGCCTCTTCCAAGGCCCCTGAATGCTGGCGTCTTGAATGCGGTTTGGCCCTCGTTATGGAAGCGGTTGACACCCCTGAAGTGCACCAACTAGACCCATCTCCTCTAGGTAGAGGAGTAGCCAGGGCGGAGCCTGAGGGGTACGTGACCGGGGTGCAACACCGGAGGGGGCGCAGGACAGCCAAGTGTTACACACCCAAGTCACCTCGGGGTTCTCCTTGGAAGGAAGCATGCTGCTGGCATTGCACTCTGGGAAAACCCAAAAGTGACGTCGTGATGTCACGTGGCCTTGTGACGTCATGAGGTCACGATGTCATGTGGCCTTGTGACATCATTGCCCCGGGTGCCGCAACAGTACGTTACGCCTCTGCCTCTTGGTCACCTCGTGGGCATTGGTTGGCAAGCACAGAGGAAAGTGAGATTCCTTGCATTGGGGGGGGCTGGTTCCTCAGGGGCCTTGGGTTCTTGTTTCAGGGACCTTCAGGGACCTGTCAATGGGTCCACTGCTGGTCCTACCTCCCCCGATTTGGAGACCACAACAAGAGGGGCCCACATGCAGATTCGGCTCTGAAATCAGCCGAGCGACGCAGTCATGTTTAGAAGAAGTCGCCCGGTTGACTTCCAAGCCACGAGACGGGACCGGCCACCTCTACACCAACCACCTCCCGAACTCGTGGTTCTGAATGCGGCTGGTTCTCACCGCCGTATGTGAGCCAAATACACAGTGCCGCCGCTGCCAAAATTACGGACAAGCCTACGGAGGGACAAATTACGGACCCTCCTTCGTAGGGGGAAAGTGCCCCAAAATGGCCGCAGGCCATTAAAATCACGAACAGGTCGAGGCCAGAAAGGAAGTCACTCGTGCACATAACGCGCTTCCGAGGGGAGGAATCTTCGCACGGAGAATTCTCGCGTGGACGCCTGTTGTGCTCACACCACTGGGCCTGACATTGTATCGCTCGTCCTCCCACTGCCCCGTACGGCGGAATATGCATTATGCGCGATGAATAATACATCAGCGCCGCGGCAAAGCCATTCCCCGCTGAGCAGGGAGTCGGAGCGCAGGTTCCTGGGCTCCGACGTGCAGCCGGGAGGTGGGGAGAGAGAGGGTTTCTCCTCCTTGTTAACGAACGAGGAGAACCAGCCCAGAATGGGGAGGGAATGGGAGGCCGCTTAATGAGCAATATTCAAGGCACACCCCACGCCGGCTGTCGGTCACCAGCTGGCCCAGAGGCAGGCACACCAGGGACACTGCTGGGAAACAGCCAGAGCCAAAGTTAACGCCAAGTCAATGGAAAACCAGAAAAAAAATGGAGTTCCAGCCACTGGCCCTCTTTGGTGGGCAGGGAGCATGAGGGCCACATTCCACAAACTGTGGACCATGCCTCCTGAACTCCGTGTACACAAAAGACCAGGGGCATTAAACCCGCGTCAAACAGCCGTCTCAGTGCCCACTGAGGGCCAGAAGTGAGGTCATTAAGCAGGAAGTGAGGTCATGGAGCAGGTCGTGACCAGAAATGAGCACCTTTTCTCCCTCGCTTAGGATCACATTTGCTGCAAATGAAAGAAAGAAAAATACGTAAATCTGGGTCATAGTGTAAGAACAGCCCTGCTGGATCAGGCCAAAGGCCCATCTAGTCCGGCTTCCTGCGTCTCGCAGTGGCCCACCAGATGCCTCAGGGAGCACATGAGACCACAAGATGCCTGCATCCTGTTGCCATTCCCCTGCACCTGGCATTCTGAGGAAGATTTCTGAGCAGAGAATTCGGCAGAGAAAGGAAGACTGGGCAGAGAAAGGGACAAACTGGGGTGCCCTCTGTGTAGTCCTGCCCCCCAAGCTCTGGAGATCTGCAGAGCAAGGTTTAGAAAAACAGTAATTGTATTTATACTTGCTTAGGCAAAGAGAAACGGCTAGCATTTTATAATGTTTACCCAGCAGTTTCAATGCAGTTCCCACGTAGAGATCTTTTTAGGGGAAAAAAAATCTCATTTGGAACGAAGGCAGAAGGGGAAAAAAAGCAATGAAAATTGTCATACATTATGTAGCTCTTTCCTTTTGGAACACAGAGGATAAAAGCAGAGGATGCTAAATTAGATTGGGTAAAAAAAGAGAGAGAAAAAGATCTCAAAGGACGGGAGTCAGGAAAGCAATCTCTCGCCAGTGATAAAAGATTCATTCTGCTCACGTTAAAAATGACAGGAGGGCCGCATTGCCAAGTGGCAGAAACTTGAATGGGGTTAGGTGTCCTGAACTGGGACACAGAGCACACCAGAGTCTTGCAAATCGGGGCTGCAAAATCAGGGGCCAGGCTTGAGGGCACAGGCTCCCCGCTCTCCATCCTCACCCCTCCAGTGTGAAGTTCCCAAACCTTAAAGGAATTGGTTCTTACGTCCTTGAGAACCTCAGAAGTACCCCGCTGGATCAGGCCAAAGGCCCGTCTAGTCCAGCTTCCTGCATCTCACGGCGGCCCACCAGGTGCCTCAGGGAGCATACGAGGCCACAAGATGCCTGCATCCTGTGGCCACTCCCTTGCAGGTGGCATTCGGAGGCGGCCTTCTTCTAGAACCAGGAGGCTGCATGCGCCCATCACGGCTTGTAACCTGCGATGGACTTTTTTTCTAGAAATCTGCCCTTTTCAAGGCATCCAGTCCAGACACCATCACAACCATGCCTTCCCCTCCCCGAAGCAAGAAGTTTTTTTAGTGACCCACAATAAGAACCAAGGAAGGCAAGCAGGGGTCCCCGATCTGTGGATAACTGAAACCGGGGATCTGAAATCTGTGTGTACGGGAGCCCGCCTGTTCATTCTCTCTCTCTTTCTCTCGCACACACACTTTTGTACATTCAAAGAAAACGGTTCTAGTTCTCCTTTTTGCGGCGTGAAGCTCAGCGCACAAGGCTGCCGGGCAGCCCTGAAAAATGAAATAACCATCGGGCCTAAAAATAGCGCTGACAGCATCACTTCAAAAGAAACTGCGCAAGGTTGCGAGCAGCTGGTGCACGCTTTGACGGCCGCCTGCAGCCACGCGGAACGCCACCCGGGTGCGTCGCCAACGTACAATCCCAGCGCAGGGGACCGTGACCACTCACCCTGAAGGAGGGGCGGCAGATACTGGCACAGCAGACACCTTTGGGCTGTGCCCGGGGATTGCAGCTGATCTCGTGATTTCCTTTGTGGGAACCAATCTGGAGCCTCTCCGTCACACTCCAAAAAGGTGGAGTGGAGGAAGAGGGCCCTGATCTCCCCCCCCCCAAGAATCAGCCCAAGACACCCACGTATCAGAGGTGGGGGTACCAAATGCTTCCTGCCACACCCAGTGGCACCCTAGCCACCTCCAGTGGCAGTCTGTTCCACAGATTAAGGATCAGAGAGGAACAAAGCCGACGAGTGTCAGCGCTTCTCCTAGCCACATTCAATCCCTTTTTGGACCCACGGAGGAGGAACGGAGCAGGCCCACGGAAGCGCTGCCTTCCCGTTTGATACCTGAGGCGATCGTCTCAGCCGGCCTTGTGCACGGACCGGCCCTTTTCCGAGTAACGGCTTGCCTTGCCCCAGAAGGCAGTCGGTGGTCATGGGGTGAATTCAGGACTGGGCTGAGATCCGAGCTGGGGCACTGCATCCCTACACCGCAGCAGCTCTCTTCTCTTCCACCCTCGACCCGGCGACCCACCACTCGCGTGGGGGCGCCGCTTGTGATCTGGAGAGCTGGGGGCGGAGGGGGCAGGAAAGGGAAGCAACGGCCTGGCAGTGCTGAGGCTGTTTTGCAAAGCCAGTGCCAGCTCCCCAGCAGGGGATCTCGAGAAGATGTTGTTTTTTGAGCGCTCCGGAGCAGAATTTTTGAAAGGAGATGAATATAAATGCAAAAAAAGGGAGGGGGGGGGGAAATCAGCCGTCTTCCAAAGCTTTGATTTAAGCAAAATAAGCTTGAGCAGCAGAGGGCTCACTAAGCTCCACCCCACCCCAATTCCTTGATCCACCCCAGGCCAGTCTCTCTCCTCCTAAGCTACGAAGTGCATAAACACACCCTACGGCCAAAGCTTTTCAAGTGCTGCCAGGAAGATAAAGGCAAAGTCTAATCCCCCCCCCCCTGCAAACACACACCACCCTTGCGCATTGGAGAGAGCAGCCTGCTGTGGAAGGATGACGGTGCCCAGAAAGCATGAAGAACAGAAGGCGCAGGCAAGCCAGAGCCCAAGAGGGCCAGAGAGATCCAAAAGCAGAGACCGCTAACAGCCCGACAAAAGTTTTACACGCCCTGGCTCTGTCCCGAGAAGCCGATCCGATAAAGCTGGGGGGGGGGAGAAAACGAGAATGACTTCTGTTACTTAGCCGTTTAAACACACTTATCGCGCGCTTTTAATTGGCTTAATAATTAGGAGCGCAATCCTCACCTGGAGTTAGGCCGGCACAGTTAGGCCAGCAAAATTTGGCCGGCACAAGGGACACCGTCAAGCGCGTTTGGACCCCTCTCGGAGTCAGAGGCCAGCACACAGACGGGCACCATCCTCCCTGACTCCAAGAGTGGTCCAAACGCACTTGACGGTGCTCCTTGTGCTGGCCAAACTTTGCTGGCCTAACTGTGCCGGCCTCACTCCAGGTTAGGATTGCACCCGATGACTAGCGGGCCAAAATGGGCATACCGTCTTCGCTGGACAGTGCTGCGCCCAAACTGAGATTTGACGTCAACGAAACAAAACAGCTGTTGACATCCAAGAGCTACTGGCGCACAAGAGCAGATCTCCCCTCTGCCCCAGGCTGCCCCTAGGCAAGGCTCTCGCTCTCAAAAATACCATTCCCCCCCCCCCATTCTGTTAACCTTAAAAGAGATACATGCACAACACAGGCTATCGTGCTCGGCAAAGCTGGGATTGCCGATTATTCCCAGCATGCACTGCAAGTGAACAGAAATGGGGGGGGGGAATGGATAATACCAAGGTGGGTTTTCAATTGGGCTGGTGGAAAATTCCACACACGGCACATCAATAAATGGTTCATTCGGGAAGGGAGGGAGACAATAGAGGGGGAGGAGGGGAAGGAAGGGGGCAAGGTTAACATGGGAAGGCCATAAGCAAAGAGGGATTAAAAAGAGAGGGGGGGGCAAAGGAGAGGCCCAGAGATGGGGGCTTACACACACACACACACACACACACACACACACACACACACACACACACACACACACACACACACACCCCAAGGGAGAGCAAGGAAGGAACAAAGGCTCCCAGCCAGGGGAAGCAGATCTGCAGGAACAATCATTAGAGATGGAAATCAATGACCAGACGCAAGTCAAAAGATGGGGTGTGTTTTTCCCCACAAAGGCATCACTGAATCGGGAGGGCACCAACACAGACTCCCATCGCAGAGGTGGCTGATGTCTGAAGACCAGGGAGTGTAGCTGACATCTGCACGACGGCCAAGCGCGGGAAGTCCTGGATTCAAATGGCGCCTGGGTGACAGCTTCCACGGGCGGCCTTCATCCACAAGACGCCCCCCATCTCCGCTTCCCAGGACCCGCAACCCTCGGCATTGCAAGGACCGCTAAGAGTATGGCCCGCGGAGGCTGCTGAATGCTGACAAGCAGGCGGCGGAAATGGCTGCATTCCAGGAGCCCGATCCGATGACATCACAACGACGGCACTTCCTGCTGGATGATGTCACTTCCGGCTATGGCGTCCCTTCCAGGCTAATGGCATCCCTTCTGGTGGGTCTCCACATTCTAAAAAGCGGGACCCCGGTCTCAAACGTTTGAGAACCCCGGCCCTAATGCCACCCAAGGAGCTTGTGACGGATTCGGGATTTGAACCGGCGACACGCAGAAGGGCACGGGACCGTTTTGGGCTGCTGAGCAGCACGGTCTCGAACACGGACCGGGACGGTCTCCCGGGGACCGTCTCTCCTGGCCAGAAGTGACGGCTTCCCAGGCAGGGAGGCCTTAAAACAGACGGACAGGTGGATCCGCTCTGGAAATCCAAACACATCCCCGGCCAGTGGCTTAACGACTGCCGCAAAAAAGGAGGCAATCAGTGCTAATTGGGAGAAAGCAAAGGGTCACCTCGCGCTCTCCCAGCTGGGCACGTGTTTTACTGGGGAAAGGACTCCTGCCAATTAAATCACAATCATCAGCGAGATTTGTTAAGCCGGCCAAAAGCACAATCTCAATCGCTCTCTCACACACACTTCCTTGGCTAAAAATACTGCCACTATTACCGGCACACACTTCCTATTGGTTAAAAATACAGCCCGGTGGGTGACATCATTTCCTGGTGGGCAACAGACACGAGCCAGCGGGGTGCCGAAGCTCTTGGTGGAAAACAGTGGTGTGGGGGGAAGGGAGAAAACACGAACGGGAGGAAAGGACCATTCCCAACCGACGAGGACAGCCGATTCAAAGCTTGGCAGCGTCCACATCCCTTCCCATGTCCCGCACGCATGTTCCGGGAAGTTCTAGGAACTCTTTCTGCAGGGGATTGGCCAAAATTGTTGAGGCCCAGCTAGTGGTGTACGAAGAGGGTGGCCAGGGGAGGGGTGTGGACCCGGGGGGGGGCAGGCTACAAGGGGGGGTGTCCGAGTGGCCACCCCAAGATGGCTGCAACCACAATCTGGCTAGCACGGGCTGCAGCTGCCCACAAGAGAAGTATGTTTATTGGGATGATTATATATACAACATCGTATGTAAATATACTGTACAAGTGTAAAGATACAAAGATACAAACTTACAAACTTAGTGGGGAGACACACACACACACACACACACACACACAGAGTAGTCCTTGTTATCCATGGATACTAGAATCTGACTGCAGAATTGGGCCTCCTTCACTGGAAAACTGGATATGGTGTTGTGTAGGTGGCCTCAGAAAAACCTCCAGTCTCAGAAAACCATCTCAGAAAATCCTCCAGTCAGGTTCAGTGGTAGGTTCCTTCTACCAAAGGTTCCTTCTCTTTGTATCTGAGCATCAAACAGAGTTGGGGGAGTCCGGGGAGACAGGGGACGCACACTGATGGTGCCCCGCAACATGAAGCTCCACCTGGGCAAGGGTGGCCAGGGACCTCTTCGCACGTGAGGCTACATGCCAGATACTGCCCCGGACTGGAAAACGAAGAGCAGAGAAGGAAGTGGAGAGAAGAGCAGTGACACTCTAGCCCTCCACTCTTATCTCCGCCACAGTTCTTCGCTGCTTCTATCTCCTCCTCCAGCGAGTGGGAGGAGCCATGGCAGCAAGCTGGGCGAATAGAAGGTAAGGAGGCCAAGGACGCCAGCCTCAGTTGGCCGAATGCATAGACCGGCTCTCGTGAGGAGGCCAGCCCCGGAACCCCGAGTTTTGCTGGTGCGAGAGCGAAAGATTTCCCTCCCCTCACTCTCTCTGTATCGACACACACTATAATTTTGCACCCCCCAGTCCTCTCCGCCACCCGCTCACGTTTCTGTTTCCTAACGCACGCACACACCCGCATGCTCTTCCCCCCCCCCCGACTTGGGGGTCAGGCCGCCTCTCGGGCCTGAAGGTGCTTTGATTGGCCGGCTCACGAAGGCTGGATGTGCCTCGGCTGAATAGCGCAGAAAGCCGGGTATGGGAGAAAGGAACGCATTAAGCCAAGAAGGTAATCGCGGCTCCAGATCCCTCCTTTGTTGGAAGGCATTCAAGTCCTGCCGGCTTGTCTATAGGCGACAAAGGAGACGACTGCAGAGAGCGTGATACGATCTTCAGCTCACAGTCGCCGACACCCCCAGCTAGCATTCAATGAAGCAAAGCGCTTACCTGCGGAGGCAGGGTTGGCATTGCCCCCCGGCCTTTCACAAGTGGGGGGCTTGGTGTAGTGGGCAGGGCAGGGGATCTCAAGCATTTTGGCACCAGCACCCATTTTTTAGCACGACCATCTGTGATGTCATTGACCTGGAGGCGATGTCATGGCCGGAAGTGATGTCAACAAAGGGCGCGATCTTAACCTGGAGTCGGGCCGGCACAGTGTTTGGCCGGCACAAGGGCCACCGTCAAGCGTGTCAGGACCATGCTTGGAGTCAGGACGGCGCACGCCGTGTTTCTTCCGATTTACAGAACGCGAGAAGGAACCGTGACAAGCAGGCAGGCAGCCTGAACGCTAGAGGGAGGCAGCCGGAACGCTCACAGGAAGCAAAGAACTTCCCGCATCCTGTGAATGTTCACCACGTCTCCTCCCTCTTGCATTAAGGCTGCCTTTTAAGAACTCTTCCTGTGGGCATGAGGGGGGCAGAGTAGAGGTTCCCTCTTCTCCACAGAGGGGGGAGAGTGGGAACGTATCCCACTGATATGGGGCGCCTGTATTATACCCTCAAAAGTACACTGCTTCTGAGTCTGGGACAGCCATTTAGCCATCCTGCCTTTGACAGCCATTGTCCCCCGTGAATTGTGATCCTTTGTTTGAAGCCAACGTCGTCCCGCAGGAGAGAATTCTGTACCTTTCTGGACACCTCCGTACGCGTACGCTAATTAGACTTCCTTTGTCTGCAGGACACGCGCCATCAACCAATTTCACCGAGCGTGCCAGGAGTTTATCCTTGCGGGCGAGGGGGAAAAACGTTATCTCACTTTCTCTCCACAGCAGGCACTGTTTTCTAATCCTCAAATAGTTTAGCTTTGCCTTGCAAGGAAGGCACTCCAATTCCTTGATCGTTTCAGATTTTCACTCACTGTTAAAACATCGGGTTTAAGCATAAGGCTGAAGAGGATGGCATCTCAGACAGCATGTGAACGGGGAAACACAGTCTCAGCCTGCCCAGTTCCTCTCTCTCCTCTGCTTTCTAGATTCAGACAGGAAGTACAGACAGGAAGTACAGAGGAGAGTGGTAGGCTAGAGCAGCAATCTCCAAACTGGAGACTGTTGTGCACGCAAGAAAAACTCTCCCCGTCTTGAGCTGCGGGTATCGTTCTATGACTCGGCTGCGGCAGTCTTTGCCCAATTTGGGCATAGGGATGCTCTGGGCAGTTGCGTCTATGGCGTGACGTCCCAGCAGGCTTTGCACAAGGACGTCACCATAGATGCGAATGCCCAGAGCATCCCTATGCCCAGATTGGGCGAAGACCGAAACAGCTGCTAACAGAGGGGGAAGGATTTGGCCGAACGCTACCAGGGTTTGGCTAGCCCTGGGTTAGAGCATCGAAGAGAGCTCTCCTACACACTTCCTGTTCTCCTCCATTCCTTTCTTCCGTTTCAAATCCAGGGGCAGGGAGATGGTGGCTGGCATGCTGCCAGGAGGCGGGGCAGCATTCGTCAAGCTGCCCCAGGCGACGGGTTCGGGTTCCGCCCAAGATCACGCGGTGTTGTATCCCGAGCAGAACAAAGCCTCCATTCCCCCAAAGGTGTTCGCCATCTCTCCCTGCAAATATTTGCACGAGCGCTCGTTCCGTGCGGTAGTAATTAAAAAACACACAACGCAGCTCAATTAATTCCGCAATTGAATCCAAGGCTAATTACTGTCTCAGCATTTAAGGGACAAATTAAAGAGGCGACACCAAAGGCACGGCAGAGACAAAGAACGCAGCCACCCGTCCAAACCGCCAACCCCTCCTTCGCCGTGTCTAGCAGAAGTTAACCACAGCCCAATTTCGTGGCACTCGTTCGATCTGCTTTGTTCCAATTTAACCAGCAGGGCTTTTTGTCCCTGGCTGCGTCTCTTTTGAGATCTCATACACCCCTGGAAGACATCTGCAGAAAGGCGGTTTATGTACACACATGAAATAAATTCTCACTGCTTCGTGGACAAAGACGCCTGGATTTCGGAACGGCCTGCATTTCGGATGTCCGGATAAGGGCTTCATCTACCTGTAGTTGGGAATTTTAACTCATTGATGCAGCTACCTGGAATTAATTGGACGGTTCCCACATCGGCTGGTCGAGGGGAAAGGCAGGGGGAGAATTGTGAGAATGGAAGGGGAGGTCGGGATCGACCCGCGGCTGGCCCTCCTCCAGCGACTGCTTCGTTCCTTTGCACCCGCCCCTCTCTCCGCTGGGCCCTGTGAAATCTGGGTCAGGATCGGCGAGCGGAAACGTATTGGCAAAAATTTAAAAATAGGCACATCCCGGACCATCCAGCAAAATCGATACTGTCTGATTCTCATCTCCTCGGGGCCAAGCCCTTCTCAGATTGCGCCGTGCAGAGCTTGGAGAGAGAGAGAGAGTCTAATTCTAATACACGGAACTGGAGTTTGCCAGGCAAGATGAGAACACGCAAAGAGAGTATGCCGGATCTGGCCAAAGGCTCACCTGGTACAGCATCCAGGTTTTGACGGTGGCCAACCTGGGCGGCCTTCAAGCAGGAGATGAAGGCAGCCTCTTCCTGCTCCCCCGGCAACAGGTCCTTACAGGCATGCTGCTGCCAAGCATGGAGGGGATATATCGCCCTCATGACTGGCAGCCGTTGAATTGAATGGGTTCTAATGCTGTTGAATCCATAGTGCGCTCTCATCCTACCCAGAGCGCAATCCTAACCTGGAGTTAGGCCGGCACACTTAAGCCAGTGGATGGCACAAGGGACACCATCAAGTATGTTTGGGCCACCCTTGGAGTCAGAGAGGCCGGCACACAGACATGCGCCATCCTCCCTAACTCCGAAAGTGGTCCAAACATGCTTTATGGTGGCCCTGGTGCCGGCCAAACTTTGCTGGCCTAACTTTGCCGGCCTAACTCCAGGTTAGGATCAGAGGCGTTTCTACAGGGATGGCAAAGCTATAGGTTTTGCAAGAAGCCTTACCCTGTCATGTAAATCCCTCCTCTCCCTTGCTGCTGTAGCCAGTAAGCAACGCCAAGATTGGCTAAAACGGTGCAGGAGAGGAGTGATTTCCACTGCAAGGTAAGGCTTCTTGCAAAACTTAGAGCTTTGCCATCCCTGTAGAAACGCCACTGGTTAGGATTGCACCCCTGGTGGCATAGCATGGGTAGCCAGAACCTGGGGCAAGGCAGGTATTACACACACACACACACACACACACCAAAAAAGCCAGCAGCATCCCGACCCAAGGAGAATGCTGCACACGTGCGTAAACAGGCACTCTGTGGGGTGTGTGTGCACTGCATCAAAATGAGTTTGCAAGTTGCCTTGGAAATTGTGAGGGAGTGTTATCAATATTTTAAGCAGATAACTAAAGTGACATGAAACATATGCCATTTCATTCAACCGAACTAAAATAGAGCCTGCTTTTGTAAAATCTCCCTGTTGGGTCACCTGCAAGGACCTTCTCACTCGCCCCAGGCGAGCAGGAAAACGTCCCGATCTAACCCCTCAGTTCAGGGCCGCAAGCAAACATTTATTTCAAAGTACTTGTGCGCCGCGTTCTATGTCCGACTCGATAAAATACATGCACAGCTCAGAACACCGTTAAAGCCCATGCCAGATTTAATTTTCAGAACAGCAGACCCTTGAAAACACAAAAAGCCAGGAAGCCTTAGAACAGAGAGGCAGGACATGAGAGCCGAATAAACTGCATTAGCAAGATAGAAATCCTATGTAAGAACCAGAACGTTTTTTCGCCGGGGGGGCAAAAGGATGGTAATGAGGAAGTTAAGCAGATTTTACGTGAGAGTAAGGCATCAAATGTGGGCATGGCCCACGCTGTGTCCTCAGCTCACCAAAGGACATGCCATGAAGTATGTCATGCCATGAAGTATGTCATGCCATGAAGCGGGTAGTTAATCTGTGGAACTCTTTGCCACAGGAGGTGGTGATGGCATCTGGTCTAGATGCCTTTAAGAGGGGATTGGACCAATTTCTGGAAGAAAAGTCCATCGTGGGCTATAGGCAATTATGAATTGTGCAACCTCCTTACATTAGTAGTAGGCTACTTCAGAGTACCGGGTGCAAAGTTGTGGCAACAGGATGCAAGCATCTTGTTGTCTCGTGTGCTATCTGAGGCACCTGGTGGGCCGCTGTGAGATACAGGAAGCTAGACTAGATGGGCCTTTGGCCTGATCCAGCAGGGCTCTTCTTATGTTCTTATGAAGTGCACCCCAGGGGACATGTAAATATCGTATTATTTCTAATGTATAAATAATTTCAGGTGATCAAACCACTTTTCAATCCCAGCCTCCCTGCAAGAAGCAGAGGGGTTCTCTCACCCCATATCCTCACGGGAGGCCCAGAATTCTGTAATTAATCTGTGGAACTCCCTGCCACAGGATGCGGGGGCTGCATCTGGTCTAGGTTCCTTGGAAAGGGGATCGGACAGGTTGATGGGAGGGGGAAAGGCCAATGCAGGTTACAAGCCATGACTGATATTATGCAGCTTATCAGAGGCGGTTGCAGGTTTTGAAGTAGGCTGCCTCTGAATGCCAGGTGCAAGGGAGCGGCAACAGGCTGCAGGCATTTTGTTGTCTTGTGTGCTCCCTGAGGCGTCAGGTAGGCCACTGTACGATGCAGGACATTGAAAAAGACAAGACTTTGGCCTGATCTAGCGGGGCTCTTCTGATGCTCTTAAGGCCCAGGCTGGGTTGCAAGTTAATATAGCCGCAGGTTAATGACGCACTGGGTAGACAAGCATTTTCTTTTGTCTGTTCTAAGCTCAATCCCCTCTTAATGGAATCCTGTGGCAAGGAGTTCCGCAGATGAGTGACACACTTGGTCAGGACATGTTTTCCTGCGGTGGACACCCAGCAAAGCTAAACCGGCGTACGGGAAGAGTAGTACACAGATCCACAGACGTGCCCCAGGAACCCCCAAAAGTGGTTTCAAACGAAGACAGACCCTCGGTCCAGTGTGCTTCATCTCAGGTCTTAGCTGGAAGCCCCTATCCCAGCAAATGCAACCTAAAATTCCTTCAACTTGAGATGCTGGAGGACGAACTAGGGATTTTGTGCACACAAGTCACGTCACCAAGAGACAAGCCCTCCCCACCAAGAGACACGAGATATCTGGCAGGGGCCCTGATCCCCTTCACGTCTCTAAAGCTCCTCTTGAGAAAAACCCTATTAATAAAAACCAGCCCAGCCCCATTACTCTGCTGGCCTTTTTGGCTCTGCAACGCCAATATTTCAGAGACGTGCACAGATTCGTTGGGACTTGATTTACAAATACCAGATTTTTTTTTTTAAACTTGGCTGATAACGAAACTAGTTTAATAGACTCTGGGAGGGAAAATTGACATTTCCCAGATCCTCCCCACACCCAGCCAGCCCGTCCCCATAGATCAATTTTCATTTCGCCGCATGCAGCTCAAGCTGCTTCCAGCCCTTGTAAATAAATGCCAAGCGTAATGGGTTTTGAAACAACTTGCCTGAAAGTAACAAAGAAGATGACAGAGGCTGAAAAATCACTGCGCTTGCTGGCAATCCCGGGTGCCGCTTAAAATGATTACTGAAAAGCGCGGGATGACAACAGAGAGAAAGGGTGTGGGGGCGGACTGCGCCACTTGGCACCTCTTGAGGTTCTAGGAGGCTGTCTCTGAACACCAGGTGCAAGGGAGTGGCAACAGGAGGCAGGCATCTTGTGGTCTTGTCTGCTCCCTGAGGCATCTGGTGGGCCACTGTGAGATGCAGGAAGCTGGACTAGGTGGGCCTTTGGCCTGTTCCTGCAAAGCTCTCATAATGTTCTTAAGGCTATTATTTACCCCAGAATGTTACCTCAGAAATTTCCCTCAGAATGCCTGATACAAGGGAATGGCAATAGGATGCAGGCATCTTGTGATCTTGTGTGCTCCCTGAGGCACCTGGTGGGCCACTGTGAGAGGCAGGCAGCTGGACTTAGATGGGCCTTTGGCCTGGTCCAGCAGGGAACGTCTGATGTTCTTAAAGCCCAGACTGGGTTGCAAGTTTAATAGCTCCCTCCCCACAGACAGGATAGCGAATTCTGTTTTATTTACCCCACATTTACCTCAGAAATTTACCAGATGCCTCAGGGAGCACACGAGACAACAAGATGCCACAGATACAAGCCGGTAGGGGGTGTGGAGTTTCATTTTTAATCATTTCAATTCTTATTTTTAAATGGCATTTGTGACATCGGTTTTTGCTTCAGAACTACAGAGCGGGCCCTCCTTATCCGCGGGTTCGGCATCTGCGGGTTTGGGTATCCGCGGATGCCAGGTTCCTGCATCGCCACAACCCTGTGCCCCTCCTCCAAGATTCAATTATCCGTGGAATTTTGTGTCCGCCGATACGGAGGGCACCGTATTCCCTGCAGCCTGGGCCGTGGGAAGGTGAAGAAAACCATTTAAACCAGGAGGGAAGGTGAGAGCATGGCTTTCATGTTCCGGAAGACTTCAAGAGCCTTGTAGCCTATTTCAGCTCAATTCGCTGAGCGGCTGTGTTACAGGAGAGGAAGCATGTGCATACGAGGACAGCCGATTGCATGCCCCGATCGGTGGAAAGAAGAAGTGTGCAAAAGAGTTTCTAGCGTGTGGTGCGTCCATGTCATTTCCCCCCTGGGGTAGGTGCACAGGCACAAATTTGTCCTCCTTCCACAGAAATTGCTGTCCTCTGTTTGACTTTTTACCCCACCGCGGCTTTCACACCAGCGCAAAAAAACGTCTCCGCGCCAACACCAAACAAAACGGGAACCGGTGACATTCTCAATGCCCACCGACGAGTGTGTTCCACCGCCTAGGCCAGCAGTTGATGAGATCTGACAGTCGGCTCTCGAGAAAAGGAGGAGAGGAGAAAAAAAAACCACTTTTGAAACCCTAAAAGACCTTGTGGCAGGAGAAGTGACAACAGGATTCTGTTCTATCTCAGTGAGGTAGCTAAGGGGGGGCTGGAGGGGTGCACTGCCCCAGGTACCACGCATAGAGGGGGTGTCAGAAGGCCTTAGAAAGGCACTTCCCGCTTTGGATGGGACGTACGAGGAGCGTTAAAAAAAATTATTTGCCTGGGTACCAGATACCCAAGTTACAACATCATCTCTAGGCATGCAGCGTTTGTCTGGCTTTGGGCTTTAAATGCTGCCAGGACGAAAATGGATTTGTGGGCTGTGCTTTGCGAGGCTGTTGGAAGAGGCTTGAGTGTGGGGTGAGGGCAGGAAGTAACCGGTGAACCTCGGAGTGTTTGGTCGCCTGGAAGGGAAGCTCTCTCGCCACAGGTGACCAGGGTGCGGGTGGCTACCTTCAAGTTTGGACTAACCATTGCTGAGACTTTTCTTCCGTCTCATTTGATCCAGATTCTGCCTTCGCTTTGCCCAGCACCCTCTGCTTAAAACACACACATGGCCCGATACTGAACCGGCTTCTTGGCTGTCCCCTTTTGTGTGCGGAGCAAGTGCCGGGCGTCTTTTTCAAGCAGACAATTAGGCAGGCCTGCCAACGGGAAAACTCTGATAGAAAAAAAACGGCACGGAGATCTCATTTGTCCTTATCGCACCGCGCACAGACGGCCTGGCACCAGCCTCCGCGCACGCTGCCAGGGCGGTGATCAATAGCGGCTCTTGTCTGGTGATGGAAATCAGGACTCGAACCCGGCCGGCCAGAGACAGGAAGAAGCCCGGCTGCTCCGAAAGCCGGTGTGGCCTGACAGGCAGATGGTGAGGTGTGGCGCATTACTCTAATGGTGGAGGTGATGCGGTTGGCTGCACACGGACCTCAAGCGCCGGGAGAGCATATGTTCCAATGGCAGAGATAGCATCTACCTGCAGGCACCTGCTCCAGGTAAACCATTGTCCCCAGTTTATTTCGTTAAGGTCCCTTGGTTTTGATACTATTTACACACACAGGTTAGGGTTGGTCTTTCTGATCTTGGGAGACCAGGTTGGAGGTCTTGAGCCACCGCTGAGCACGACTCCAAGAGGTCTCCGGCAGCAATGAGAGCCTTGGGAGAAGAAAAGAAGAAAAGCTTCTTGGAAACTCAAGGCAGGGCTAGTGTGCCCGGATCACACTGGAGGCCCCGGCAAGCCTCCGCAAAATGCCACGCTTCTCTGAGCACAAAGAGGCTTCACTCTCCGGCCCGGCTGTGGCGTCGGCATGAGTCAGAGGTTAGGCATCTCTGCTGGGGTCCTGCCTTGACACGCAAGAGACCAAGCAAGGCCGGGCAGAGCGGAAGCCCAAGGGCACTGGGGTAGCGGTGAAGAGGCAATCCCCTCCTGGGGTTTGGCAGCAGCAACAGGTGGGGCTTCCAGCCCCAGATTCAGGTTCTGAGGGGTCACCTGAATCCTGTATGTTTGGACCACTCTCCGAGTCAGAGAGGTCGGCACACAGACGGCACACAGACTCCTTTGTATCTGGCGTTCTGAGGTAAATTTCTGAGGTAAAATTCTGAGGTAAGTATGAGGTAAATAAAGCAAAGTCTGGCCAGCACAAGGGACACCATAAAGTATGTTTGGACCACTCTCGGACACTGAGAGGCCTGCACACAGACGCGCGCCATCCTCCCTGACTCCGAGAGTGGTCCAAACCTGCTTGACGGTGGCCCTTGTGCCGGCGAAACTTGTGCTGGCCTAGCTCCAGGTGAGGACTGCGCCCTAAGTCACGGCCAGGAACCCAATAAAGTGTGTCTCATTTCCATGCA
This sequence comes from Lerista edwardsae, assembly GCA_029204185.1. NCBI lineage: Eukaryota > Metazoa > Chordata > Lepidosauria > Squamata > Scincidae > Lerista > Lerista edwardsae. Next base: position 734,278 of record JAJKFI010000174.1, on the reverse strand, counting down.
GCAGAGCTAATGCTAAAATTCCTATTAAGTAGTGTGAGTGCCCTCAAATTGGCCGCTGGTTTTTGTGTGTGTGTGGGTTATTGATTGGTTGGGTGACCTATACTACGACATATGAAAATGAACCAATAGTGGGGGTGACACCAACCTTAGCGGTACCACTGCATTTGGGCTGCGTGTACGATACTGTACTTGGTTTTGTGTAGTTTGGTACGGGAGGAGGTCCGTCATGGGGGTGACACCAGGGGCTTGCACACTGGGCGAGGCAAACCCTAGATGCCCCTGGATTTAGGCTGAGAGGATGCTATTGTAATTCATTCTGTACGGTTTGGTAGGGGAAGGGGTCCCTTAATGGGCTTTTGCACCGGGTAGCGCAAACCCTAGTGGCGACACTGCCTCCGTGGCTCATACCTTGCTGTCAAAAGCACCCGCCACCGAAGCCCGAGCCTTGTGTTGTGTCAACAGAGCGGGGGAACGTTCACTCCAACACAATGGACAGGTTGGTTCGCCCAGAGAGGAAAGGCGCTGAGGCGGGGGGGACGGGGGACGACGCGTGTGTTGTGACAATAAGGGCCCTTTCATTCCGCCTTGGTCCAGAAACATTTCGGTCCGAGTCCTCCTTGTTTTCTTTCCTGACCCAAGCTTGGAAGCACTTTGGCAAGGAGGTGCACCCCAAATCCAGAATCAGCTCCCGGAATGTGGGGAGGGGAACCCTGGCCACGGGACCATCGGCAGCCCCCCTACTGCCTTCAAGCACATGGGCGTCCCGACCCACCCTTTGGGAACCACTGAACTACGGAGCTGTCCAGCATCCCAGCTGCTGAAGGACAACATGAATTTCCAGGTTTGGCTTCGCTCAGAGTTTGGCCGCCTTCTGCCTCACCCAGTTCCGATCCACAAAGACACGGAAACTGACAGCCCCCCAGAACTGCCTCCCTTCCACCGATAAACGGCACTGAACTTCCTCTACTTCTGTGCCTCACAGTGTCCACAACTGGTCGCAATTTGCCACAATAAAGGCTGCGTGGCAGTCAGTCACCCCGGCCTTGCCGTCCTCCACCGTTTCCCCACGGCCACCCTCTCTTTCCAGCAACACGCCGCGTGTCAACGGAACAGGGGCGGGTATTCATTGTGGTGGTTCCACCACATGGTTCCACCAAAATGCGGTCTCCAGCGCCACAAGGAAGCACATGCCAGCCAACATGTGCGCTGGGCATCTGTCAAGCTCTCCACTGCCTGGCAGTCGGCTCCCTCTTCCCCGAGACCCTCGCGCATATTTTACCTCTGCCTGCATTTCTGTCGTCATCTGATCCAATCAGTGCCCTCAGATCATGAACATAAGAACGTCAGAAGTGCCCTGCAGGATTAGGCCCATCTAGTCCAGCTTCCTGCATCTCACAGTGACGCCTCATGTCACCAGTTGGGGCTCCCTCCCCCCACATCAAATCCCTCTTTTTTCTCCCTCCCCACATTTTGACAACCACGACTTGAAAGGGGGGGGAAGAGAGCTTCCTCTACACCCTTGATAACCGGCCAACCAATCAAGCCCTCCAATAATACAGTAGAGCGATTCCCCACCAGCTGGTGTACGAAAAGGGGAGCGCTCTGCATGAACACTTCGATTGCGCGAATTGATTTCCTCCCCTCTCTCATCCCTGCCTTTTCACGGAGACAATACTAATGGGATTATATTTTTACCATGCTCCGGAAAGCAGGGCTGCTCCCTCCCGTCCTCGAGAGAGGTCTTGGCCGCGGCAGCCAAATTCGTCACCCTCCAAGTCTCTCCTGTACCTGGAAAGTTTGAAAATGGACCCAAGAAAACGTTCCCTAGAAGCCAGCAGTGACAAACCCTTCCGCTTTTCTTCTGGCCTGGCACTCCTAAGCCCTTGGCAGAAACAGAGAGCTTCCCATACATACCAAAAGCTTGCATTCAAGGCAGAGGCATACTTATGGGGGGGATAGGGGGCAGCTGCAGCAGGCAACAAGCTTCACGGTGGTTGTTTTCAAACCCACACTCTTCCCATAACTGCTGCATTCTCAGGCTCCGTGAGATCCTAAAACCATTAAGCATTATTTAATTTGTGGCTCCCCAGAGGTTTTTCAGCCCTTCGCCCACGGCCCGTGTGAGCTCATCGCCTTCGTTCCCACTCCAAAAGGCCACAAAATTAAAAGCGATCGTTGGAAAACTTGGGGGCTTAATCCGCCCAGATCTGACGCTCGCAAAGATTATGCATTCAGCAATAAAATTAATTGAGCTGTCACAGGTCCTGTGGTTAAAAAATTCCAGAGAAAGCAACATTTTAAAGGGGAGAGGGGGCCGAGCAAGACAGCTTATCGACTGCGAATCTCCATACATTAACGTTCGACGCGATGGAATAATTAAAAACGTTAACTGAATTGTGGCTCGCGGAAGAGCACGGATCAATGGCGAGCTGGAGAGAAGGGCGCGATCCACCGTGCTGCAATGCACAGGGGGCGCCTACAATTATCAGAGCGCACGGGAAATTGTTATCCTTTTCTCATGATGCTAGAAGCAAATGCGCTGCAGCGCACAGAGATCTGAAAGGTGCATGATCGAAGCCCTCCTCCGCGACGGAACTCAGTGGGGGAACTTGGGTCAGTCCCTCACCCTAACCCACCTCAAAGGGTTGATGTGAGGTGAAAACGAGAGAAGGACTTGTACTCCCCCTTAAGCTCCTTGGATGGAGGATGGAACCCAAATTTGATGTATCTAGACCAGCAATTTTGAACCAGTATGCTGCCACACTTTGGTGGTCCACAGGTGGTCCACAGGTGTGCAATTCTGAACTCGCCATCCTTGGAGGTTTTCCAGAAGAGGCTGGACAGCCCCCAGTGAGAGTAGCTACCACTGCTGCCTGAACTGCACGGAGAGTTGGTCCAGATGACCTCTAAGGTGCCCTTCCAACCCCACCATTCCGTGATTTCTAAAACGAATACAGACTTGCGGAATTCCGGTGGTGAAGAATTTTATGTTTGGAAAAATGAAGTTTTAAGTGCAAATGCACAAAGCCCGAACAGAACATTTCCTTGAGCGCTCCTGGGGAAAAAGACGCACAAAATCAGGCGCACCGACACACACCTTAAGCACTTCCACCCACCCACCCAAACGGCAGCGTGAGATGAAGAGCACAAAATTTTCCGGCGGACAGAATGAGGTCAGCGTTTGAGCAACCCACTAGGCACAAGAAGAGCAGGCACCTTCAGGAGGGATTTGGAAAATAAATTGGGGGCTTTGAAGTGCCGCATTTGTATTTCAAGTGAAACTGGGACTAGCTGAGCCTCTCGGTTCTGCAAAGTTTTCAGTTCTGCTTCCTCATAACGCAAGCCGTGCCTGCAGACATCGCGGGCCCCCTGTAGCCTTCCTTGCCTTTTGAGGCCTCCTTCCGTCGCTCCCTCCCAGAGTCTCGTCAGAAACGGCGCTGCTGAAAGGGCAGCACTGCGAGAGCTGAATTACCTTGGGGGGGGTGGATTGTTGGGGGCCACATCTGGCCCGTGGGTCTTCTGTTGGACACCTCTGCATTCGGGTCCGACAGAGAAACACAGCAGGGTCAGGGGACTCAAGGAAAAGCTTGTGTATTCTTCAGAGCAGTGTTATTCAAACTGTGGGTCGCGATCTGATGCCAGGTGGGTCGCGGAAAGCTGGGAGCAGCCATCTTGGAAGCTGCAGACCTGACTCTTGCGCCATTCCTTTTGTGAGCGTTAACAGTTTGAATTTTCAAGGGAGGGTTTTTTTTTTTTAAAAAAAATTGTGTTTTTACTTCAGTGCTTTTATATAATGTTTTGTCCTCACCTTGCTTTCTGTCGGGGATGTTTCGCGGCTGTACAATGGCTGCAGTCCAAGAACGCCAGTTTGCCTTTCAGGGGTGCCATTGTATTATGTCACAGTGACAGCACTTCCTGCTTGATGAAGTCACTTCCTGCCACAACATCACTTCCAGGTGAATGACAGCTCTACTGGCGGGTCCTGACATGAGCGCAGTTCTAAAAAGTGTTGTCCTGGTCTAAAAGGTTTGAACACCACTGCTTTAGAGAAAGCTTCCTCTCTCTTCGAGAAAACGACAGCGACGGTGCTTTCCGGAAAGTGCCGGCCTCTGAAGCCATGTGTTCTTCCAAAAAGGCCCCGGGGGGGCTACTTAAGCACATGTACTGCTAACCCCGCACGAGGTGAGTGTTGCCTCTTTAGATCATGTCAAGGCAGCCATCGCTCCTGCCCAACCAGGACAGACGTTGATGGGGGGTTTGTTAGAAGCCGCCCTTGGAGCCACCGCAGCTGCCAGAACCTTGACGCGGAACGTCAATCACACAGCGAACGGGGAGGAAGCAAGTTCTCCTGAGAAGGGCTGACATGTACAAACGAGACCAGACCACAGAGGAGGAGAGGGAGATGCTCTCGGTACCCAGCGTGCCAGGAAGTCGAAGGACGCCGTGATCCATCGCCAACGCCGTTAAGCTGTCTGGCGGTCAGCGGCAGAAAACTGGGGCCTGAGATTTGGTTCTGGGAGTCCCCACCGGTACCAAAAACCGTGTTAAATAAAAGCAGGTCTCCCGTGGGTTCCCTGAGGCATCTGGTGGGCCGTTGTGAGACACAGGAAGCAGGACCAGGTGGGCTTTTGGCCTGATCCAGCGGGGCTCTTTTGATGTTCTTAGGGTAGCAAATTCTGTTTTATTTGCCTCATATTTACCTCAGAAGTTTACCTCAGAGTGCCAGCTGCAAGGGAGTGGCCACAGGATGCAGGCATCTTGTGGTCTTGTGTGTTCCCTGAGGCGTCTGATGGGCCGCTGTGAGATCCAGGAAGCTGGACTAGATGGGCCCTTGGCCTGATCCAGCAGGGCTCTTAACCTTCCCAAACCAAGGAATGAAAGAAGGAGGACTCAGCTCTGCTACGTAGCCAAGTCCCAGCAATATTAGGTGTGCTGCTTTTTTTTGGACTGAAACTCCAGTTTCGCAGCCAACTCAGCCTTGTCTTTCACCACTTGCTTGGGGGTCACCACTGGTGACCTTGAATTCATGTCCAAGCCGGTGGCTGTCACAGCGCATAGTCCTTTTGTCAAAGCGCCGATCGTGTCCCCGGTAGCTGGCTCCTGGCAGACACAATTTTGCTTTCGTAAGAATGGGCAAGAAACGGCCCTACAGGCCAAAGGATAAACGTCTCCTGGGAAAACTGGCATTGCTTATAGCAGTGGAAAAAGTTGTCCGCTCAGATACATGGCGAAAATAAAGTTGTGTGGTTATGTTTTATTTTTTTAAATCCATTGCTTCCCTACCACTGAATTTTTAAAAAAAAAAAATCCCCCAGAAGACACCTAGGGCTGTAATCATAAACACATATACACTCTTGCCCACCACTCTCCTCTCTACACTTCTTCCTCTTCTCTTCTTTTTCAAGAGAAAGGCACTCCAGTCCACCACTTTTCTCTCTACACTTCTGCTTTTCTTCTTTTTCAAGAGGAAGACACTCTAGCCCACCACTCTCCTCTCCTCTACACTTCTTCCTCTTCTTTTTCAAGAGGAAGACACTCTAGCCCACCTCTCCTCTACTTCCTCTTCTCTCATCCTCTTGTCAAGAGGAAGACACTCTAGCCCACCGCTCTCCTCCACACTTCTTCCTCTCCTCCACTCCTTTCTTCCTTTGCCAATCCAGGGAGCATGGGAGGACAAGAAGCAGCAGCAGAAGTAGGGGACGGCAATGATAGCAGAAACAGACAGAGGCAGTGGATGGGCCAACCCCAGAGCAGGAAGAGAACACGAATCACTTCCGATAATTATCTGAAGTCACTCCAGGGGCCCTTTCCGTCATCGTTCCGCTCTTTCAACGACATGCTGTCGCGGCCAATGCGCAAGCTTGCAGGACTGCAGCCGGAATCCGCGACTTCTGGTGGGTCAATGAGACACGAACAAATTAAAACAATTGACTGCCAGACAAGAAATGCGTCGCCGAGACGTTCGCTAATGATCTAATTGCAGCTATTGGCTCAGCTCAGGGCTCAGCCTTCCTTTGCTCCATACCACCATCACTTAAAAGCTACAGCAGCGACACAAAGGGAGGGGGGAGAGAAGGTACGCGGATTGGAAAACAGACACTGCTTTGATCCGCCTGCAGATGTAGGGTGGGAATTGAGCCCTACAGGTTGCAAGAAAAAAATACCTAACCTTTTCCCCTTAACCTGTGCCATTTTCTACTCCACATATTGATCTGCAGATGTCATGTTGGTGCGATGTTTGTGATGAACAGGAGGAAAGTGGGAAGGATAAAATCAACGGTAAATTATTCCGTGACGTTTCAGTCCTTTTTCTCACTTTGATACTTCTGTAAGGTTTCGGGGGGATCCAATTAGAGTAGCTGAAGCTGTGGCTTGGGACCCCTTCTCTGGTGGGTCCCACAGAGCCTCCGTTGAAAACACGGGTGATGGAAAGATCGGAAAACTCACTGACTCACGTCGCAAGACTATTCGAAAACCGGATCGCTCTGCGTATACTGAATGCCGCCGATAATTAAACCTGCGGCTGGAGGGCCGCAGAGGACCTCCCGGATCCAACCGGAAATCACCGGCATGAACTGGAAGTGACTACTGGTCTTCTGTAGGAGGTCTTCTGAGGCACCCCCACCCTGGCCGCAGACTCTGCATCCATACTCAAATCCGCGGATACTGAGCTTGCGGATAAGGAGGGCCCAGCGTATTCATAGAGTTCTAACTTCACTAGGGTTTCCCCATCCCCAATCGCAGCTTAGCGAAGGGCATCTTGACAAGCTACGAAGGGTGAAACAGCCACCTTGCAAGATCAAGCCACCCCCGGCCCCCTCAGATCGGCTCAAGGCGGCCAATCAGGAATCAAGATCAATCTCATGCCCTCCCTAACGCAGCGGGAACCACAATCCGGACACGGCAGGGGAGGGAGCGGATAACCTCTTGCAGCCGAGCAGTGTCCCTGCTGTGGCCTAATGAGACCTGCTTTTACGGCCTTGTTCCCTGCAAACGTAGGGAACTGCCCAGCTCTGCCACAGCAGCTGCAAAGCCCAGTCGAGCCAGATGATGAGATGAGGAAGCCTCCAGGGGACAGCAGCAGAGTTTCCGAGGAGGCAGCCAATCCTCCAAATGTTGCCCTATTCTCTGGCACCTGCCCCCAATATATCATTGTCCTGATTTGTGTCTTTGGGGACACCTTGTTTGTGTTAGCATAAGAACAGCCTTGCTGGATCCAGCCAAAGGCCCACCTAGTCCAGCTTCATGGACGTGGCCCACCAGATGCCTCAGGGAGCACACGAGACCACAAGATGCCTGCATCCTGTTGCCACTCCTTTGCACCTGGCATTCAGAGGAAACCTACTTCTAAAACCAGGAGGTTGCACGCACCCATCATGGCTTGTAACCTGTGATGGAGCCCTCCTCGAAAAAAATCTATCCAATTCCAAGGCATCCAGCCAGACGCTATGTCCTGTGGCAAGGAGTTCCACAGACTAATTGTATGCTGGGTCAAGAAGTAATGACTGGTGGGTAGGAGAGGGACACCCTTCCCATTCCCAGCCCTGCCATCGAAATCCTTTTTGCTGTGTTGAAGCTGCTTCCTCTAGAGTTCTGCCATGCGGTGACCGTGCAATTGCTCTGTGTGTGTGTGTGTGTGTGTGTGTGTGTGTGTGTGTGAAGCTCATGCGCCCTCAAAGCTGACACAACAGCAAAGTTCATTTACTTCCTCTGCCCTAATGGCGTGACTCGTAAGTGAGATGTTCCCTCTCTCCAAGTGCCATCCACTTCCTGCTAATTACGGATTAAAACGCAATCAGGGCAGCAAGAAAGAGCCGTTAATGCAGCCCAGGAAAAATTAATGACACGGGCATACGTGGCTAAGAGCTCTTCCCTTTCCTCTTTCTCCCCCCTTCCCCCCCCCAAGAAAGCGACAATGAAAGCTTCCAGCATCAGTAATTTTAAGGACTTCAGAGTCAGGCAGTGTTTTGCTGTCTTTCGGCAATTTTTAGCAATGAACGAACTCAGAAGCTGAAGGGAAGACCGTCTCTGCCATTTGCAGCCAAAATGGGCTTCAGGATTCTGTGCGTTAGGCCAGCCCAGTTTGGCCAGCACAAGGGGCACCGTCAAGCGCGTTTTGGACCACTCTCGGGAGTCAGGGAGGATGCCGCACGTCTGCGTGCTGGCCTCTCTGAGTGGTCCAAACATACTTATGGGGTCCCTTGTGCCAGCCAACTGTGCTGGCCTAACTGTGCTGGCCTAACTCCAGGTTAGGATTGCACCCTTAAGCTGGAAGGTAAGCAGTGACTACCAGGTGAGGATTGTGCTCTCAGGCAGGTTGCAGAATTCTGCCTTTTCTTTCATGTTGGAAACAACACGGACTGTTAAGACTATCAGACTGAAGATTTATCAGCGGCAGCAGAAGCAACAGCCTATATTTCTCATGCAAGAATACGGCCCCGATTTCCTGCACGTTCCCCCTCCCCCCCCCCAAAAAAGTGCTCATCAGTGCTCCTCTGAGGCCCACAGCACTGATAATGGCAGGAAGGTGGCTTCTGAGCTCTCCAGGACAAAATGCATGCATTAGAGCTGGGAGGCGAGGGGGGAAGTCACAATTCCCAGCCCCACGGGGACCTCTGCAGACATGTTCTTCCTGATGTAGAGAAGACCCCCAGCACTTTGTCTGAGTTAATGCGAACATTCCAAGCGCCGCAAAAGAGCTTTTGGCGCCTCGCGGAGGGGGATCAGCACTGCGCTTGCGGTCGAAAAAGCTCCCCCCCAGGTGCACCCTTGTCCATTCAGCCACACCTGCTGGGTTGATTCCCGGCCGCGCCACCCCAAAAATCATTCCACCCATCACGAAGCTGATGATCGTTGCTATCGCCGTTATAGGGGTCATGCAAAGTCCGTCCCTCTCGTTTTCCGCGGTGCCTTGCCGCGTTCTCCGATGATCCGGGAGCAACCTAAGTACACTCCCCTGCACGGTGTATCCTGGCTGGTTCCCCAGATGCATACAAAATTATGCACGGAAGGGATACAGTCGATAAAGGGATGTTCTTTTCCCTCTCTCAAAACACCAGAACCAGGGGGCATCCGCTAAAACTGAGGGTTGGGAGAGTTAAAACCGATAAAAGGAAGTACTTTTTTACCCAGCGGGTAGTTAGTCTGTGGAACTCTCTGCCACAGGAGGTGGTGATGGCATCTGGTCTGGATGCCTAAGAGGGGATTGGACGGATTTCTGGAGGAAACGTCCATCATGGGCTATAGGCAATGATGAACTGTGCAACCTCCTTGCATTGGTAGTGGGCTACTTCAGAGTACTGGGTGCAAGGTAGTGGCAACAGGATGCAAGCATCTTGTTGTCTCGTGCCTCCCTGGGGCACCTGGTGGGCTGCTGTGAGACACAGGAAGCTGATGGGCCTTTGGCCTGTTCCAGCAGGGCTCTTCTTATGTTCTTATGTTCTTATGCCCAAGATGGGATGGGCCAACAGTGGCATAGCTAAGGCAGGGCTGGAGAGGTACGTCACCCTCCTGCCATGCCTTGAGGGAGTGTCGGAAGACCTCCTGGAGGCCTTATAAGCACAGTTATTGTTTTCACTGAAAACCAGACATCCTTTCTAAGGCCTCCAGGGGAACTGGAAGATGCAGGGGGTATCTGGTGTGTTCATTACCAGCTGCTCTAGCTATGCCACTGTGAGCCAGTGCAGGGCCTGTTGAAAAGCTGTGGACGAGGGGAACTTGCGCCCATTACTGAGAGTCATGGAGAACTGCCAGATAATGAATCTGTGATTCAGAGCACAATCCTAACCTGGAGTTGGGCCGTCACAAGTTAGGCCAGCAAAATTTGGCCGGCACAAGAGACACCGTCAAGTGTGTCCACTCTTGGACCACTCTTGGAGTCAGAGAGGCCAGCACACAGATGTGCGCCATTCTCCTCAACTCCGAGAGTGGTCCAAACACCACTCCCTTGTATCTGGCATTCTGAGGTAAATTTCTGAGGTAAAATTCTGAGGTAAATATGAGGTAAATAAAGCAAAATTTGGCCGGCACAAGGGACACTGTCAAGTGTGGTTGGACCACTCCCGGGGTCAGAGAGGCCGGCATGCAGACGGGCGCCATCCTCCCCGACTCCGAAAGTGGTCCAAACACACGGTTCACAGCTCATGCTCTTAACCACCATGCAGCCCCAACTCTCTGGAACAAGGAAGAGCGTCTGAAGTTCCAAACGAGGATCAGCTCAAGAGAACAGCCTGAAGCAACGGCAGCATCTGTCGGGTTCCGAAATCAAAACACCGCCAATACATCTCAAATACATCTTGCACTTCCTTGGGATTCTGCACACCTGCCCTTTCAACAGCTTGAGGGTGACCGTGCCCATTTGAGCTGGCAGAGATCTAAAACCATGTGCTAATTAGCCTCTTGATAAGTTAATTACTTCTCTTCGGCACTGGGCTCTGCTCTCGCCTCGGGACAATTATAATTACCAGATGTTCCAAAAGAGTTTTTAAAACTCAGTGAAATATTTCCAGTGCGCAGCAAAAAAACAGAAGAGAGTTTCTCCACCGCCTTGATCTTTTTCCGATACCATCATGTTACACACCAGTCGATGCCTAAATTAATGCAGAATGAAACACACCGTGCTGAAATATTCTACCAAAAGTGACAGCCGTATAACCAGACAAGGAAAATGCAACCGCTTTATGTCACAAAAACTGGATTTTCTCAACTCGAGACTGACCAAGGAGACGGACTGTTCCCAGAGCCAATGGGGTGTAATCATGACACAGCCGGGAACCAATTAGGGGTTTGTATGGGTCGAGCTCTCATTTCCATCCAGCGGAGCTAATACTAGAGCAGTTGTGGAGTGTCGTCATGTCGGCCACTGGATTTTGTGGGTTGTTGGGTGACCTGTACCGTTATACATTAAAATAAAGTTAACCGGGGTGACGCAAACTCTAGTGATGCCACTGCAGGTGGCCCATTTCATCCTAATACAGGTGTGCTCAAGATATCCACTGACTCGGTATCCACTGTTTCCGTTATCCACAAATACCACGGATAATGGGACACCTTTTTAAAAGATAGGGGAACATTAAACAAATCTCTTTCGTTTTTTACCTTGTTGCAGCAGAACCACTGATGTTCCCCTATCTTTAAAAAAAGCGTCCCCAGTATCCGCGGTTTCAGGTATCCGCAATGGGGTCCGGAACGGAACCTGCGCGGATACCGGGGCATGCCTGTAGCTGGTCTTTACACAAGACAGTGAGAAACAAACAGGAGAAAGGAGAGCGTCTACAGTGAAAACTTCTTCCATTTTGCAAATTGGGGTTAAATAGGGAGTATTTCATCTGGGGTGGGGGGAACTGATTATCACTTCCCTGAGGAAACAAACAGAAACAGTGGAGATCAAAGGGTTGATTTTTAAACACACACACACACACACACACACACACACCACACACCCTGAGAGGCTCTCTTGAGTTTATGGCCCCGTCTTATCCGGCAAGACTACGAATTGAGTCAAGAGATTTTGCAAGTAATCCTCCGATCATAGAATTTAATCTACTTAAAGCGGGCTGCTGGCTGTAAGGACGCGGGGCAAGAACGCCAACTCTTGACGGGCCATTAGTGCGGCTTAGTTCCTCTCTTCGCCCGGCACCCGCTGAGAATCTGAGCTGCCCCTTCAGCCTTGCGGATGCCAACCTGCTCGAACGAAGGCCAGAGATTTCTCAGCAGGTGCCGCCCCTGGAACGGAAGTGGGGTCTCAGACAGACACCAGAAGTCCCCCCTGCCCAAACCCAAAAATGAGTCAATCGCAGACTCCTGCACTTGCTCAACCATGCAACAAGGGGAATTTTCGGTTTCGTGGCGCTACAAGAACTGCGGTCTTTAATTACTCAATAATATTTGTTAATTATTCCGCCTTCCTGTGCGAGCAGACACCATCCGACGCAGGGGAACGGAGCCTCGGACGCTCAGACACAGTCAAGTTGACCCACAATTATGCAGCAAGAAGGGACAGGCTTCGCCACCTGAAGAACGCGGATTAGTGCTTTCCCACCTCTCCGCGGCACGGGAACCGCAAAGCGTGCCAAGCGCAAAATGTCCACCCAGTCAGCCTCTGCTGGGGTGGGGTGGGGGATGGAGAGGTAACTCTGCCCCAGGGTCTACAGTAACTAGCACCAAGTGCAGCCGCACAGCCCAAATGACCCGTCCTCAGAAGAGGCTGCCCGTTGCACCTCTGCACGAAGAGGTCCACTGCACGCGCTTGGCCTCTGCTAAGAGCGGGCAATTCGGTCACAACTCTCTGCACTGGGCCTGACTGCAACAGACAGGCGGTGAGCAAAATCAACCTCCTTCGGGGGGTCTCTGCGTGAGTCCCTGCGGGCTGGCTTTCTTCCACTCCAAGAGGCCCTGCTCCAAGCAGCAGCTCAAACAGAAACAGAAGGAGGGCCCTTCTGTGAAATTGTTTTTGCAGAATCTAAAAATATACCGGGTGCAACAAATCACAGACGAATCTTTTTTTGCGGGGGGGGGGGGGAGGAAATGCCATCCCTGCCCCCACCTCCCTGTCCCGCAAGTCAGAGCCCATCCGGGGCACGCCAGCCTGCCTTGTCCCACGGCCCATCCGAGTCATTTTTTTTTTTTTTGCTTCCGCCAAAGCCCACAACACAGGCACGGGGCCGGCCCCGATGTTGAAATCTTCCATCTGGCAACCTCCGAGCGTGGCTGAACAATCAGCTGCATTCAGGGCTGGGGAAGGGCCCCTCCCCTGGCCACAGGCCTCTGGAATGCCTCCTTGCAGAAGGGGGCAGGCAGAGCTCGCTGCCTTATACCAGATTCCTTCCTCGCCTGCCCCACCAGCAGACGGGCAAGTGGGTGGAAAAGTGGGTGGGAAACGCGCTTCGTTTACTGTGCAATTTCCAATTTAACAGCACTATGTTGTTTCAGTCCCTCGGCCCCTCCTCCTGCACAAAACACACACACGCGCACACACACACACACACACACACACACACACAAATTTGCTGCACAAGATAAATTCCTGGTTTCGCACAGCCTTAAAAAAAAAGGCTTACAGGAAGTTATGAAGCCGAACCGGCGGCAAGGACGGGCTGGGCAATTGTGTGTCTACCTGCTGTCCCAGAAGGCTGTGCGGCAGGACGCCAGGCATAGACGTGACTGCCCAGAGCGTCCCTGCCCCCACCTTGAAAATGGAGCAGCACTGCAACGGAACAGGAAGTGCCGCCCACAGGGGGCAAGGGTTTCTCCCAACCCCAGATCCGGCCCGGGGGCCAGGGTTCGGCGAGCCCTGCCCTAGGCCAATTGTGCAAAACCAGTAGGCTGAGGGCAGGGTCAGGCACTGTGCTGTGCACTTAGAACAGGGGCTTCCCCACTTTTCAGCACAAGGGCCACATCGTATATTTTACACATTTTCGTGGGCTGAAAAAAATCAGTTTTGTGAATGAATGAATGAATGAATGAATGAATGAATGAATGAATTTTACTTGGACAGTCAGCATGACATGTAATCAGCGTGATACAACTCAGAACAAAACGGAAATGTGACCGTTATGAAGGAAACATCGTTGTGCTGAACCTGAGCAACGATATAAAACGCACAAAAACGTCAACGTATTCACAAAAGCTCTGACAAAAAACCAAGTTGCTGTGGGCTGGATAAAATCTCGTGGCAGCCGGATGTGGTTCCCTAGGCCATAGTTTGGCCATATTCCCAGGCCAGAGTTTGGAAACCCCTGACGCCGAGTCATGAGGACTAGAAACCTTTGTTTTTTTAAACAAACATGAAACCTAAGATTTTTTTTTTCCAGGAGGAAAAAAACATTGAATTGTTCATCCAGTCCCAAAGTCTTCACTTTTTCCCTTGTGCAAAAATATACACACAACCTAGCCTGCATCGTTCAGATTCAAATCCTTGCCTTTGGGAGAGAGGTTTCTGTGTCTGCTTTTTACGCAAGTTGGCTATTATCCTTCGGGAGCCCTTGGGACAGGGTGAGTCATGTATGTATATATAAATAAATCACTAGATAAAATCCAGAAAGGGAGTATTTTTTTTTTTGCAAGCCAACCGTTGTCAGAAGCCAGTAGCACACCCACTGACACACAGCCCTCCATCGAGTCAGCGCCTTTGGTTTTTTGTTTTTGCTGACTCATGACTCAACATCCCTCCCGGGTTTTTAATAGCCAGATCCCCACATATCCATTATTCAGAATTGCAGAGCCTGTAAAATGCCGCTTGGAAACAAAACACACACACACACACACAAACCATTTCCGGCAGTTCAAAAGAAGAGACGGGAGGAAGATAAAAAGGATTCTCGGCTGACGTTTACGAGGACTCGAAATTACACTTCCCCGAAAGGAGGAGCCGGGAGCGACAAACTCCCGAGTCATTCCGGAGACGCTCGGCTCCCCTTCCAGAACCTCCTTTCCAACCCAGTGTCCTGGAGAGCTTTCTCTATACTTATGGCGGCATCTCATTATGCCAGGCTCCGACAAATTATAGACACCACCAACTTTTATGTTCCCACTGTCATTAACCAAAGGCACTGGCATACGCTGCAATTTTGCATAATTTACGGAGAGGTTAATATACCAGACCCAGAGGCTAGTCGTCTTCTCCGGTGCCCCCGTCTCCCCGCAGCTAACGATGGAATGCAATGGCTAAACGGCAGCCAGCAAATTATTTCCCAGGCATTTTATGGAAAAATAAAAGGAAAAAGGAAGCCTCTTTCTTACCTTTCCAAAATCCCGCACGTCAAAGAGGTCGAAGGGGTCAAAAAGCTCGCTGTTCCGGAGGCCAAACTTGTCGTGACACACCTTGAGGAAAGTCCGTATGTTCTTCAGGCAAAGAAACTGCAGGAGACACAAGGAGACACGGGTCAAGCGTACTGTTGGCATTGGAGAAGCCTACCCAACCATAAAGACATCAGGAGAGCCCTGCTGGATCAGGCCAAAGGCCCACCTAGTCCAGCTTCCTGTATCTCACGGTGGCCCACCAGATGCCTCAGGAAGCACACAGGACCACAAGATGCCTGCATCCCACGCATGGTAAAAGGAGGCAGCATCGCCAAGCAAAACCAAGCATCACCCCTCACGCAAAAAAAACCCTCCAAAGGCAGGTTCTCCACCCCCAGGGTCATCAGGCTGCCCTTGCCTGCACTTTTGCCAGGTCGGGGGACATCGGTGGATTTCGTTTTGTTTGCTTTGGCTCGGGTGCATTCAGAGGGAAGGAGTGGGAGGAAGGAGGCGTCTCCTCCCCGAGGGATTTGGCACCTGGTCAAAGCACAGCTCGGTTTATCCGAGCTCACACAGTCCCTCTTTCCAAGAAAGCAAGCGGCTGCCTCCGACAAGGGCAGGAACGGGTAGAGGGCCCATTTCTCAGCGTGCACCTGTGTGTGGGGCCAGAATCAAGCCAGAGGAACCAGAGGCGCTTGTTACAACGGACAGACCCATCTGCAAAAATGCCAAGGGTACAAAGGAGATGGCCAGCCCTTCTCAATCCAGGGTTGCCCAGTTGACCGGGGAAGAGCCAGAATTGTTCCGGTTTCCTTTCTGCACAGCTGCCCCCAAACAAAAGGGGCACACACCCCTGGGAGGTGACTGTTTTTTAAATATCATCTAAGGCAGAGATTCTCCAACCTTTTAGACTGGGGCCCACATTTTTTAGCATGAGAATCTGTCGCGACCCACCGGAAGTGATGTCATCAACCTGGAAGTGATGTCATGGCTGGAAGTGACATCATCAGACAAGCAAATTTTAACACCCCCTATGAGACACGGTTAAATTTAGGAAGTAAATTTAAAATTTGCGACACTCCTAGGCCAGACATGCACCAGCCGAACTTACAGTTAGGATTGTGTCCTAAGTCCACTAGTTTCTGCAGACAGCACACAACCATTGCAACAAGCCCAGAACCCTCCCATCTGCTCACACAGATTTCCCCCATAAATCACACATGACAGAGGGGAAGGACTCCTGAGGACTAGCTGCTTTAACGAGTCGGCTGATTTACGGTGGCACAACCTTCGATAGCCATCAGCCACGTGCTCCTGCAGCAAAGTGGGGGAGGACGGCTTCTAGCCCAAAAGGGCAGCTGCACACACACACACACACAAACACAGAGAATTGTGGCTGTGTTGCCCAGGCCAGCAGAATTGCTTTGTCTTAGCATCATAGCCGGTCTCAAATTTCCTCTAAGTATTTACTCCAAACGTCCTTTTAAAGTCTTTCATTTTCACATTTTAATGGTCCTGCCCGTGACCAAAATTACAGAGGGATCCGCGAGTCTATAGCAGGCTCATTCTCCTAGGAGTCTCCCCAACACACACACACACACACACACACACACACACACACACACAAAATCTGCCATGGCCCAACAGATTTGTGAAGCACAGAAAGAGAAAAGATGGTTAAAAAAAACCCAAAGAACCTCAGCAATGTTTTATGCTTGTTTACGGGATCTTCTTTTAACCCTGCCTTTTTGTACCAGAGGCACCCTCAAGGCACACATGCACTAAAACAGTAGCACAACAGAGAACATAACAATTCGCTTGGTGTAGAACCAGAGTACCACAGAGCAAAATGAGGGGGGAGAAAAACGAGTGCATTCTGGGGTGCAGTGGTGCCCCCCCCCCAAGCCTGCTGCCTGGGGGCACTTGTCCTTGCTGACCCCCCCATAGGTACGCCAGAAAATCACACAGCCCTGGCCGTGCCTGAAAATACAGGCGTGTCCCAGTATCCGCTATTTCAGTTATCCGCAGATACCACGGACACCTATTAAAAAGATGGGAGAACATTAAACAAACCTCTCTTTTTTTACCTTGCTGCAGCAAAACCGCTGATGTTCCCCCTATCTTTCAAAAGGCGTCCCCAGTATCCACTGTTTGAGGTGTCCACGGGGGGGGGGGGAATCCGGAACAGAATCCCAGCGGATACCGGGGCATGCCTGTAGAAGGTAAACCTTCCACAGTCCCTTGGGCGCATCCCAAGGGCACATGGGGGAACCACTGGGTGAGAGAACGGTTTCTAGGTCTGATCAGTGCCTGGATGGACAAGCTGGAGGCTGATGACGGAAGAACGAAAGGCAGGACAGAAAGGGAAAAAAAAAAACAGATGCAAGGACTACAACAGGGGAATCCGCGGCGCAAAGGAGCTTCCTTGGTTGGCGCTTGGGAGCGAAAAGCAGCAGAGGCATTAATTCAGTTTTATCTCACCAGCCACACAGGGAAAAAAGCAGCATTTTCCAGGCATGGCCTAATGGTTCTTTGTCACTATCCATCCTTAGCGAGGCGGCTGGCGCACTGCCCACTCGCTAGATCCATCAGCCGCGGCAGACAGACAGCGCCTGAGAAGTCGACTTCCCAAAACTCAATTACCCATCGGCAGAGACCTTGTTAGAAGAACCCGGCTGGAGGCCCAGCGACGGTTACGGAACCTATTTTTTTTTTAAAAAGGCGCTCAGTGGAAACCTGGGCGTGGACGTGCGTGAGGATCTGAATTATTACCCCGTAGTGCCTTCTCAGACATGCGGACCAGGCGAGGGTTTCTGACAGGCGGAGTCCTGGAAGACTACCTAGTCCAGCTTCCTCCATCTCACAGTGGCCCACCAGATGCCTCAGGGAGCACCCAAGACAACAAGATGCCTGCATCCTGTGGCCACGCCCATGTATCTGGCATTCTGAGGTACACTTCTGAGGTAAATATGAGGTAAATAAAACAGTATTTGCTATCCTGTCTGTGGAGAAGGAGCTATAATAACTTGCAACCCAGTTTGCACCTTAAGAACATCAGAAGAGCCACGCTGGATCAGGCCAAAGGCCCACCTAGTCCAGCTTCCTGCATCTCACACTGGCCCACCAGGTGCCTCAGGGAGCACCCAAGACAACAAGATCCCTGCATCCTGTGGCCACTTCCTAGCAGCCGGCATCGAGAGGGAGCCTACTTCAAAAACCAAGTGGTTGCACACACCCATCGCTGTCTGCGATGGATCTTTTCTCCATCCATCTGCCCCATTCCCTTTTCAAGGCGTCCAGGCCAGACGCCATCACCGCCTCCTGTGGCAAGGAGTTCCACAGACCCATGACACATTGGGCAAAGCCGTATTTCTCTCCCAAGCACTCAATTTCAGTGGCTGTCCCCTGGTTCTGGTGTTGTGCGAGAGGCTCTCTGTTTCAGGGGCTGGGATGACGAGCGTCAGCCCTGGAGAGGTGGGCCTTGGGTTCACTTTCACAATCCTATTTTCTGACTCACACACACACACACACACACACACACACACACACCCCAGCCCATCAGGAAGGCAGAGCACTGCTGTGAGTCTCATTTAGTCACACGAACTGCCTTAAGAGCCGGGCTGAGCAAGAAGCCTGAGAGCTGTCGACGGGGAGGGAAACAAGGAGATGTCGGACGCCTTTCCACGAGAAATATAATAAAGTAGTAAATAAGCTCAGAGGAGAGGAAACAGCAGGGAAACAGCATGATGGATGAGTGGGGGTTTCAGAATGGGTTCACATCCAAAGCCAAGATTTGTGGAGCGGGGGGGGGGGAATGCTTGCAAAGAAAAAAGACCTCCCGGGATTAAATTGGGCGGACACTCGATAAAAACGCTGCCGGAGTTGCATCAAAAAGCTCGGCGACTGGGCGGCCAGCAACGTGCCAACTGGCCCGGCGCCAACACTCTGGACAGGCACTTCGGAACGCCGCCACCACTCCTTTTGCCAGCCGAGATAAAGGTGGCGAAGGATGGCGGAAAGTAACTCTCTGCGGCGCTTGGCGAAGGCGACGCGCCGGTTTCGCCACTTATCGCATGACAGGCACACGTCGCCGCGGAGCCAAGGAAAACCTCTCCAAGGAAAACCTCTCCAGGAAACTAAGCCCCGCAGTTAACGAGAACTGACTACGTCAAAGAGCCGCGGGACCACAGCTGCAAGGGGTCTCCTTGCACTCAATACACTAGGCCAGTGTTTTTCAAACTGTGGGTCACCAAATGGGTCGCGACCTGAGCTTGCAGAAAGCTGGGAGCCACCATCTTGGGAACTGCAGACCTGACGCTTGCTAGATTCCTTTGGGGAGTCTTAGCAGTTTGAATTTTCAAGGGAGGGTTTTCCTTAAAAATTTTGGTTTTGGTTCCGGGCTTTGACATCCTATTTGGTCCCATCTTGCTTTCCGTCAGGGGTGTTTCCTGGTCGTGCCATTGCTGCAGTCCGAGAAGGCCAATTTGCGTTCCAGGAGTGTCGTTTGATTACATCACAACGACGGCACTTCCTGCTTGAGGATGTCACTGCTGGCCATGACTTCATTTCCAAGTTAATGACATCACAGCCGCTGGGTCCCGACACGAGTGCTACCCTAAAAAGTGGGCTAAAACGTTTGAGAACCACTGGTCTATCCCAGGGAGACTCCGACTCTGCAGCAGAAGCAAACACATCAATTTCTTTCCTTTGGCCCCAAAAAGAGTCTCTCTCCATACGCCTAGCAAGGGATCTCCTCTCGGCCTAAGAGCTGGAAACAAAGAAACATTTGTCATGTCACATTGTGCGGACCCAACCCAGATCCTTATCATCAGCTCTGGCACATTCCGCCAGCTCACGCTTGACTGTCAGCCGCCATCAAGTTGACGTCGTGCGCGCAAAAAGGTTACACAAAGTTCACACCAGTGAGTTTTCGTTAAAAAAAAAAAAAAACGCTGGCGGTGCAGAAAAGGTACAGTGGAGAGAACTGCCTGCCGCCAGGCACGATCCGGCACGACGCTCACCTCCTGCGTCAGCTCGAGTTGAGCGTCAAACTTTTGGCGGACTCCGCAAAGCTTGGCCGGCGCAAGGGCCACCGTCAAGCGCGTTGGGAGCACTCTCGGGGCCAGGGAAGACGGCACCGTTTGCTGGCCTAACTCCAGGTTAGGATTGCGCCCACGGAAATATTATGACGGTGGCGGGTATTGGATCTAAAGGCAAAGCGGGGGCGGGGAATCCATTTTCAGAGGCCTTCCCACAGCAGGTACGCCCAGCTTTGACAACCAAGGATGAGCCGGGATTTTTTTTTTATTTATTTTTTTGCAAACCGCACGTTCCCAGATGACTTGGAGAAAGCATCGAGGGCTGTTGTAAAGTGGTAACGCTAGACTTCGGGCTGAAAGGCGGAGGGCTTTGAAAGACCTTTCCGCATCCTGCCTCTGAGCTCCCCTGGGCTGCTCCAAAGCTATTATCTCAGGCTGGAGAGGCTACGCGGACAGAAAAGGCTGTCCCCCCATGCGCTCCATCACTCCCTGTGAGAGGACTTTAAACGGGGGGGGGGGGGAAATTAGACGGTGCTCGGATAAGGTGAATAGATAGGGGAGCTCTTCCTGGGCTGTTCTTACTGCAGATTGGCCATTTTAGGCCTACTGCAACTCAGCTTACACGAGCGGAACTGAAACAACCAGACATGCTCCCTGTTTAGCCCCGCCTCTTCATCCCTTCCCTTCCCGCCCCCATGCGCCGGCGTCAGTGATTCCCAAACTTTTTTTGACTGGCGGCTCTCTTGACCAATTGGGCAGCAGCCACCCCACGAGGGCTACAATCTTGGACGTGGTCTAGAACGGTGGGGGTTTTTTTCCCCGCAAGGATTCCGCGGCTCGACCTGGTTGGTTCCGGTGACTCTACAGGGAGCCACACGGCTCACGGTTTGGGAAGCACTGGTCTGATGTGATGGAAACGAGCTCATTCCAGGCAGACTGGAGGTGGTATGGCTGGGTGGTTTTGTGTGAAGGGGGTAGACATGGGCTTCTTTCCGGGGCTGAGATGCCACAATGGCCACTGGGGGCCTGAGCCCCAGCACCTCTCTTAGCCGAAATTGGCCACACCTCCCACTGCGCTCCGGAAGGGAAATCCAGGCACGGTCAGCCTCGGCCGGATAAATCTCAAATTGCAGCCAATCATCCTGCGAACAGCTCATCCCGATTCAATTCCCCCACCCGCCGGCTTAACAAAATACAATTAAAACATCAGATGTTATCGAGGTATGAACTGGAATTTGGGGGAAGGGAGGCCGAAGGCAGGCCTGAAGCTGGAAAAAGAGTCGTGCGCCACTGCTAATACGCGGGTCTTCCTGGGATATCTGCGCGTGCTCCGGAGCGCTTTCCGGAATCGCCACCTGGACCCAGTTGTGGTCCGAAAACCCTTCCTGGCGCCACCCCATCTTCCATGCGCTGTAGGGGCATGTTTGGGTAAAACGATGGGGCTTGTTTGCCCTTCCAAACAGAAGTGCTTTTCTAATATCTTTTTTTTTTTTTTTGGTTTGCCAAATCGTGGGAGGAGATGGAAGCCTCCCGATTTTCTCACTGGGAAAATATGAGCTGGAACATTCAGATGACCGAAGGGGAAGGCTTGCTAACCCTCTCGGGGAGAGAGAGCAGAAGGGGATTGGATTACCTGCCGAATTCCCCATGTCGGATGAAGGGAAGGGGGAGAAAAAGGGGTCAGCTGGGACCAGATTAACCTTCAAGCGCACCTGCTAGGGTTGGAAAGCCCCTCGGCATCCGTCAAATCCTGTCTGCTTTGCTCCACTGCAATGAGGGGTGGGGGAGCCTTAAAGGCAGGTTTCCCTTGGCAAACCTGATAACTCATTTGGCCAGGCTTGCACCCCTAATTCTCGCGTTCCTAATTGTTTTCCTCCCCACAGAAAAAAAAGCAAGGGTGGAGGGGGCCATTTGCTGTCCGCAGAAAACAGCAGCGGAAAAGAGCAGAGGGAACGGCAAGCAGCAGACCGCTCAGGCAGCATCTCATTTCCTCGGGGGATTAATTAATTGCCTTTAGGAACGGAGGCCAGGGACGGAGTGGGCTGTGGGTCTCCACGTGCCTTAGAACCGGGGCTTAAGAACATCAGAAGAGCCCCACTGGATCAGGCCAGGGGCCCATCTAGTCCAGCTTCCTGCATCTCACAGCGGCCCACCAAGGAGCATACAAGACAACTAGATACCTGTGTCCTGTGGCCACTCCCCTACATCTGGCATTCTGAGGTTATGGCCAATTAACCAGAAGGCCTTTTCCTTCTTTACTTAAATTTGACTTCGTCGTGAGGGGAGGGGCTACACAATTTTATTTTACGCCAGGGAGCAGGCACCTCAGCTACGCCACGGCATGCTGCCGCCGTGGTCGTCTTGCACTGACGTAAACAAAGCAAGTGTCGGTAAGTCCTGGCGGAACCCGAACCCAGGACCAAAGTCGGCAACCCTCCCAAAGGCATGAGAAGGAAATGACACGTCTTTGCTGATGACATCACAACTCAAACAAGATTTGGGGGGGGAGAGGGGGCTTCCCAAAAATTATTCAACACCATGGCTCAGGTTAACAGACCTTTCACCAGGGGTCACCAAAACTAGATTATCTCCTCTACCTTTGCCCGGAGTATGGACTTCCCCCCCCAGTTTCCAAACCCAGCAATAAGATTTCAACGGGCGAATCGTTCTTCACTGGGAAGGAAATGATTGTGGCGTGTGGGGTGTGAGATGTTTATCCTGCCAGCCAGGACTGTAAATTAGTTTACTGTATTAAACCTAAGCCCAGCTTAGCACGGCCTAGATATTATTGGCCCGACCACGACAAAACAACAGCTGGTTCTCTTTGTCGGGGGGGGGAAAAAACGTTGGCCGGGAAGGAAATTAGCTAAAGCAGGTCTGGAGACCCGGGACACAGCTCAGAGTGCGTGGGGCACGCTTCTCCCGCTGATATTTTTTTATTAGCCTTCTTCTTCGTTTGCGCTTTTTCAAATTCTCCTTGCGGAGGGACATATGGGCTAGGGGAGGGTGGATACTTCAGATCGACTGGCGAGATCGAGCTTGAGATTTATGGCCCGCCGCCACAGCTGGGGTTGTTTGTGCAAAGTGGAACTTAAGCACGTAAAAAAAAAAAATTGCTTACTGAAACACCCGAAATGTGCTTGCTGGGTTCACTTCTGCTCCTACTCGAGGCCAAGTGGGCAGAACGCGTGGCGATGGCTCTTTACCGCACATCAACCACTTTGTGGATGAAGCTGAGCTGACAATGGGCTACCCAGCAAGAATTGCTTGATTCGAACCCAGGGCCCCCGTACCCCCAAAATATACTCAGATCAATTATGTTTTGGGTGGTCTCTGTAAGGCATGAGGCTCACTCGGGGTGGAGATTTGGGAAGGTCATGCCCTCAGTCTAAACCAGTACAGGCGTTTTTAGAATGACCATCTGCCCGGAACCCACCAGAAGTGATGTCACGGCCGACGTGCTGTCATTGTGACGCCAGAGCCTGCTGCTTTCCTGAGAATGCAGCAACAGATTGGATTATTTCTCAGCCATTTTCCAACAGCAACGTGAACCAGAAAGGAAAAAAGCCCATTTACAACGTTGACCCAAGCAAAACAACCACACAGCGCTTCCCCTTTCCAGCATCCCATCATCCCCTATTTTCAATATGCCTGCTGTAGGTGTTTCGCGACCCACCTGAAACTGGCTCGCGACTCACTGATGGGTCCCGACCCACAGTCTGGGAACCGCTGGCACGTAACATATGCAGCAACACACGAGGGGGGGGGGAAACTTCACAAGACCAGGGATGAGCTGCTGAAGATTTGCAATTATGATCGCTACGGAGAGATATTGTCTCCTATACTGGGAGGGGGGTGATTATGCCTAAGCTCTGAGCCAAGAAGTGAATTAAATCTGGCAGGGGGTCTCCGCACAAATCACAGTTTGTTTCTGTTCTTTAACAAGCTGCAAACAACACGCAAACAAGAAATAAATGAGAAAGAACCAAGCGCCCAGGCGTTCGCCAAAGAAGACATACCATTCAGAACGATCTAAATCAGGAGGTAACAAGGCTTCTCCGTGAGCTTTTATTTTTATTTTTTCTCCTTCCAAAAACCGTAAACCAGGCGCTAAGATAGAGTGCAGAAATCTAATACGGTCAAAAGCATGAAAACGGAGGGTTTGCCAAATAAATCCAGCTGCCACCTAATGCGTTCTGGCAAAAACGGAAAAAAAACCTACACACACATAACGTTTTTCAGGTTGTGCCGTATTTTAAATCACGCTGTAAACATCGGGGGGGGGGGGAATAAACCGGCTCTTTTTTTTTTCCAGAAGCACAGCTTTCAACCACGAACTGTTTGTCAAAACCCAGCATCCGCCTGATGTTCCAGAGGAATGAGGAAGGGTTCGACACACCTGGTGCATTTCAGGGGAGGAGGGCGGGAGGGATAAATATAAAGTTTGATGTGCAGTTATCATGACCAATCACGGATGGGACGCATAGCAACCTGCATCTAGGGATGTCTTTTTAGAAGCAAAACACCGTTGAAGACCATCTTGCCACGGCAAAACCCCGCAGAAAGAAGGACCAACATCCAACAACACACATTATCCGCATGCCTTCCACTCCTAGGTTGTGGCTATCAGGAAGGTGCCACTATTGGGTTTTAAACACTGCCTTCTGCCAGGCGATCGGACAAGGGGAAAATAAATTGTATGACTATGCAATTGTGGGAGGCGGGAGAGAATTAACGGGACGTAAGAACCACCGTTGTAAGTGAAAGAGGAGAGGTGTTAATCTATGGCTGCGGACACCAAAGATCTCCTTCCCCCTGGTGCTAACCTGCGTACTTCGTCCTCTACAGATTGCCAGGAACGGAGCGAGAAAATATTGACATACCTGGTACCTGGAATGGCCAAGATCAGACTGGTTTAGAAGCGTGTGCAATTAGAAATAAAAACAAATAAGGACAGTGGACCTTTGGTATCCGCAAGGGGTGCGTTGCACAATATCCCACAGATACCGAAATCGGCGGATAATGGAATCTGCAGGGGACCAGGGTGGCAGTGCTGCAAGGACTCACCTGGGGGCCAGGCAAGGCCCACCAAAGGTCAAGCCGGCCTCCCTCATGCTTAGACCCTCAAATCCACGGATGATGAATCTGCAGATAAGGAAGGAAGGCCCACTGTACTACCAATTCCAGCTGCTAAGATGTTTCCAGGACATTTTTTTGTTACGTTCACACGGGACGGGCCCAAGGCGAATCTCCACCTGCACACACCCCTAAATTCTGGGAGGACAGGGAGACCTCTGTATCTCCCCCTTCTTCAAACTCTTGCCGTGCTGCCACTATACCCAAGAATACACCCCAGAATCCCCAGTGGCGGGTTCTTCTCCGCCCTCTCACGCGCCGCCATCTTGGATCTCGCGAGATTTCATGCAACTCCTGCAATCCAAGATGGCGGCGCCCTGGATTGCTGGGATGGAAAGGCTGTTGTGAAAGAAGGGCGATTAAGTTTGGGAACCGCTGCCATAGGCGGCTGCCCTGGAAACCTGGCCTGTGGAAGACACTGTTGAGGGGTTCAGCCCTTGTTCGCCAAGTACTCAACTTTCTCCCATTGCCTGTTGTTGAACATCAGCTCACAACCGCTTGGAATGACTTCAGCAATTTCTCCTGAGTCATCAGGCGCGCAGATCGGGAGAGGGAGTCTCGTAAATGCCGGCGAAGGATACACTTCTAAAGACCTTGCAGCTTCTAAAGGCTCTCCCTGGAGACATGCTATTTACACGGGGGCGAGTCACTGGGAAAAAAAAAAACACCACCAAAAACAGCTGATCTTTCATTCCATGGGAGGGTAAAAAAAAAGCAGAATAAAAGTTCAAGAGTTGAATGTCTACATTCTTTTTAATAATTTGGGTGGGGGAAGAGAAGCATCCAGAAATTCTTCCGTTCTTGGGATTCTGGGCCATCACTGATTCTCCAATCACAGAAGGTTACAGATTTTGCTGGGGACTTCCCTCTTTTAAGTCCTAACCTGGACTTAGGCTGGCCCAGTTAGGCCAGCAAAGTTTGGCCGGCACAAGGGCCACCGTAAAGTGTGTTTGGACCACTCTCGGAGTCAAGGAGGATGGCGCATGTCTGTGTGCTGGCTTCTCTGACTCCGAGAGTGCTCCAACGGTGTCCTTTGTGCCAGCCAAACTTTGCTGGCCTAACTGGGCCGGCCTAACTCCAGGTTAGGATTGCACTCTGAACTAACAACAATTTTAAAAAAACAACTCTCACTTGAAGATGTTAAGACTCACAAAAAGAATATAGCAAGAGTCAGTTCTGCAGCTTTCCACAACCCACCTGACATCAGGTCGCGACCCACCAAGTGGGTCCCGCCCCACAGTTCAAGAAACACTGCCTTAGATTATTAAAATACAAGGGAAGGAAAAATGGCTTTCGTTTTATTTCTTTCCCCAAGGGGATGGAGGGAGGGAACACGTAAAGCCAACATTCAAATTCATTATTAGGTGGCCTCTGGAATTTTTACTGCATTTAACAGAGTGGCTTTGTTTAATTCCCGGTCCCCTCTGTCTCCGGGGGGATAGACTTCTCATTACTGAATTTTTGCCCTGTGACTGCCCAACAGCAGATTATATTCAGGGGGGATGTGACAAATTTGCTGCACAGTCCCCGAGGAATTTTCTGGAAGGCTGTTATTGGAAAAGAGATAATGCCTTCGTACAGCAGGAGGGCGGGGAGGGAGAGCATTGCTCAAAAGCCAGGTTGATACTCAGCTACCTTTTGGTCGATGCTAATGTCATTTCCAGCTTTCAGAACGCAACAAGCCCGTGAACTGGGGCAGGGAACCATATCTGTTCAATAAGGCGGTGTTTCTCAAACGGTGGGTCGGGACCCACTTGGTGAGTGGCCACCTGATGTCAGGCGGGCCACGGAAAGCTGGGAGCCGCCATCTTGCAAGCTGCAGACCTGATTCTTGCTATATGCCTTTTGTGAGTGTTAAGCATTTGAATTTTCAAGCAAGGGTTTTTTTATTCTGTTTTTAGTTCAGTGCTTTGCCATCAGGTTTTTGTCCTCCTCTTGCTTTCCGACAGGGATGTTTCCATGGCGGTGCCATTGCTGCAGTCCAAGAATGCCCGTTTGCATTCCAGGAGCGATGACATCACAATGACGACACTTCCTGTCTGATGACATCACTTCCGGCCATACCATCACTTCCAGGGGGTCCTGCCATGAGTGACGAGCGCTATGAGAGAGAAAGACCCCATTTGGGCTAAGGAAGAACTCCAGAAATTACCCAAGGTGAGATCCCACGCAATCCAAGATGGCGGCACCCAGGACAGCCAGGAAGGAGAGGCTGAAAGGGTGCATCTGTGAGTTTGCTGCGGTGCCCTCAAGCTCCACCGTGGTGCAAAGTTTTGGCACTCCTGCTAAACACGATTACCTCCAAGTAAATCCCACTGAAATCAACGGGGGTTACATAAGAACATAAGAAGAGCCCTGTTGGATCAGGCCACAGGCCCATCTAGTCCAGCTTCCTGTATCTCACAGCGGCCCACCAGGTGCCCCAGGGAGGCATGAAACAACAAGATGCTTGCATCCTGTTGCCGCTCCCTTGCACCCAGTACTCTGAAGTAGCCTACTACTAATGTAAGGTAAAGGAGGTTGCACAATTCATCATGGCCCACAATGAACTTTTCTTCCAGAAATCCATCCAATCCCCTCTTAAAGGCATCTAGACCAGATGCCATCACCACCTCCGGTGGCAAAGAGTTCCACAGATTAACTACCCGCTGGGTACATCTGAGTAGCCTTGCCCAGGATTGTGCTGCGGTTGCCTCATTCAGCTATTCTTCCCCGTTCCTTAAAGGCAGGTTAAATGCCACTTTCTGCACAATGGGAACTTGTAGGATAATGTGATAGCATCAGAAGAAAAGAATTTCTTGGCACTGAGATCGCAGGATTGTTAATTGCCCTAATGACGGGGTACAGGCGAGCCCCAGACAATAGGCCCCACTCACAGAGACGGGGGTCGGCCTCCGATGCACCTTATTAAGTCGTGAAGGGCGATTAAAGGAACTGTCCTTCCCAAGACAGGAAAAGAGTGCAGGAGGCTCTTTTAAGGAAGGGAAGAAAAGGATTTGGACAAGTTAATTCTAACTCCCCCAGAGCTGAGCGGCCCCCCGAAGCCTGCATTTTAAACTGTCACCAGCCCTCAGGTCCTCGCGAGGGTCCCTGGAGAAGTCAGGAGTCACGTTGCGGAAGAAATAGCTTCAATTTCTGCTGAAATATTTATGCGGCTCTCTCTTGATCCCGCCAGGAATAGGAGAGCCCAAAAATGGAGGAAGATAATCAGTTCTGGAAGACTGACCGCCAAACCTGCACAGAAAACAGTCGGTGGAATGCTGCTGTTTGCATGTGGGAGACAGACGTAACCTTTAACCACGGCTTGCTTCATTAACCCCGGTCAGGAGTTGCGTCCAAATGCCTAAACCATGGTTAAGCGAAGACCAAAAGGTTTGCAAGCCAAATCAAGGTTCCCATTAATCCTGGTTAAGCACTGCATGGTGCTATGAAACCATACTTTAGTTTAGGCCAAGCGGTTCCCAAACTGTGGGTCAGGACCCACGGTTGCAACCTGATTTTCGGTGGGTCGCCAAGCAGAGCCTCCAATGAACACAAGGGGGTGTGTGTGGAAAGACCAGAAAACTAACTGCTTCAAGCCCTGAGGCTGTTCAAAAACCAGAGAGCTGCTCATTGCTCTGCAAACTCAGCTCCTGCAGTTTGCAAGGTCCCCGCTCATTGTCCTGAAACCAGCCCAGCTCCTCCAGTTTGCAAGTTCCAAGTGTAAAGGAAGGGAGATACATGTTTGAGCATCTTTTTTTCCCCAATTATTATTGCAAATAAATGCAAGTATTGTTTCTTTCTAGATCTTTCTTCCTAGTAATATTTCTTACTAGATCACTTGTGTAGGCCATTTCTCTGTCCCCCCTCCAGCCTCTGAAATAGTTCCAGCTGGGCCCTTGTGAGTCTCCAAGGCGCCTTTCCACTGCAAGAGGGATAACAAAGATGGCCAAGACTGACCACCTCCTTCCCAGCTCGAGGAGCAGAGAAGGGTCCGCAGCCAACCCCAGCAACCCACACAATGCTTCTCAGACGCTCCAGCAGCATTCCTGGCAACCAGCTCATGCCCGGCGAAGCCCTCCAGAGGCAGCTGCCACGGAGGAAGTCGTTCGGGAGGTCAGCCTCACAACACAGCTGAATCATTCAAAGCTTAAAACACCCTGGTCAGGCCATTTATAGCCTTTAGCCGAAAAAGGAGGGAGGATAAAAAGCCTGCATGAAACCAAGTCATTATTCAGCTGGGTTCCTGTCAAAGAGGAGATGTGCCTGTCTTTTAAAGGGATAGCAGGCACAGCAACCACCGCACACTCAAAAGTTGGCATCCTTGGAATTCAGCACCAAGGGAGAAAATTCCTCGGAGAACATAACAAGAGCCCTACTGGATCAGGCCAAAGGGGGCCCATCTAGTCCAGCTTCCTGTGTCTCACAGTGGCCCACCAGAAGCCTCAGGGGCCCCACGAGACAACAAGATGCCTGCATCCGGTTGCTACTCTCTTGTGTCTGGCATTCTGAGATTGCCTACACATCACGCGGTTGCAGAAACCCATCACGGCCTATAACCTGTGATGGACTTTCCCTCCATCAATCCCTCCAGCCCCCTTTAACGGCATCCAGACCAGGCACCATCACTACATCCTGTGGCAAGGAGTTCCACAGACTAATGACATGCTGGGTAAATAATTTCTGTTGTTATTCCAACTCTCCCGACACTCAGTTTTAGTGGATGCTCCCTGGTTCTGGTGTTGTATGAGAGAGGGGGAAAAAATCCCTCTATCCATCCTCTCCATAATTCTGTATAACTCAATCATGTTCCCCCTCAGGCAGACTCGGAAACAATAAATAAGCAAACCCCAAAAATGGCACGGAGGGGGTTAAAAAATCTTGGCAGTTACCTCCAGAATTTCACCTCATTTTACAGTCCAATGTCAAGACACACAGAGCAACATTATACTTCCTGTTGCGCATTTCAGCTGGGGCTGCCAATTCGGATCCCAGCAGAAGTTCACCAGGAGACCAAGAGCGAAGAAAGAGTTCTTTCCCTGCCCTGCTGAAACAAGCCGCCTGCAAGAAGGAGGCAAACCTAAATGCAAAGCCCACATTTCCTGGAGGAAACGTCACTCTGCAGGCACGTTACAGTATATAGTTTTCACTGCCTTGCAATTTACAGTAGGCCCTCAGTATCCGCAGGGGTTCTGTTCCCGGATACCGAAATCCGTGGAGGTGGGGTTCAAACTCGCTGATTTCGGCCACCACCACCCCAACTCCAAAGCCAACCAGATCTATGAGCCCCATCACCTCCAGGGGGCTTTCTGAGGTCCGCAGAAGCCATGCGCGGCCTCAGAATGACAGTTACAGGTAAAAAAAAGTGACTTCCTGTTTGGGGGGACGTTTTTATGCCCTTATAAGGCATTGAGGCCTGGGGAATGCCTTGTAAGGGCAAAAAAAACACCACTTCTGGTTTTTGCCAAAAACCAGACGTTGCGGGGGGGGAGGTTGCCCATAATGGGAATTCTGAGGTCCGCAAAGGCCAGAGGTGGTTGCAGGCGACCTCTCCACGCCTCGGAAAAGCTTACAGACCTGACCAGAGCTTCCTGACCCTTCCCCTACTGGTTCGAGACCCGCAGATTGGGAAGTCCCAAATCCACAGCTCCACCAAGCCGCCCAACGCTTTAAAAACAAAACGCCTTCATTAGCAGCCATCGCTGGAGAGAGCTGGGTGCAGCGCAGCGGCTAAAGCTGAAACCCTACACACACTTTCCTGCGAGTAAGCCCTATCGAACACAGCGGGGCTGACTTCTGGAGCCTAGGACTGAAGCTGCACATCAAGAGCTTCCTCTCTGGCTGAGCTTTTGTTTATCGAGCTGGGACGAGGCAGGAAGGGCCGAAAGCGAGACGCAGAAGTGCTCCGAAACAATGCGCCGGGCAAGAACAATGGGCAAGCGCCAGAGGTAAGCCAGTTTTGCCCTGCCGATTCTTCGGAGGAGGAGGGGGAATGTAGATTAAAAAGGTGAACGCCGCACAGACTAGCAATTAAGCTAAGAGCAGCTAGCGCCTTGGAATCAGCTAGACTGAGGACTCTGCCAGCCCTAAGTCCTCATTCATTACTCTTCTGGGAAGAAAGACGACATGGAAGACCACCATGTTTGCTCACACTCTCCTTGGGTCAATCTTCCCTTCCACCCCACCCCAGCTTATGGCGCCTTTCAAGGCTGACCCATTCACAAGGCTGACCAAGGGGAGCTGCCAGCGATTCAGGCAATTCACACCACCCATCTCCCTTTGCCCCTTCCTGGATTAAAAGGAAAATGGAACAGAAAAGGAAGCATGCGAGAGAGTAGAGTGGTGGCCTAGAGAGCCTATGCAACAGTCAACTCCTCTACTCCTCCCACCCACTTCTCTCTACCAGCCAAGCGGACTTTCTCCCAAGCAGCCCTGAGAGAAAGGCAACTGGGAAATCTAGAGTTGCGCATGGCAACCCTAGATATGTTGCCCGCGGATAAGTCGCCCGCGGATAAGTCGCCCGCTGATACCATGAATACGAGGGGAAGCCACGTCCGGTTTTCTCGTCAAACCAGAAGTGGTTACGGATTCATGTATCCGTGGGGGTGGGGTGTCCTGGAACGGACTCCCTCCCCCCGATTAAAAGTAGGACCGTAGTTGACAACGGCTGAAAGAGCAAAGCAATGCACATCAAGTGGATGAGAGCGCAGTGGACACGCTCCCCTGCTCGCCCAGTAGAGCAACAGCTCGGGCGGCATAAGCAGGAGGCAGAGGCGCATTGCTGCACGGTTAATAAATCGCTGGCATTTAGGCTGCTTGTCTTCAGGATCTTTTATGGCTGGGGTTTAATGTTTATGGCTGTTTTTGCAAGTGGCAGCTCCCGGGACTGCGATGATCTTGCCATCTTTGGAGCCTTCCCCACCCATCAGTGGGGCACGTGGTGGGCCGCTCTGGGGCACCTGGTGGGCCGCTGTGAGATACAGGAAGCTGGACTAGATGGGCCTTTGGCCTGATCCAGCAGGGCTCTTCTTGTGTTCTTATGACATTCACTGC
Organism: Lerista edwardsae; assembly: GCA_029204185.1. Lineage (NCBI taxonomy): Eukaryota > Metazoa > Chordata > Lepidosauria > Squamata > Scincidae > Lerista > Lerista edwardsae. Next base: position 702,332 of record JAJKFI010000174.1, on the reverse strand, counting down.
TAAGAAACGGTCCAGATTGCTCATTGTGTTTACAAAGCCCTTTTGGAGGGGAGATTGCGGATTTCCATGAGTCTACCCGCTTGTCCCACGTCCACCTCCAGTATGCCGGTCTGGCAGGTTGGGTCTCCTTTCCAACACCGGCCAAACTTGTTTGATCGGCGGAGACAGAGGGAAAAAGGGATGCTGGCATGCAAAAAACTCGCTATCAAACCATCTCCCTAGGAATCTGTCTCCGGCTTCAAAGTCCTGCCGTCCCTTCCTCCAACACTCTCCCAAAGCGTGGTTAGCCATTCTTCCTTGAAGTCTGGTTAGAACATAAGAGCATCAGAAGAGCCCTGCTGGATCAGACCAAAGGCTCACCTAGTCCAGCTTCCTGTATCTCACAGTGGCCCACCAGATGCCTCAGGGAGCACACAGGACCACAAGATGCCTGCATCTATGGCCACTCCCTTGCACATGGCATTCTGAGGTAGCCTGCTTCTAAAATAAGGAGGATGCACCACCCATCATGGCCTGCAGCCGGCGATGGGAGTTTTCCTCCAAAAATCGGTCCAATCCCCTTTGAAAAGCACCTAGGCCAGACGCCATCACCACCTCCTGCGGCAAGGAGTTCCACGGATTAACTACCCGCTGCGTAAAAAAGTATTTCCTTTTATCTGTTCTAACTCTCAAGTCAAGTTTAACTGTCAAGGAAATTGAACCAGTCAAGATTCAGAGCTGCTTACCACGAGGCAAGTATTCTGAGCTCGCCAAGGCTGTCTCCAGAATCAGGACCCAGATGGCGATACATAGATGAAACAGCAAAATGTCTTTCAAACACAAAGCAGCATTTTGTCGACGGGACGGTGGGGGAAAACCGGCCATCGTAGTGTTTGTTTAAAATCCACAGTCTCGGAGAAAAACATCGGTTAATGGAAAGGTGCTCCGGAAAGCAGGGAAACGAGCGCTAACGCTTAAACAAATTTAAAAAACATGCAGAGATAAGTGTGTGTTTACTGCGAACATCGGATTATTTGCCAACACCAATAAACTCCTGCACACGTGAAAGGGAACAAGCACATCGGTTTTCCCAGATTGAGCATGCAAGCAGGCCACCACTGACATTGTGGCTGCAAGCGCCTCGGGGCAGAGGCCTGCCTCAGCAGTCAAGCAGCACGTGGACTGATGGCAAAATGAGACATCAATGAACGCAATTGCGTTTTAATGTCACAAAGGAGCTCAGGGCATGTGACATGGATCCTCCCCCTCTTCCACTTTATCCTCACTTCAACCCTGTCAACAGCCAGCTCAAAGGGCAGGAGCAGTGCTTTTAAAGTGCCCTGGCAGCTCCACCACCCGACATGGGGACGGGGAGGATTAGGAGACACTTTCCCTTGCACTGCACCAGGCCGAGCTATTTCCTGAGGCCACCAATGTACTTAGAGCGCAATCCTAGCAAATTTGCAGGTATCGAACCACTGGGATCAAAGGGGTTACGTGAAAGGGGTCCTTTATCTGCCATCAGAAGAAGCCAGCAGTGACCCTCAGGAAGCCGGCAGGGTGCAGCAGGAAGTGCCCAAAGATCTCTGGATGCTGCAGGGACCTTCCAGAAGCTGCAGGGATCTTCAGAATGGCGCCTGCGACCAGCAGGGATCCCTTAAACACGGCTGGCGGATGCTTTTAGCATTTATTTTGTGCACCACCCCAGAGGGTCTCAGCCGGCCCTTTTCCTAACGTAGGCTGCAATCCTAGCCACTGTTTCCTGAAAGAAAGCCCCAGTGAACACAATAGGGTAGACACACAAAGGATTGTGCATCTGAGTAGACACACAGAGGATTGTGCACAACACAACTCCTACACAACATCAGCGGCAAAAAAAATATAGCAAAAAAACAGCATTAGCACACATACAACACACCTCTATCAGTTTAGGAAAGTTCCCCTGGGGCTTCTGTCTACTCGCCCAAGGCGACTAGCAGCCCAGTCCTAGACATGCCTACTCAGAAGATAGCCCCATTCGAGTTCAATGAGATTTATTCCCAAGTCAGTGTGTATAGGAATGCCATCTAGGTGCGTTCTTTTACAGGCCTAGATCACCACACAAGAGCCTGACACATCACATTCCCTTGGGGTGGGGGAGTCTGCACCCGCCACAAGTCCAAGAGGACAACAAATTCCACAGCCCTCCCCAGAGGCGCAACACCGCCGGCAACAAACCTAGAGATCTACCCAGGCTACAGTCAGCAACTGTACTTCGGAACTTTGCGAGCGGAATGTGCCAGTGGGAATCTTTCGTCCGCGCATTTTGTGCCGGTTACTAGGCAACAAGGTCCAATCCTTCCGGGGGGGGGGGAGCACCAGATGACAAGCCTCCGGGAAGGCAAAGAGGAGCCGCGATCGGACGGGGGAGAAAAGGGACTCGGGTGAGTGCGCTGAAAACGAGTGATTTCGGATGTTCTCACATGCGCGCACAGAGGTGCACAGGAACTGGTGCGCTGCAAGAGACTAGGGTGGAGCACCCAGTCATCACATTCTGTTTCCATGCATGAGGCCAACTGAGATAAATGCCTCAGGTCGCGGATAGGTTCGGCACCAATCTTCAACGCTCTCCATCACTCTTATCTCCTCCCTTGCCTCTTTCATCCCCCAATTTGTTTTCTAATCCAGGCTATTGGGGGGGAGGAGGAGAAGCAGTCGGGGAGGGAGTGGGCAGACCGAGGTGGGTGACCCCCCCCACCTCAGATCACCACTTTTGGACCTCTTAATTGGCCGGCCTTACTCTGAATCCTCCCACAGAAAGATTATTGACACACGGACACATTTTTCCAAGATGGTGACCGTTAAAGGCTTTTATCAATGTGGGGTGGGTTTTTTTTGTTTGTTTTTTGTTTTGCCAAACCAAACTTCTAATGTATTCTACCTGCACAGATTTTTTAAAATGTTTCTGCATCAAACCACATCCTCGAGCTTCCCGTCTCTCCAACTTTTTTGGCTTGAGAGGTCCTTGCTGGGCTGAATCACGGTCTCAATGCACGAAGGTCTTGTTCTGACCCCCCCCCAATGGAGGCCTCATTTGGGGAGGGGCCGAGGCAAACTTTCTAAGCCTGCGCAAGAGTAGGCTTAAGACCCAGTCCAGTCATGGGACTGCCTGGTCTTGATCTAATCTGGGCCGAGCTCTTCTCACTGTCCTGCCCCACAGTCTTAAGGCCGGCCTAGCTCAGGCTGCCTACCTCGCAGGGTTGCTGTGAAGACGCAAGAGGAAATGGAGGGTTGGGGGGCTGGGATTGGCGGAGGGTCCCCATAATTTATTAGGTTCACGGCATAAAAAAAGTTGAAGATCACTGCAGAAAGGGACGTTCGAGGGAAACACAAAACCAAACCCCCAAAATTGAATTAATGTCTGACTGAAGGTATTTCTCCATCACTTTCACTGCAAGGAGTCTCGGGGCACATTCCGTGCGCGGCTTTGCCATGGGCGCTCGTTCTTGGCCTTCGCAGCAGCCAAGAACCTCATCGGCCACATCCCTGTCAAACACGTGCGCCAGCTCTGGGGTCTTCAACCTTTCCCAAGCTGCGGCCCCCCATGAATAAATAACTGGAGTAAGAGGCTGAGGACCCACTGTCAAGCCCGCCGTCCCCCCCCCAGGCCTGATCTGCTCCCACTGCCACCGTGCCCACCACTCCCCCCCACCTCTTGAGCCTTCACAACAACCCTCTGAGGTAGGGCAGCCTGAGCCGAGCAGACTTAGGGGATGTGGGGGAAGTCGGCGAGAAGAGGCTGGGCAGGATCTGACCGAGAACTCGGGACCCTGATTGGATTGGATCCGAGCCCTCTTTTGCACAGGCTTGGGGCGGGGGGAAGATGACCCCATAGATTGAAGAACACCACACTGGGTGATACCAAATTTATGACATCGCCCAGCCCCTGAAGGCGGGGGGCAGTTCAACCCCCTAGTGTTCAGAGGTCAGGAGGGCTCCCCTGGACAGGCAAGGGGGAAGACCACAATGTGTGTGAGTGGGTGGGGGGCACACACAACAGAAGCATTACCTGTGACATCTGTGGCCGGAAGTTGATGTCCTTGAGATCGATAGACCCGGGCGACAGGTTGTGGAGCAGTTGGCACAGGAGCACGCCGTCCCGCAGGGCCTGCGCCAGCTCGAAGACCACGGCGGAGGGCCACACCACCCGGTGGTTGGGGGGCAGGACCTTGCAGTCGATCAGCCAGCGGCCGCACTGCCGCCACTCCTCCATGGTGCCCGGTCGGACGGGCCCCTGGAAGGGGTTCAAAAGAGCACCGCAGCGGGGAGCCTGCTCAGATCCGCCGGCTGCGCGTGGGAGAGGTGACCATTGGGCGGCACTGCCCTTACTCCCGAAGCCGCCCTGCGGGAAAGCGGCGCTCCGGTCCCATGCTGCTGCTGCTGCTCCTCCAAGGGCCGGAAACGATCCTGCGCGCGCCGGCTTCCCCTCGCCCTCGCCAAAAGCCACACGCGCCGGCAGGGACCCCTCCCGGGCGGGTTCTCGCAGGACGAGGCGCCGCCGCTGCGGGGAGCGCCCCTCGCCGCACACAAAAGGCGAGCGAACGAATAAATCCCAAACCCCCGAACCGGGCAGCGCCTGGCGACGAAGCGGCGATCCGCAGCATCCACTTGTCCCCACGTGGGACCCGGAGAGCGAGACACCCCCCCCGCCCGTGTCTTCGCAGCTCCCGCGTCGCCCGCGGTGGCCGGACGTTCCGCCGACTCCCCCCTCGGGCCAGCGGGACTTTCCCGGGGCCCCTTCCCAGCCCAGCGCGGGCGAGCCAGGCAGAGGCGCGTCCCGCCGGCGGCCAGCTGCAGGCAGCCTCCGCCCGCTTCCTCCCGCCTCGGCTCCTCCTCGGAACTCCTCCTTGCCGCCGGGGAGAGGCAGCCCGGGGGAGCCTCCCCCCTCTTCCTCCTCGGTCCTGCCCTCCGCGCCCGGGGGCGAGCAGGGCTGTCCTGGGAACAAAGAGCGCCGCGCTCCGGGCGGGTTGGCTGGGCTGGGCTGGCTCCGCCGCGCCTCCCCCGCCAGGCGCAAGTTCCGATCGCCTTCCCCTTTCGTGGCGAGGCTGCTCCGCGCCGCGACCCGTTTAAGCTCCTCTCCCGGCCGCCAGGGAAGGGATCAGCGGCGGCTGCAGGAGGCGGGGAGGCGAGAGGGCGCCCGGCGCGGCGCACAGCGCCTCCCTCGCTCCCCGGCGCCACTTCCTTCCTCCGCCAGCACAAACTTGCCCCCGAGCGGAGGGAGAGCGATCGAGCAGGGCGGAGAGAAGGGGGGCGCGCTGCCCGGGAGAGGCTCCTTTCCAGGCCGGAGGCCGGCGCCGCTTCCTGGCTGGCGAGCCCGCTCCTCCGCGGGAAGGAGAGCTCCGATCGTCAGTGCTGGGGGGAGCGGGGGGCTGCCTTTCGAGGCGACAGGCGCACCCCCATCTGTTCTCCACCGGGCATGCCACTAGTCTGCGGAACTCCCAGCCACAGGATTTGGTGACCCGCGCCTGGCAAGGTGTCCCACAGACTGGTGGCATGCCTGGTAAAGACATGCCTGCTTTTCCTAGCCACAGCGCTGGGGACGTTTCTCCTGCTTCATTTCTGTTAAAAGGCGGAAGATCAGGGTTAGGAAAAGGAAGGTGGTGCCTTAACTAAGATACCAGACACAAACAGGGACAGAGCGCCTCTGCCTTTAACCGTTGCATGGAACAGGGAATGTTGGCAGCTGCTGCTCAACGTGGAAGGGTTTAAAAAAAAAACTACACCTGCCAAAATCCCCTCTTGTATACAACGGTTGAAGGCAGAGGCACTCTGTCCCGGTTTGTATCTGGTAACCCTAACTAGAATGGAAATAAAAAGGAAAAGTTCAGATTTCCAAGAGAACACATCTGCTGCCCTCTACTGGTGATCAGCACGTATTTGTTTCTTTTTAATTGCCTTCTTGGGACATTGTTTTATGTTGTTCCCTGGGCCTTATATTAATGTTTTGTGAGCCACGAACGCAGCAAAAACAACAGCAGCAGCAGCAGCAACCACCCAAGCAGAACTTTAGATTTGTGCTGGACAGACTGCAAGTGGCCGGATGCGCAAAGCGGTCGAGTTCTTCGCTCCCTTATTTTACAGGTGTCGACTGAGCGAGGGGCGCGAAATTTCTCTCGATCCCAGAAGTGGCTGGAACGGGAGCTTCCCAGCACCGGCCCGGAGCCACCACCTCCAGTTCCTCGCGTGACTGCGGTGGCGGCAGGCGAGTGCGCGTCCCCTGAGAGCGCGTGCCCGAGGAGGAGCGGGATCTGACCCATCGGGAGGGAGGGAGGCTTTACTTGCCCTCCGCCCTCTTCCCACCCCAGCCCCGGGCGTGCGCCTCCGTAGCCGCGCTTTCCCCTGGCTCCAGCCTGGGACCGGGGACGGCGCACGGCGAGGTGGCGGGCGCAGAGCCGAGCCCGGGAGAGCGAGCGAGCGTGGGCGGGCTGGAAGGCTCGAAGCTCCGCCCGCCCAGGGCAGGCGGGGACGCGCTCGGCGCTCGCCGCCGTCTCTGGGATACCGATGGTGGCGGCGACGCGGAGGAGGCCTCCGAGCGGCGGCCGTGCGCCCTGGGCGCGCCGGGAGGCGGTGCGCAGGGTGAGTCAGCGAGGGGCGCAGGGGGAGGGAGGGAGGGGGCGATCGGGGGCGCCCCCCGCCCGGGAAGAGAGGGCTGGGGATCAGCCCTCCCCCAGCCGCACGGCGCTCTGCACGGGCTCAGAGGCCCTCCCACAGCCTCCGCCCACAGGAGGGTTCGGGGGCTGCGCTGCTGCATGCGCGTGCGCTCTGGAGAGGGTACTTGACCGTGCATCATGGAAGAGGGGGGCCGTTCACACGTGACGCGTTCAAGGTCGCCCCTTGAAATCTATCCAGCAGGAACCCACCCGCCCCCCTGCTTGGTGTGCAGAAGTTAGAATCCTAGAGTTGGAAGGGACCTATAAGGTCATCTAGTCCAACCCCTGGCCTGGAGCAGGAAACCTTCCTAGAGCATCTCCAGCAGGGGCCTGTCGAGCCTCGGCCTGAAGGTCTCCAGGGAGGGAGAATCCACCATCTCCCTTGGCAACCTGTTCCACTGCCGTCAGGAATTTGTTCCTGATGTCCAATCCCTGCCAGCCTCTCCTGGGGGAGGGACTGAGGAAAGACCCCAAGTGGTCTTCATTCCTGAAAGTTGCTTCCACCCCATTAGGGTCCTGACCCCAAGGTTGAAGAACGCTGCTCTAAACCACCACTGTTCCCTCCTCCACACAGTCTCTGCCACCCTCCCCATCTTCCTTTTCCAGTCCGGAGAGCAGAAGAAGCAAACCATCAGGTAAGGGGGCAGCGTCTAGGGGCCAGGAGGTCTTGGGCCAGGCCGGGGTATAAGGTCTCCTCACACACTGCATGTTTTAAGGTGTAGACTTAAAAATATTGTCTCATTACGGTAGCAGATTTGTTGGATTATTATAACCAATCAGGGAGCTTGGTTATCATAGTATATTATAGCCAATCAGGGAGCCTGGAGTGATTGTCTCTGCCAGTTAAGTGCCAGCAATTTCTCAACCGTCCTCTTTGTTTTCTCCAGGCCCTTCCTGAACCTGCCACTTCCGCCCACCCTGGAGTTTGAGTACGAATCTTGACCTGCTCCTGCTCTTCACATCCCGCGGGCAAAAAGATGCTCTGGTTTCAGCCCAGCCCACCAAGAGATGGGGAACGCCGCAATCTGGCAGAAACACCACGACGGCTGTGGGCGTCTTTTGCACTGGCTAAAAGGAAGCGGCGCCGTTTCGGGCTCTCTGGATCGGGTCCGAAGGGGTGCTTGGAACCAGACTCTCTCCTTGCTTACTGAGCTGTGAGTTCCTGCTCGCAAGAACAAGGAGTCTCCAGCCATTTGAGAGCAGCGGGCGGAATGAGTGCCCGGCCACCCCTGGCAGAAAAAGCGTTCTCGGAGGGCTATGCCCGCCTCCGCTACCGAGACACCTCTCTGCTAATCTGGCAGCAGCAGCAGCAGAAACTGGAGTCTCTCCCGCCAGGGACCTACTTAAGCAGAAGCCGTAGCATGTGGTACTCCCGCTACGGCAACCAAGCGATCCTGGTGCGAGACAGAGAGAAGTTGGACACCTCCAGGGACACGGGGCAATCCAAGTTTTGCACGGTGATGTGATTCCGGTTCACAGGAAGGCCTTCCAAAACTATCTCAAGTGACAGTCCTGGTTTGGGGCCCTTCTCTGGACATCCACATTTGTATTTTTTTTTTTTTATTTGTGTTTACACATATAAAGACATAGGGATAGGTAATAAGGACGACACGGGACAGGGAGACTTGGGGAAAGAAACAAAAGGTCACAGCAAAATAATATATTAATCAAAAATCTTTTTTTTTCCATAATCTGCATATTTTTTCCATTTCTACCTTTTTATCCTTATAATATATAATATATTCGTAGTAAAACATATTTTTTTTTATATACATCTCCGCTTTATCAAAATCGTCCTTCAATTCCAAAATCGATCCTTCAATTCCAAGAGGGCAAGATCAATTATCTTTTGATATAAGGTCTTATAAGGTTGTTCTTACCTAATATTTTTTGCCTACATATCAATAATTAATAATTTTGATTGTAAAATGGATGTTTGTCCCTGGACATCTTTCCAAATTAATTCTGAGTTCAAAGCTAGTTTAACATACATAACCACACCTTTTTTCTATTTTATTAACCAATACTGTTGAAAATACAATCCCTAATATTTCATTATATATCAGTTTTTTGTTAGTCTTTTATATAGACTTTCTGTAAACATATTATATCTGGATTGACTTTGTTTAATTATTTATATGTTTTTTAGCCTTTTAGTCGAGTTATTTAGTCCATTTATATTAAGTAACAGTATTTTAGTTTACATTTATAAATTATTCATCTCTTTTTCCTTGTTGTCTTCCTCCTTCTTTCCCCCTCCTGTACATCTTGTTGCTTGATTGTATCCTTATCATTCTTTTTCCTTAATGCCACGGCGCCTCTTGATTCTGAATCTTCTTGAGAATCTTCTCCTTTACTTTCTGCGTCTTGACTAATTATTTCCTCCACTTCCTCTGAACTACTTAATTCTGACTTTCCTTTTCTCTCATATCTTCCTTTTCCTTCTCTGTCTATACCTTTTGTATTTATAATTCCTAATTGTTTGCCGAATTTATCTAAAAATTGTTCTTTTTTTTGTACTGAGTTAATATTATAATATTTGGCTTTGTAATAGAAACTAACCCCTTCTGGTAGATTCCATTTGTATTTTATTTGATTTTGTCTTAAAACCGCATTGAAGTCTTTATAAGGAATTCTTCTTTTCCTTACCTGATAGGGAATTTCTTTTAATATCAAGAGTTTATGTTCTTTTACTATTCTTTCTTTTTCTTCTAACCTCGTCAGAATTTCCTCTTTCAGTTTCTTTCTGCTGAACTTTATAATTATTTCTCTTGGTTTATTATATCTTTTGGCAAAATTAGAGTTCTTTCTATATACTATCTCTATTCCCTCTTCTAAGACTTCTTCTGCTATTTCTAATTCTTGTTCTAGCCAATTTTTAATTACTTTCTCTGTTATTTCTTTCTGTTGTTCCGGATAATTCCGAATACGAATTAACATCTTTGCATTTTCCATTTGTTGTCTTAACTGTATAAGTTCTAACTGTTCAAACTCACTCTTTAACTCCGTAATTTCCTCTTGAACTGAATGTATTTCTTTTTTTATTTTTTTCCTATCTTTAGTAGCTATTTTCATTTCCTCAGAGACCTTACTTAATTGCATTTGAAATTCTTCTAACTTATTTTCAAATCTTGTTGTTATTCTAGTTTCTGATTCTCTTATATTTTCTCGTATATCTAGACGCATTTGTTCTATTGCTGCTAAGATTGTATCATTTTGAATCTCCCTTCTTGCTTCCATACTTTTTAAATCTTGCCTCACCAAATTAGACAAACCCGAAGTCAATAATGGAGAGGTCCTAACCCCTACTCTAAGACCTTCTTTCTTAGCTGTCATTCTTTACAATATTATCTTTAACAGTACGACTTAAATGATTAGATCAATCAAAAGCTTCTTATAAATGGCAAGATATAACAACTACAAAAAATTCCCACTTAACCTTTTAGCAATTTGAAATTTCTTCTGTAGTTTTGCGTTTTTTCCCCCTTTTCTCTCTATATATGCATATATTCTTCCTTTTGAACAATAACAGAGCCCTTCAGTTAGTGTTTAACAATCATCACTTATAGACACACACCCCCTCTAGCCTTTAATTACAAAGGCAAATTATACTCTAAATTGCATCAGAAGCAGGAGAGGTTAAAGATGGAAAAATAACTAGAAAGGGAAGAGACAAAAATAAAGTATATCTTAACATAAGTGTATTACAAGCAGTTCCTAAATTTTGCTAAGCTTTAGTAAAGATGGAGGAAAACAGGAAAAGATGGAGGAAAAAAGGAGGGAAGCAAAAAAGGATGGAGAAAAATCGGAAAAACCACCCACTAACTTAAAGCATATTAATATTAGCTTAATACTGCAAAATTATGTAATATAAAATTCAACACAATTCAGTATTCAGTGTTAAATTCAGCACAATATGGAATCAGTATATATAAATTAAATAGATGCTTCTTCTTCTGCTTTTCTAGTGAATTTTTCTTTCAACGTTCTTTAGGATGTTCTTTTCAATGTTCTTTGTAAAGTTAAAAGAATGGTTCTTCCTTCCAACTGAATCTTCTTCCTTTTTTCCTTTTTTAATTCCTAATGCTTTATTAAAGTTCAATCTATAACTTTAGTCTTGCTTTCAATCAGGTACAAACCACTTCGCCTTTGTTTTGTAATTTACTCAAAGTATTGGAATGTTAAATTGCCTTCGTCTCCTTGTATTCAAAATCCAACAACAACAAGCTGGCTTAGATGCATTCACAAACACTTTCCCATTGCAATTACGAGGTTTTCATTAGGACTTCTTCGTTGGGAAGACTTGCAGATTCTCAAATTAACATCTCTTAAGTATTCAAAAGCCAGTAGTCGCCATTTATAGGGAGCATAGCACATAGAGACTTCTTAGTTTTGAAAGTTGCAAGTTCAGGCTTACTAGAACGCAGCGCTTCTGTTTAAACAGTCAGTTCCCATTCAGACAAATAGATTTAACGTTTGTTCCTGTGTCCAATTTAAATCTCTATATTTGTTTGATTTTTTTTAGCTTTATCATTTTTTTAATCCAACTCAATTGCAATGTATTTAACAACAAGCTGACTTAAATGCCTTCACAAACAATTTCCCATTGCAATCGAAGGGTTTTCATTAGGGCTTGCATATGTTAATTGAATACCATGTTAGTTGAATACCAGCGGCTTGCACGCCTCTGGCCGCCATTTCACACGTTGCTGTTGCTAGTCGCTTCCTTCTTCGTTAGTTTAACTTGCCATTCCCCAATTCACCAAATTAACATTTCTTAAGCACCTATTTACTCTGTAGAAATGGAAATTAGAATCAGGTTTTTCAAAGAAAACGCTTACATCTTCGCTAAGCTGTTGAAGTGAGAGTCTTTCTGGCTTGTCCCAGCTCTTCGGCTAGGCGTTCTCTTCCGTGGGATCCAAAAATTGAAAAGGGCTGTCTCCTCTACACCCCACAATTGCCGTTGTAAGGGTTAAAGGAAATTGCACCCACAGGGTTCACTGCCTCACCTGGCAGCTGAACGACCTCATTTTGGTCCAGAGGTCCTCACACGGAGAGTTGAACACCTCGAGGAAACAGAGCTGCCCCGAGTGCGTTCGCCATTGCCAGAAGGCTCCTCCCACCTCCTGGACATCCACATTTGACGGGGCAATGATTTTGGCAGTTGGACTGGTTGATGCGGCATCCATCCATTTTAAATGGCTTCCAGAATTGCCAACTGACACTCATTGCTTGTGACACAGACTTTTATTCAACCACACACACACACACACAAAGTTTACATCTTAACAAGGGTCAGTGCGTACATTCAGGGGACTTGAGCATTTTCCCAGGACTGTATCCTTTCAGGCTGACAGGAGTCACGTATTTTAAAGGCACCCCATGTTTCAAACACACTTTCCATGCATGCAGAAAACGAGTAGTTCAAGAAAGCTAGGTTGATTGCCTTACATGCTAGTTTGTTCCATGCAGGGAGTTCACCTCCATGGATGAAATACTCAGAACGGGCAACACAAATTGGAAAAGTTTACCATTTCCTTTACAAGTGCTGGATCAACTAAATTAAAAATCAGGACTCTTTCTGCTGGCTCTCTCTCCCACCCCATTTTAGAGACAAGGATGAAGGGCAAGAAGGTGAGAAATGGATTCCCCGACTGCTGCTATTTGAACATTGACAGCCCAAGCCTAGGCCTGTCGACTCAGAAGTAAGTTTCATTATATTAAACAAGAAAGTGCGTTTAGAACTGCAGCCTGAATTTCTTGGCCAAAAGCAGAGGCCAAAAACGTTCTGAGACGGCAAACAGTTAATACAGTTTGACTGTCTATACACAGTCGCTGGCTAGATGTTTTGTACGCATTCTGTCATGCGCCAATTAGGAAGCTGGGGTCGGTCCATTTTGTAGGCCAGCTAAGACTAATGAGTCAGGGAGCAGTTGGTTTGGGGTTACTTCCTAGGAACTGCAAAGCCATACTGAAGCAGGGCTTTGACTCATCCCTTTGACTCAACCTTCTCAACCTTTTCCCCCCACCTCACAGATTTAATTGTGGCAGTGCATCCTGGGAACAAGCGAAACCAGAACCACGCATGGTGCCTAATGACAGGCCCAGAAACTCACCGTGCGCTGGCTTCGTCAACCGTCAGAATTTGCTAGAATTCCGTCAGCCCAGCTCCATCGAGACACGGGGCCGCGAGAAGGCCGTGGTTCGGTTCCACCACCGCTGGAGAAAGAAGCAAAAGGGATCAGTGTGACTTGGCCGTTGAGGCAACTCTAGAGCATGTTAAGAGTGCATTTTTGTTTTTTAAGACACAGTAATTGAGGAGGGACTTTGTCTGCCAGACCTGGAAAATTGCCTGCGTCTGACGGCAATTTTGGGCATCCTCAAACGGTTGCTGGTGGCATGTTCAGGGTTAAGCCCTGTGGTTGGAATCATTGTTTACAGTACACAGTGGGGAGATGTCCCGTTACAAGGAGTGCTTGGTGGGCTCTAACCCCCCCCCCCCGAATCCTTCCATGTTGGCTGCTCTTTTGTGAAAGGTGTTTACATTCTGGAACTAGGGAGGGTAGCCTTGTTTCCTGTTGCGGTGGGACAGGGGAGGACTGCTTGGGGTCAGGCTAGCTGCTGTCAACGAATAAAAAAAATCAGATGTAAGCACCAGCTCTTTGTAAGTGGGGTGAGGTATGTGTATTATTTTTTGTTTCCTGACAAAGCTGTGGGTCTTGCTTTGGGATTTTCTGCATCCAGGTTCAATCTGTGGCAGCACCCGATGTACAACCTGGATGTACAAAGGTGGTGGGCTACTGGTACCGGGTGCAAGGGAGTGGCCACAGGATGCAAGCATCTTGTTGTCTCGTGCCTCCCTGGGGCACCTGGTGGGCCGCTGTGAGATACAGGAAGCTGGACTAGATGGGCCTTTGGCCTGATCCAGCAGGGCTCTTCTTATGTTCTTATGTACAACCCCCACTCTTGAGAGCTGGTGACTCAGCTGCAAAGACCAATACAAGCTGCCGATCATCTGGACTCATAAGAACATAAGAACATAAGAAGAGCCATGCTGGATCAGGCCAAGGGCCCATCTAGTCCAGCTTCCTGAATCTCACAGCGGCCCACCCCAGGTGCCCCAGGGAGGCAGGAGACAACAAGATGCTTGCATCCTGTTGCCACTCCCTTACACCCGGTACCTGTAGCCCACCACCTTTGTAAGGAGGTTGCACAATCCATCATTGCCTATAGCCCACAATGGATCTTTCCTCCAGAAATCGGTCTAATCCTCTCTTAAAGACATCAAGACCAGATGCCATCACCACCTCCTGTGGCAAGGAGTTCCACAGATTAACTACCCGCTGGGTAAAAAAGTACTTCCTTTTATCTGTTTTAACTCTCCCAACCCTCAGTTTTAGCGGATGCCCCCTGGTTCTGGTGTTGTGAGAGAGGGAAAAGAACATCCCTCTATCAACTCTATCCCTTCCATGCATAATTTTGTATGTCTCAATCATGTCCCCCCTCAGGCGCCTTTTTTCTAGACTGAAGAGCCCCAAACGCTGCAGTCTTTCTTCATAAGGGAGGTGCCCCAGCCCCGTAATCATTTTTGTCGCTCTCTTCTGCACCTTTTCCAACTCCACTATGTCCTTTTTGAGATGCGGCGACCAGAACTGGACACAATATTCCAGGTGCGGCCTTACCATTGCTTTGTACAATGGCATGATAATATTGGCTGTTTTATTCTCAACCCCTTTTTTAATTACCCCGAGCATGGAATTGGCTTTCTTAATTGCTGCCGCACACTGGGTCGATACCTTCATGGAATTGTCCACCAGCACCCCAAGATCTCTCTCCTGAGCTGTCACAGACAGCTCAGAACCCATTAGCCTATAGGTGAAGTTTTGGTTTTTGGCCCCAATGTGCATCACTTTACATTTGTTTACGTTGAAACGCATCTGCCATTTGGCTGCCCATTCCCCCAACTTGGAGAGATCCTTCTGGAGCTCTTCACAATCCTCTCTGGTTTTCACCACCCGGAAAAGTTTTGTGTCATCTGCAAACTTGGCCACCTCGCTGCTTATCCCTGTCTCTAAGTCATTTATGAATAAGTTGAAAAGCACGGGCCCCAAGACAGATCCCTGGGGCACTCCACTTTTCACCTCTCTCCATTCTGAAAATTGCCCATTGACCCCCACTCTCTGTTTCCTGGCCCTCAACCAATTCTGGATCCATAAGAGGACCTGCCCTCTTATTCCCTGACTGTGAAGTTTCTTCAGCAGCCTTTGGTGGGGGACCGTGTCAAACGCCTTCTGAAAATCCAGGTATATGATATCCACAGGTTCACCCACATCCACGTGCCTGTTGACCTTTTCAAAGAATTCCAAAAGGTTTGTGAGGCAAGACTTACCCTTACAGAAGCCATGCTGACTTTCTTTTAGCAGTACTTGTTCCTCTATGTGTTTTAGGATTTTATCTTTGATAAGGCTTTCCACCATCTTACCCGGAACAGACGTTAGGCTGACCGGCCTGTAGTTTCCAGGGTCCCCTCTTCTCCCTTTTTTAAAGATTGGCGTGACATTGGCTATCCTCCAATCCTCTGGCACCGTGGCCGTTTGAAGGGACAAGTTGCATACTCTAGTTAAGAGGTCAGCAACTTCGTTCTTTAGTTCCTTAATAACTCTTGGATGTATACCATCTGGGCCTGGTGACTTATTTATATGTAGTTTATCAATTTGATCTAAAACATCTTCCTTATTCACCATTATCTGCTTTAATTCCTTAGTTAGGAAGGGCTGTTCGGGCTGTGGTATCTGCCCAAGTTCTTCTGCTGTGAAGACGGACGCAAAGAATTCATTTAATTTCTCTGCAATCTCCAAGTCCCCTTTTATCTCATCCTTCCCTCCCTCACCATCCAGCGGGCCAACCGCCTCTCTGGCAGGTTTCCTGCTTCTAACATATTTGAAGAAGCTTTTATTATTCCCCTTTATGTTGCTAGCCATGCGTTCCTCAAACGCTTTCTTGGCCTCCCGTATCACCTTCTTACTTGTCTTTTGCCAGAGTTTATGTTCCTTTTTATTCTCCTCACTGGGGCAAGACTTCCATTGACGGAAAGAAGCTTCCTTGCTCTTTACAGCTTCTCTAACTTCGTTTGTCAGCCATGCAGGTACCCTCCTGGACCTTGTTGAACCCTTCTTTCTTTGCGGTATACACTCCCGCTGGGCGTCTACTACTGTCACTTTAAACAGCCTCCACGCAGCCTGGAGGGATTGGACTCTTTTTACCTTCCCTTTCAATTTCTTCCTAACTAGCCTCCTCATCTGAGGGAAATCTGCCCTTCGAAAGTCCAGGGTTCTTGTGTCAGATTTGCTCTGCACTCTTTCCTGGACATGCATGGCAAAACCAATCGCAGCATGGTCACTGTTCCCCAATGGCTCAGTAACACATACATCCCTCACTAAGTCCCGAGTGCCACACAATATTAAATCCAGAGTCGCCTGTCCTCTGGTCGGCTCCATGACTAGCTGCTCTAAGGCACAGTCATTCAACACATCAAGGAATCCGGTCTCTCTTTCTTGACCAGAGCAGCAGTTGACCCAGTCAATATGAGGATAATTGAAGTCCCCCATGATTACAATCCTGTCTCTCTTGGTCACTGCCCTGATTTGTTCCCTCATTTCAAGGTCACCTTCAAGTTTTTGGTCGGGAGGACGATAGCACACCCCCACTATTACATTGCTCTTACGGCCTGGTAGTTTAACCCACAGTGACTCCACGGAGGAGTCCGGCCCACCTTCAGTTTCTACTCTGCTGGATTCTATCCCTTCTTTGATATAGATGGCCACCCCTCCGCCAACACGCCCTTCCCTGTCCCTCCTATAGAGTTTATAGCCTGGAATTGCAGTATCCCACTGATTCTCTGCATTCCACCAGGTTTCCGTTATACCTACTATATCAACGTTTTCCCTAGCCACCAAACATTCCAGTTCCCCCATCTTTGCTCGGACACTTCGGGCATTCGCATAATAACACCTATATATGGGGTTCTCTAACGAGGGACTGTTTTTTGATCCCTTTCCCCCTCCTCTCCGCCATGAACTCATGAACTCATGAACTCATGAAGCAGCCACAGGCCAACCACTCCCTCTGAGCCTCAGTCTTCCCATCCACAAAATGGGGCTGATCCAACTCACATGCCTTATAGCACTGCCAGTTGGGAGGACAGGGGTTATTTGACAGGCCCAAATAAATAAGGCTGTAGCTTCCGGAATGCCAAAAAGCAAAGGCCGTGCAAATCTCCCTGGGAAGGAATTTCACAAAGGATGTCTGCTACTCTTTCCACCTCTATTTCATCTTCCTTTTTCAGGTCCAGCAAGTGCAGAAGCTGGGCCTAGGAGAGTGGTAGGCAGACACCTGGAAAATACAGTGGTGTGCACACATACACAGGCTTAGCTCCTCATTGAAGATTAGTCCGTTCAAGAGGCTGCAAACAACCAAAAAGCTTGAGACTTGGGAAATACAATGGTGTGTGTGTGCGCACGCGCACACGCACACACACACACACACAGGGGTTTAGCTCCTCATTGAGGACTAGTCCAACTGAGGAGGCTGTAAAAACAACCCAAAAGGTTGATGTCTGGGAAATGCAGTGGTGCAAGTGTACAATACACAGGTGTAGCTCTTCCTTGAGCACTAGTCCATTGAAAAGCTGCCCCTGCCCAAATTCCCCCTTCTACACAATGGTTAAAGGTACAGGCACTCTGCCCCAGTTTGGACCTGGCAACCCTATGTAAAGACAACCCAAAAAGCTGAGGCTTGGGAAATACGTTGGTGCACAGCTCCACACAGGCAGCCTTAGCTCCTCATTGAAGACTAGCCTATTGAGGAGGCTGTAAAAACAACCCAAAAGGTTGATATCTGGGAAATACAATGGTGCAAGTGTCCAATACACAGAGAGATGTAGCTCTTCCTTGAGCAGGAGTCCATTGAAAAGCTGCCCCTGCCCAAATTCCCCCTTCTACACAATGGTTAAAGGTGCAGGCACTCTGCCCCCGTTTGGACCTGGCAACCCTATGTAAAGACAACCCAAAAAGCTGACGCTTGGGAAATAGGTTGGTACACAGCTGCACACACGCAGCCTTAGCTCCTCATTGAGGACTAGCCCATTGAGGAGGTTGAAGCCCTCCCAGCACAGCACTCCTTACCCCCAGCTCTTTCCTCGAGCCAAGAGGCCAAGGAGAAGTCGAGGCCCGTTCTTGGAGGGCTCCGGGCGGCAGAGCCCGCATTAGCCGCCAGCGGCTCCCCGACCAGCTTCTCCAGCCGCCAAGGGGGCTTCTGACAAGCGCCGCCATCTTGAACGGAGACGGCTCAGAGAGTAAAACGCGAGGAATCTCGCGAGACTTGGGCCCCAACGACCGACGCCGAAACCGCGTACCTAAGGGCTCCCTTTCGCGTCCGCAGCAGGAGCGAGGCGCCGCCCTGCCTTGACCATGCGGACTGCTGATTGGGAGGAGGAAGAACGAGGCGGGGACAGAGAGGGGGCGGTCTTTTCTGTCCTAAGGGAGTAGGATGAGTGGATTTCAGCACAACACTTCAGGGTTTTCGATTGAAGCACATATTCCCCCCCCAATGAGGACCTAAACTGGCAGTTGAAACCCAAGCGCGACCTAATAACGAGGGCAGAGTGCTGGGAGCAGCTTGCTATTGTAAAACACACACACACACACACCCTTCAAAATTGTAGGATTCTATGATGAACCATAGGGCTCCTGCCCCACAAATGGCGGCTCGTTCCCACATTCGAACAGAAACCGGAAATGAGTGGTTGCGGACTTTTGGTTGGATGGGCGCTTTGTTTTCTTAACTCTTTGGTTCTCAAGCTCCCCGAAGCAAAACAGGTTAATTAGCTCAGGATTCAGAATGAAAAACGGAGTTGCAAAGTTTCATTGGGGTCAAAAAGCTTCGCCCCAGGCCCTTTCATTGCATTTCGGTGCTATGTAATGTGTTCATTGCAGGAGAAGCAAAAATAACAAGGTGCTTCTGAGCATGTGCCGAGTTCTACGCTATCAAAGAGGACGCGCCAGAGAAAAACTAAAGGACGTATTTGATCATTTCATAAGGAGAAGCAGACCATGCTAGCAGGAAAAAAAATGTTCCATGGATAAGAGTTAGGATGGACAGAGACCTTGGTTCAAATTCCCCGATGAATTTCTCTCTTGGCATAACCAACCTCACACGGCTGCTGTGAGGAGAAAAAGAACGTGAACTAACTAGATGCACTCCACCATGTCCGGCCCTTGCCTGTGGCCGACTCAGCTGGTTGCCTCAGGCATATCAGTGTGGCAGGGGTCACTCACCCTCTTTTCCCAGCCCAATTGAGTGGAGCATTGAGTGTGTTACTGCCCCCAGATGTTTGCAAGCAGAGGGGAGAAGACACCAACTAAGCCGCAGGAAATGGAGACGTTTCATTTGCATTAATAAAAACGCATTAATAAAATGCCCCTAAAAGGAATTCTAACACCAGTCTTTTCCTACCGGTGGGAGTTTTAAAATGTAAAAAGTTTGGGTTGTTTTGGGTATCTATTTATTTATTTATTTTTTAAAGCAAATTCAGGTTTTGCATTCATGGCTTAGAACTGTGGGGTCGTGCTGATCATTCCCACGTGGTGGGGACACGCACCCCCCAAAGAGGCGGACCTTCGGCGCTGGCTGGGAAGGCGGAGTTTGCGAATCCACCCATCCGCTCTCTGTGCCGACGTCCAACTTTTCCAGCGTGTCTGGACAGCGCTGGAAAGCGGACAGGCAGAGGTGGGGCGCAAGAGCCCCAGCGATGGGTCGATAGCAGCCCGAGAGAGGAGAGGCGAAGGCGGCGCGGGCACAAGGAGGGCGCAGGAGAGGATGAGCTGGTGCGCGCAACGGTGCCAGGCGCTCTCCCGGGCTCTGAGCGCCGCGCCTCGCCCGGGGTCGTTCGCTGTGGTGCTGCTGGTAAGCGAGATCTCGCAGTGGCAGAGGCGCGGCGGCAGCTTGCTTGTGAAATGGACCCAATTGCATCCATCGAGAGGGGTGGGTGAGGTGGGCGCGATCAGAGGCAGATCTAAGGGAGGGCAAAGCTCTAAGTCTTGCAAGGAGCCTTCCCTTGCTGGGGAAATCACTCCTCTCCTGCACCGTTCTAGCCAATCCTTACAGGGAAAAGCAACATCTTGGCATTGCTTACTGGCTACAGCAGCAAGAGAGAGGAGGGATTGACATGACAGGGTAAGGCTCCTTGCAACACTTAGAGATTTGCCCTCCCTTAGATCTGCCTCTGGGCACGATGACCTGACCTGCTTACCTCCGCCTGCCTCTGTTCCATTTCAGCTCTAGTCAGTTTCTGTGTAGTTTAGGTCTTGCACTAAAAGGAACAGTGTGTGTGTGTGTGTGTGTGTGTGTGTGTGTGGGTTCTCCCTCCCTCTCTCTTTTAATTGGTTGATAATGTCCTGGATAATCTCAAGACAGAACTGTCCCCCCTGGGGGAAAAAAAAAAACTAATTAGGCTTCCGCAAGAGAGCTCTTTCTCCTGTCCTAATAGCTTGTTTTCATCACAGTCCATTTTGCTCAGGAACACCAGAAGGAGCACATTTCCCTGAGGCTGAGGATGCTGAAACTATGGCACGGTGTCGGCGCTTTTCATCCCCTCTTCATCATCACAGTGTCATTCTGTTTGTGGCGGTGGTTTTCAACTTGTCCTCTGGGGTGAAGGCGAAGGGACTGTAACAGTGATGTCATGCAGGGGGAACGCGGGGGAACTCAGTTCCACTAGTTAAAATTAGGGCTGACTCCGCCCATTTCGCTCTCCCCCCTCCCCCCTCCCAATTCCTCTGCAAAGAGCTTTTCTTCTTGGTTGGCCGGCACTCAGAGGGTTAAAGGGAGCGACTCCGGATTCCTAGGGGGGCGAACTGTAACCCTCAAGACACGCAAGGCTCCAACGTGGTTGCTTGAGAAGCAGTGTTAGCCCTCCAAATTGTTAACAGCAGCCTGCAGCTTCTAAACCTTTGAAATAATGGAGGAAGGGGGGGAACACCTGCAGGGAGGTAGTGTGGTTCAATAGTTGGAGCAGCTCCTTTGTGTGCGGAAGGTTCCAGGTTCGAATTGGAGTAACTCTCCAAGCAAGGCTAGAAAAGACACCCCACCTCTGAGAACTTGGAAAGTTCTCACTGCTACGTGGGATGCTAACCATGGGCCTTAGGGCGCGATCCTGACCAACTTTCCAGCACCAGGGTAAGGACAATGCAGCTCCGAGGTAAGGGAACAAACACTCCCTCCTCTTGAGGAGGCCTCTGTGCCTGCCCCCCCCCCAACTGCAGGATGCAGCACGTGCCCCATTGAAACGGCTACGTCAGAGCTGGAAAGGGGGTTAGGATTGCACCCTCATTTATACCAGAAATAGGTGCAAATTCCCCCTTGCCTGCCTTTGCATCATCTAAATTGTTGGGGCCTCTTCCAGCTGGTGGATTAACCCCGCGCTTCCCACCTCACCCTCCAGGCGGCAAGTTTATCTCTGCTCATGTATCCGGCACTGAGAACGGCCGGCTCCCAGATGTACTCAGCGGTCACCGGCAGCTACGTATCCGGGACCCTTTCCGTCGCGCTCATCAGCTGTCCCGACGAACAAACAGCCCGGGATGTGGCCAGGTATTGTGACCAGCCTCATCTCAGATCACCTGTCCGATGAATAATTGGCTGAATGGTTTGTTCAAGCTCTGGGTCCTTGTCAGTTGGGGATATTATTATTATTATTTATATAATCTATTATATGTTATTTATAATTATTATAATAGTAGTAGTATAGGCTGTGAGAGCTGGACCATAAGGAAGGCAGAGCGCCGAAGAATAGATGCTTTCGAATGATGGTGTTGGAGAAGACTCTTGAGAGTCCCCTGGACTGCAAGGAGATCCAATCGGGCAATCCTCCAAGAAGTCAAGCCTGATTGCTCCCTGGAAGGACAAATCCTGAAGCTGAAGCTCCAATACTCTGGCCACCTCCTGAGAAGAGAGGACTCTTGAGCAAAGACCCTCCTGCTGGGAAAGACTGAAGGCAAAAGGAGGAGGGGGCAGCAGAGGAGGAGATGGTTAGAGAGTGTCACCAAAGCAATGAGCATGAAATTGGGCGAACTCCGGAAACTAGTGGAAGACAGGGAGGCCTGGCGTGCTGTGGTCCAGGGGGTCGCGAAGAGTCGGACACAACTTAGCAACTGAACAACAACAACAACACACACACACTACTTATATACATACAGTACATACATACATACAACATATGTATGCATACATTATGTATACAGTGTGTGTGTGTGTGTGTGTGTGTGTGTGTGTGTGTGTGTGTATCACCCAATTTTATATAAGATGTGTTTTTGGGGTGATATTTTTTCCAAATATTTTTCCCCAGCTGGTCAAACGTTAACATATGCCTGGTCAGATCCCTCCATGTGTGTGTGTGTGGGGGGGGGAAGTGCCCTGCACAAAATTTGGAAGGGGGGGAAGTCCTGATGGAGCCTCTCCCAACTGCTATAGCCCTGAATGGCCGGCCTGTTCTCTGCCGCGCTGTCTGAGAGGGAAATGCTAAGTATGAAACGTGAAGTTCCCCAGGGCACCTCTTTGTAAACAGCCCGGCTGTCCTTCCCCTCGTTTTAAAATGACACTCTTATCGGGACCCACCTAGCATTGCAAGACTTTAAAAAAAAAGTGATCCATAAGGAAATAATATTTGGATTTATTTACTCACAAGAAATTGTATTTATTTGCAATAAAAAAACTGATCCATTTCTCATCATGAGGAAGCCCTAATGAATAGCCTCAAAGCTTGAGATGGCTTAATTATTGACCCAGCTTTCGCCTGCCCACGACTGCCTGTCATTGATGGACTTGGGGGGGGAAACACAGCAGAAAAAAAGATGCTCAAAGATTGATCTTCCTACATTGACACAAGCTTGCCAACTGCAGCAGCTCAGCTCCTTGCAAACTGCAGGAGCTTAGCTGTTTGCCAGGCAATCGCGGGGGTGGCGAAGCAAAAAACTGGAGCTCCTTTGCGGCAGTCCTGTTGACACCCCGGTTCCCTGCAAAAACAGCCCCATTGCACTGACCATCCCAAAGGATATCTGTACACATACCAGCTAAAACATTTCTTTTTTTTTTTTTTAATCCAGCAATAACCGCCCAGGGTGCAAGCGTACAGTATAGCATAGGAGTATTAATCGCAAGTCTTCCTGCGGTCATAGGACTTGAAGCCGTGGAATGCAAAACAGCCCTGAGACCTATAAATAGAAGGCAGGTTTATTCAAATCCGTGCAGTTAAAAAAACAAACAGAGGGAAATTGCAAGTGAGAGATTATGATGGATTGGATTGAAAGAAGGGGGGACAAGCTGGGGAATGCTGGTCTCTCTAAATCCAGGCTGCGGCTGCATTTAGAACATGGCATCTGGTTCTCAGAGAAGGCATATGGGGGGCACTGGGCAAAGGGGGGCAGCCTAAATGATAGGGGAGGTGAAGGAAAGGAGACGGCATCTGGGGCTTTTTCCTTTGGGGTGGGGAGACTAAATAGGGATACGATCAGTGATGTCATTCAGGGGGAATGGACCAGAACGGGCGTGCCGGATCCTAACGGGCTCCGTGGCTGGTTCCGGGTTCCCGACAAGTGCCAATCAAAAGTGAGTTCCTGTTCCTAAATCATTTGAATGACACCACTGGATACGATGGTGTTAAGTCGTGCACGGTGTGTAGATAAAAAGGACTGTTCGCTTTGCATATAACATAGGACCATCCAGACATTCTGCAGCTATGTGAGGGTCTTACTCACGATGCCAAAGGTTAAAATCTGGACCTGCTTCCCCTAGGGCGATCATGGAGAAGAAGCTGGCGGTTTGCGTGGCTATCCTCCCCAAGGCCTCAACCATGTGAGTGAAGCACCAACTTTCTGGCTCATGCAATAATCCCAGCAGATACTAGGCACTTCCTGCTTTCCTTTTAAAGCAAACTTTGTTTCTTGGCTCTTTAATAGGTACACTTGGAAAGGGGAGATTGAGGAAGCCACGGAAATAGTTCTGGTAAGCGCTTCCGTTGCCTGCTATCCCATTTAATTGGCATTTCCACTCACAGCCACAAAATTGCAGATTTTTCTATTCCCTGTGTATTGGCCAACCTTTTGGCACTTCCACTTGCAGCCACAAGAGGACAGACTTTTCTATTCCCTGTGTATTGGCCAACACTCCAGCATTGCCAGTCACAGCCACAACATTGGAGACTTTTCTATTCCCCGTGTATTGGCACTGGGCAATATTTTGGAATTCAAACGCTTACCTTTGTCATATCCACTCACAGCCACAAGAGGGCAGACGTCTCCGTTGGCAGATGGCAAGGAAAAAGGCAATGGAGAAGTCTGCCCTCTTGTGGCTGTGAGTGGATATGACAAAGGTAAACGTTTGAATTCCAAAATATTGCCCAGTGCTACAATGGAATATTACACCCAGCAGGTGATTGCCAGGAGATGATTCCTAATCCATTCCATGCCTTTTTTTTTTCCTAGTGCAGCTGGTGAAAACACGGACATCCAAAATCAGTCAGTTGTCAGACTACGTCAGGTGAGATTCTTTAGCTTTGTTTTTTTAAGCACGGATCAGCTAGTCTCCTAATGTCTCATCTATAACCCTGAGGACTAGAAACTTGCTATTTCTTTGAAGAACACAAATTGAGACCGTCATAGCTAAGCCCTCCGCCCTAGGTGGGAATGCAGAAGGCTTAACTATACGTTCCAGAGAGGTATGAAATGAATAGAAAATGGGCCATTTTCTCACAGTCAACGGAAGCTTCTAGATCAGTGGTTCTCAAACCTTTTAGCACCGGTACCCAGTTTTCTGTGTGTGGTTTATGAATGAATCCAATTAAGAACTTTTGGCTTGAATTGAGGTCAGGGCGCACTGTGAAAAAACCAGCTCCCCAAAGGCCCCCCCTCCCAAATACCTCCAGGGCTGACTATAATTTCAGAGGTATGCAGTAGTTCTCAGGGTGCATTGTGGGGGGAGAAGGGACCATCTTTGCTTCTATAGAGAGGCACTCACAAAATCTGCATTTCCACCCATAGGTCCATACATCCTTTTGAAATCCCGGAGTTTATCAGCATGTTGATCGATCAGGGGAACCCAGCTTACTTACGATGGATAGGGGAAAATATCCCAGATGATGCTTAGTGGCTGCATTTGAGCCTCATGTCCCAGGAGCAGTCTATCTTCAAATTCCCGCAGCTGGGGAGCAAGCCCCGGAGAGAGCTGGCTGCGCTAACTGAATGGGTGCAGCAGGATCCTGACCCACACCCCACACCGTGACAGAGCACCACCCACTCCATTCCGACAACACAAACAACCCGAGAGATGTTTTAAAAGGCCTTTCTTTAATTATGACATCCGACACACTAATTACAACTTGAACCAAACAACAACAAAAAGGTCAGTTATATTTAAAAAGCAGCAACTGAGAGACAGTGATTTCTTTATTTGTAGAAGGTGCACAAGAGCATTAGAAAGATCCGTTCAAACCAATGCAAACATGAGACCCCGCTCTCCCTTGCAGGAAGGGGGGGGAATACAGCATTAGAAAAGGGCCCCATGTCTTCCACTAGGGCAGCCCCCCACAGCTGTGCAGCCACAAAATACAACGTGCAATGGGCCCGGAACGGACACGACGGGTGGGGAGCATTAGCAAGCTTTGCAAACTCCAGGAGAGAACAGCAGGTTTTTTTAAAAAAACTTTGACTCTCCCTATAGGCACTTGTGAAAAGGGGGGAAAGGGTTGTTTGCAAGGGGCCAGTGTGCAATTTGTTGGATAAGACGGTTCTCCGAATTCAGGCCCTCTTGGACTGCTGGGGTGGCAAACATCGTCTTGCCAAAAAAGAGCCGACTTTTTGGACAGCCCCGGTTTCGGACGCCCCCTGTCGTGCAGCACTAGGCAAAAATGCCTGTTTGTAGGAAAGAGGAACAGCTGGGAAACACATACACACACACACACACACCAAGGCTTGAGTAACGTAAGCGCACTTCGGTCTGACCGCGTGGAAATGGCGGCTGAGGGACGGACTTCTGAGCGAGGAGGGCGCTCGGCAAAAATACACCCTTTCCAAAGTGCTCATAAACGGTGAGTGATTGTGGTGTTATTTTACATGGGAGAGGGTTCAAAACCAATGCGACGTCACTATCGGCCCTCACAGACAAACCTGGCCGGCTTCGGCCTCCCCCCCCCCCACAAAGCAGCAGCATTAAAAAGCAACAAGGCGCCATTTTGGAGGCGCCTCACAACACACGGCCCTGTTCCAAGATGGCCGCTCTCTCGCCTCCGCCAAAGTCTCTTCCAAACCACAGCGCTCCGTGGCCCTGCCACGGATTAAGAGCTCTCCAAGGCCACGACGGCCCAGTCTGGCTTTCCCCCTCCCTTCTTAGCACCCAACGTTGGGCACCCCTACGCTGGACTCAGTAGGGAGTGGTCCCTTCCCATTCCACCAAGTACTCCACTTTGCCTTCGGGGCTCACCCTCCGGGCCAAGACTTGGTATTTCTCCCCACACACCAGCCGGCCGGCCGCGCCGAAGTAACTGCTGATTGAGGACTTGAGGTGCGAGAGGGACGAATCGTCCTCGCTCAGGCTCTCAAAGGTGTGCCGGTCGATGGCGTTGTCCGGGCGAGGTGGGCCACAGGGTGCCTCACTGTCTTCTGAGGAGCAACAAGGCACGCTCCTTTGGGGATGCTCCAAGCACTTCTGTTTGGCCTCCATCGTCCCGTAAGTTTTGGCGGACAGCTTGCGTT
This sequence comes from Lerista edwardsae, assembly GCA_029204185.1. Lineage (NCBI taxonomy): Eukaryota > Metazoa > Chordata > Lepidosauria > Squamata > Scincidae > Lerista > Lerista edwardsae. Next base: position 675,862 of record JAJKFI010000174.1, on the reverse strand, counting down.
TCCGGCTGCCCACGTTCCTCTGGCTAGGAAATGGAAATAACAAACAAGCACACGTTATTATCACCATCATCATTATCATTAGGCATTCCGCGACCCACACGAAACTGGCTCGTGACCCACAGTTTGAGAAACGCCGCTCTGGCTAATGAGTGCAGAACAAAAGCGGGTTCCTTCCAGCCCACCAACCTCGATTCGTAGGACAGACTCGTCGTGGCGGACCCCGACGTGCTGACAGCATCCGTGGAATCCACATCAGAAAGGAAGGTGTGACTCGAACCCGCGCTGAAAAAAAAAGAATGAGAACCGAACAGTAAGAGCGCAATCCTAACCTGGAGTTAGGCCGGCACAGTTAGGCCAGCCCAGCACCAAGGCCACCGTGTTTGGATCACTCTCAGAGTGTTTGGATCCCTCTCAGAGTCATGGCGCACGTCTGTGTGCTGGCCTCTCTGACTCCGAGAGTGGTCCAAACATACTTTACTGTGGCCCTTGTGCTGGCCTAACTTTGTTGGCCTCACTGTGCCGGCCTTAAGTCCAGGTTAGGATTGCGCCATAAGTCACTGAAGCTAGAACTCAGTCTCTAAGCGGTGGAGTGGGCTTTTTGCTCGCCATAGTATTCAGCAAGGAAGCTCTCTGCACATGCCCAGCGGCCCTCTTTCTTTGTGGCAACGAACCATAAATTTATACTTTGTTCTTTATTCAAAAGTGAATTTCCCAGCTCTACCGGGGGGTAGCAGCTGCTCCGGTGCTGGGCTGGAGAAGCTTCCCCGCAAGCAGGGAGTTACCTTTTCAAACTCTGAATTTCGTCCAAGGTGAAATCGAAGATACTGGCCAAGTGGTGGTTCGTGCTCCAAGCGGAGGCAAAATCGCTCTGGGGGGGTCAGAGGAAATACGGGACAGAATCAGCTTAGTATTTGTGTCGGGGGGTTTGGGGTTTGGAGAGTTTCTTCTGTATTCGCTTGCTGGAATCCAGCCAGCCAGGGAAGTAAGGGAAGGGGGCCCTCCAAGGACTTTCTGGACACGACCGGAAGTTGCTGGCACAAACCAGAAGTGAGTTTCGGTCACATCTGGGAGGCCTGAGGAACAGGGAGACTGCCCGCGACCAAACTGCACCTCAGAACACCTCATGGGGACAAACGTAAGAGACTTCTGGCTGCATCTGGAATGTCCTCTAAGGCCCTCTAGAGTGGGCCTGTTATCCGCGGATACTGAAATTCGCGGATACTGAAATACGCAGATAAGTAGGGCCCGCTTCATATAAACACACACGCACACAGAGGGGGCGTATTTCAGAGCAAAGCACTACAGCCAGGGACCATTTTGTTTCAAAAGGAAGAAAACCTACACTGGGAATGGCATCCTCCAGGAGAAACGTGGATCTTTTCCTCTGGGCCGCCTGTCTCCTTTCCTGGGGCAGCGAACTGCGGAAAAACAAATACGGGGGGGGGAAATTGACAATTCAAACCCTGTCAGTTGGCAAGCTCAGGGCTTTTTCTCCAAGAGGGCTGTTTTGGGGGATTAACTGGTACAACGGGGTTAAAATGGAAACGTCCCTCTCCCCCTTTGGGGGGCTGCTTGCCTCTGGAACGAGGACCACAAATCCACATGAGGCATGATCCATACGGACCCAGAAGGTGCTAATTAATTAATCCCAAGGAAATGGAAGAAGAGGCAGCCAGCCACAAATGTTAATCTCTTGAACTATAAGTGGATACTTTTTTTTCAGTCCCCCCCCACTGTCTAAGCGTCTTGCAGGCAGAAAGCTAGCACATCAGGGTAAAAAGGGTCTGAATCTGCCCACTCCCTGCATGCTAGATTTCTACTTGCAGGGGGAAAGAATTTAATTTCTGCACACAGACCTGCTCTTGTGGGAATACTTGCTTCTCCCTCCTTTTTTCGGCTCAAAGGCTCTCCTCTCGACCAGAACCCTCTCTGGCAGGAGTTTGCTCGGCGGATTGGGTGGGACCCGGATCCGCAGGCGAAAGATACATTTCTTCTTCTTCATTTCCTTCCCGCAGAGGAATCTGAAAGACGGTGTTAAAAAACCAACAACACACTCAAAAAAAAAAAAAAAAAAAGCTCAGAGCTCAAATGATGCTGCCTTATCAGGTCAGCATGCTTTTTACCTGCTTTTGTAGCTGTTTAGTGCGTCCAGGAGGTAGGGGCCTCGCTCGGTCATAGGAGTTCCGGTCAGCTAGGAGGAAGGATTTGAGACAAGATTGCTGCAAACCCGGCTCAGACAGCCGACATCGCCGTGCAAAATAAAAATAAAAATGCACCATCTGAACCTTCAAAGCAGCTTCTCAAGGAAAGCCAAACCATGCAAAATCTTCCATTCCCACCTTGCCACTAATGGAAGCTGGATGAGGCAGGGAACTATGGAGGCCTGCACAGCACCCCTCCAGCTTCTGGACTGGACCCAGGCATGGGCCAAACATTTTCCTTCCTTCATGAGAGCTAGAAACCTGCTGACTAAGAAACAAAAGCTGAGATGCTCTAGGTGCTGAATGGCCAGCACAGAATCACAGTGGAATTAAGGCCTGTGAGGGTGGAAAGACAGGATAGACATATTTTTTTCAAGATGTTTAAAATGTTCTTAAAGAAGAAATTTTGGAAAATCTTTTCAGTACACAAAAGTTATTTTGAGTATACAAAAGTTATGATTGAAACAATTATTAATAAATACTTCCAATTATTTTAATACATTTCTATTTATTATTTGTTACTGTATGGTTAGGCCAATTATGGTATTTTGAATATTTTATATATTATATTTTGACAGTCACACTGTCAACACCCTGAGTGATTATTCATCTCATGGCCACAAGAGGGAACCCAAGTTTCATCTTCAAGTTGTCAGATTCAGGCTCTCAGGAAGACAAATTTTAAATCCAACCTCCCTTTACTAGATGAATTTATTGCTATTATTTATTCTCTTTGCAGGGCTAATGATAAAAGCACAAATCAGAAAAAAGCAACTTGCAAGAGAAACACCCATTTGATTTACTAGCCCCATTCATTCATTGTTATTAATTTCCCACCCACCCCAAGTCACACCACGAATTAATTTATGCAAAAAAAGGAAAGTATTTTCGGTAAGGAACCCAAGCAATTTGTGATGATTGCTAAAAGATCCATTTAAAAACATCCATGCAATTCAACTGTTTCTATTTTAAAAAAAAATCACAAGAATAAGGGGATTTGAGAGAAATTACACTGCTTTTTCCGCATGGATTTGACTTGCTGTTTACCTTCCCGAGCTGGAGAAGCTCCCAGTGGTGATTGACAAATGCTAAGATTTCCTCGAAGTTGAAATATTTCTTCTTGCTTTGCATGCCCAAGTTGTAGAGCACAAGGTGTACCAGATCGACCCTGAGGACATTCATAAGGAGGGGGGGAAAAAAGATGGGAAACTAGCTCTCAAGTTCTATCGGGGAACAAGCCCCAAGCTCCTACCCCAGCCAAATTCCCTTTGCAATGCCATGCAAAATGTCCTGGATCTTACCATCTCAAAGGCAGGCGCTTGATGTACTCTGGGCCCTGATTGCAGACTGAGCAGTAGAAAATATAAAACCTGACACAGAAAAAAAAAAAAAGACAGTGAACGTTCAAAGGGTGGAGAAGGGCTCTGGGTCATTTCCTGCAGCCAGGCTGTGGAACTCCTCGCCACAGGAGGTGGCGATGGCACCTGGCCTGGATGCCTTCTAAACAGACCCACCCAATGCAGAGGGGAGAGAAGGACCTACCGGTCCCCAAACAACATGGGGCTGCTCAGGCACTGGGTGCAGGCCTCGTGAAACCACTGCCTGCAGCGGTAGCATTGCAGCATCTTCAGGTACCACCTGGAAAGACACGAGGATGGAATTAGGATGCTGAAGGCCAAATTGGGGACGGGAGGACAGACGGGAGGGCAAGTCTGAGCTTCCTTGCTTTATTCAAGGTTCTAGTCCTCATGGAATTTTCCCCAGCCGCCATCTTTGTTTCTCAGCCGGCGCCCTTCAGCCCGCGATCCCGTCCGCCATCCCAGCCTTACTCTCCAGGCCCACCGCAGTAGCAGTAGCACTGCTGTTGGTTGGTTCGGTGGAGCGAGTCCCAGCCCAGGTGCTCGGGGTCGTAGGCCAGCACCATCTTGACCAGCTGCAACATCCGGGCCACGGCGCCTTTCTTCAACGCACCACCTTTCTGCGGAAGCAACGGCGGCAGGAGGTTTATTCCTGCGGCAGAGGAGCCGCCACAAAGCAGGCCAGGCTCCAAACAGGGCAGAAGGCCTCGCTCAGCTCCCACCACTCACCCGTACAGCCAAGGCAAAAATGCACCTCCGGCAGAACCACGGGGTCACCAAAGAGCCCTCATAGCTGCCCACAACTGGGATATGGCACTGTTGGTGATAACCTGGGGGCAGAGAGAGAGCAAGGTGGAGCTTTGAAGACCAAAGAGAGAGCCCTTCCTATTGGTGGGTGGGGCCAGTGGTTGACAGACAAGCCCTGGAGAGTTGCTGCCGCCATTCGGGGCAGACAACGCCGGCCTAAAATGGACTCCGGCAGACAGCCTCTGCAAGCTGACCAAGAGAGGCGACTGTGGCTACTACGGGGGTGTCTCCTTAATCCCAGTAAACATCAGCAGGTCATGCAGTTGACGTTCTCTTCCGAGCCGCCCTCTACATGTTCCAGAATGTACCGGAACGTTCTTCGTACCAAGACCGCATTTTCCGCATATCAAGATGTCGTTCAAGGGGCCTGTCGTCTTCCCCAGGCAGCTGTTACACTTGGGTTCTTCGCCCGGCACACCAGCTAGGAGAGAGAAAGAAGGCAGCCGTGCCTGGAGCGAAATCTGGGAAAAGGGATGGGCGGCCCATCTAGAAGGACAGATTAGGCAGTTGCCTCAGGAGATACAATGATAAGGGCACCCCCTACCCTGGCTGGAGGGTAGAAATAATTAATTGGCTCTTGACTAGGAGTGAACAGGCCATGGACTCAGTGAGGTTTGAAGGGCAGCCAACAAAAGGTTCTAAAACATTCCCCAGAGGGAGAAGGGGGGTCCCCAAGGCTCACGCACCATGTTGGATATCCTTCCAGAGAACCCAATACTTGGAGTTGTCTTCAAAGGTCACGAGGCAACTCTGCTTAGATCCACTCACCTGGGAAAAAAAACCAATGCACGCAACCGATCGCAACCTGGAGTTAGGCCAGCAAAGTTTGGCCGGCACGAGGGCCACCGTTAAGCGCGTTTGGACCACTCTCGGAGTCGGGGAGGATGGCGCACGCCTGTGTGCTGGCCTGTCTGACCCCTAGGGTGGTCCAAACATACTTGACGGTGTCCCTTGTGCTGGCCAAACTTTGCTTTATTTACCTCAGAATTTTACCTCAGAATTTTACCTCAGAATGCCAGATACAAGGGAGTGGCGTTTGGGCCACTCTCGGAGTCAGGGAGGATGGCGCACGTCTGTGTGCCGGCTTCTCTGACTCCGAGAGTGGTCCGAACATACTTTATGATGTCCCTTGTGCCAGCCAAACTGTGCTGGCCTAACCCCAGGCTAGGATTGCGGCCTGAGTCTTAAGAACAGATCACCTGCCTAAGGAACAAAGAGTTTTGTCTTCCATTACCTTCTTGATCTTCCCAAGGTAATACAGTCCATCCGTCCAACGGCACAAGACATACTGTCCTTCCGTCAGTCGGAGCATCAGCTCTTCCTGCAGGCTGCGGTTCTTGGCCGCGGAGTCGACGGACAACAGCGGACAGCGCATGGCAGATCCATGGACGCACCTCATGCCGCGGGTCGCCATGAGCTCGGGAGGAGGCTGGCGGGGAAAAGAAAAGCTTTGCTCGTTTCCTTCCAGGGGCAGTGCCGTGCAGTGGTTAGCGTTTAAGAAGAGACCCGAGTTCGAATTTGGCCTGATCCAGAACCCACCTTTCTCAACGGGACTAGAGGTCATTCCATTTGCTTTGGAGGCTTGTCGTTTGCTGCAGTGGCGCCCGGCGCGAAAGCCCAGACCGAGGCAAAAACGTGCTCCGCAAACACGCAATTTCGACAAAGCTGTCCTCAGAACCACTCAGTCTCTGCTGCAGCTTAGCCTACGGCCACACAGCTGAAACGATCATGCAGCCATTCCCCAGTTGACGCCCGCCTTCCTTTTCTTCCTCTTCTCCTGTAGTTTCCCTTTGTGTCGATACCTGAATTGGGAGCCCCTCGGGGCAGAGACCTGCCCTCTCATTCTGCAGAATGGGCAGGTTTCCTGGAGGGCACTAAACCGACCATCGAACATTAAAAGCCCCGCTTCCTCCCCTTCCACTGCGGTCTCCCCTTGTGTAAAAGTTTTAGGCTGTAGGTTCCTTGGGGCAGGGACCTAGAAGCATGGTGTTGGAAGGATCCTTGTGGGCCATCTAGACTACCAGAGCATGAGCACCCCCAAGGGCAGGATGCTTTCTTATACGCTATTGAGAAAACAAATGAATGAGAATCAATCGAACGTTGACAGCCTTACCTGGTGCCTCAGTAAGACCCACAAATTTCTTGAAAAAATCCTTGATGGTAGAGATGAAGCAGTGGACAGGTGAGAACAGGACCGACCCTGAATCACACAGTGATGGCTGCACCCGTCTTCATTGCATTTAAAAGGCTCAGTCCCCACCCACTACACATGCTGGTCCCACAGCCGACCCTCCCAGTCTCCTCCCACCTTGCCCCCCTCAGCAGCATTCTCTGCCCAGAGACATAAAGCCCGGTTGGATCAGGCCAAAAAGGCCCATCTAGTCCAGCTTCCTGCATCTCACAGCGGCCCACCAGGTGCCTCAGGGAGCACACAGGACCACAAGATGCCTGCATCCTGTGGCCACTCCCTTGCACCTGGCAGTCTGAGGCAGCCTGCCTCTAAAACCAGGAAGTTGCACATACACAGCGCGGCTCGTCACCTGCAATTGACTTTTCCTCCCTCAATCTGTCCAATCCCCTTTTCAGTTTTTTTATCCCTGCGTGTATCAGGTACACTGTCATGGCACATGGGGGTTCTACCCTCCGTACTCGTGGTTAGCAGCTACTGATAAGGACGTGTACTTGGCCCTTTTCAGGAGATCAAAGAGCCCTGCTGAGTCAGATTTTCCTGGGCAGATGCCCGTGGAAAAGCCTTATTCTTTATCCCTCTGCAATCTGTTGTCGGGATAGACTGCCGCTGCACATGGAGGTTCAGTTCAGTTCCTGCAGCCTGTTCCATAGTCTTTTGGAAGCAAGTTAGTCTCCAGGCAGCTTTACCCTGATCCGTCCCCATTTCTCTCCAACCACAGCTCTGGCTACATGCACAGTGCATGCTCACATTTTTTCTCTCTCCCTGCAGCATAGAAATCTCCCGCACCGGTCACCCACCGGGCTCTGATTGGCTGATTCAAAAAAACCCTGTGCAAAAATTTTTTTTTGGGAAAAAAAAATTTGGTTTGGGAGGAGGGGTGTGAACACCCTGAGCTGTCTAGTCAAACCGAAAGCAGCCTGCCCGCTCCAGCCGGGGAAGAGGAAAAGGATGCGGTCAGATAAACAGTATCTGACAACCAGAAGCAAAAAAGTGCATGTGTAAATATAATTTTTTAATTGTACTTAAGGTAAAGAAACCTGCATGCTCCTTGCGATGGCTGAGATGGGGGTCTCCAGTTTGCAAAAGGGGTCACTTACACACTCATTCTCCTCCCCCCCCCCCACACACAAATACCATCTCTATACAAATTGCACGCCCCAGACCTCTCCTTAAAGACACAGGCACACATAAACGCGGGCGGGGCGGGGGGGGAAACGGGGGACGACAGTCATTCCGGCAGCCTGAGCCCGTTTACTCGGAAGTAAGCCCCTCTGTTGGCGCACGGGACACCAACCAGCCCTGCACAGAACTGCTACGGGAACTTGCCACGGCCCCAAGAGAACACCCGGGAAAGGAGAGACAGGGTTCACACGTGCGTGCCTGGGCAGGTCTACTTAGAAGCAGCCCGAGGCTAGGCGTGTCTGCTCAGAAGTAAGTCTCACTGCAGTCACCCAGGCAAGTGTGGATAGGATCGCAGCCTTATCCACACGTACCCGGGAGTAAGCCCCATGACGTGCATAGGATTGGGCTAGAAGGCTGCCACCTCCACGCACCTCTTTTCTTAGGAGTAAGGCCCGCTGCCTGCAATGGGGCTTAGTTCCGAGTAGACACGCCTAGGCTCTCTGTGGCACTGGGCGGGGGGGGGGGAGAGACAGCAAGGTGTGGACGCGACCCTGGACACGCCGACTCTGGAAGGCAGCGCTCCCCACCCCCACCCCAAGCGGAGGTCAGCGGGGCTTGCGCTCCTGCAAAAGTGCGTGAGGCGAGGACCCCGCCTCCTGCGCCCCGAAATGTCAGTGCAAGGCGACCCCCTCCCGCCCCCAAAAAACTCAAAACTGAACTTTTCAAGACTGCTTTTTCCCCGCAAGTCGATCTGCAAAAAGTAATTCTTCTCCCCCCCCCAAAAAAACCAACAACCTGCCCCTCCCCTTTGCAAGCCAAATCGCCCCTCGGAGCACACACCCCTCCCCCAGGATCCCCCCCCCCTTACCGCTGATCTCGAGCAGGGCTGCACTTTTCCTGAGGATCAACTCTTGCCTCGGCGCTTCATTGCAACTGAGAAGGAGAAGCTCGGACTGCCCAGGAATCCTGGAGCGGGGGCCCGTCCCCCCCTCGAGAGATACCCGCGTGTCTCCCCCCTCCCCGGTTAGGGGTCTCCTACCCGCTGAAGATGCTTCTGATCGGAGATGCGGGGCGCCATCTTTTCCCTCCCTCTTCTTTTTTCCCGCGAATTATTTGCGTTTTGCTTATGTAATTAGCACCGCGGGCTCCCCGCCCGCCTCCTCCCCTCCCTCTCCCCCGCCCGCCCCCCCCCGCCCCGGGTTGCATCCTGACTGCGAGCCCAGCCTCGCTTGCGGCAGGAAGAAAGCGAGAAGCAAACCTCTGGCTGAGCCTGGGGCTGGAAGAGCATTTCCCTAACATGCACCCGCAGTTGTCTGAGCCTCCATGCGCGGGAGCAGCCTACCTGTGAATGCAGCCAGAGGCGTTTCTACAGGGATGGCAAAGCTCTAAGTGCTGCAAGAAGCCTTACCCTGTCATGTAAATCCCTCCTCTCCCTTGCTGCTGTAGCCAGTAAGCAATGCCAAGATGTTGCTTTTCCCTGTGAGGATTGGCTAAAATGGTGCAGGAGAGGAGGGATTTCCACTGCAAGGTAAAACTTAGAGCTTTGCCATCCCTGTAGAAACGCCACTGAATGCAGCCAAGAAACCCCGGTGGTGGCTGTGGGTGGGGGGACAAACAGGGCCAGTGGTGCCTGGGAATGGGGGGGGGCAGAGGGGAGACACTGCCCTGGGGTATCACCCCTTGAGGGACTTCACAATCCCTGATCTTTCTCCCTCCCACCAGACTGCTGGGAAAAAAATGCCAGCAAGGCTTAAGGTATTACACCTTGGGGCACAACCATTTTTAACACCCCCCATCGTACCCCCCCCCCCAAATTTTAACACTCCCCATACACCTTGAGAGGGTGTTTCAGAGGACTCTGGAAGTGCCTCTAAGGCCCCCCCCTCAAGGGGTGGTACCAGGGCAGTCTACCCCTTGGGGCTCCCCTTACCCAATAATTCAAAGAGGGGGTTGGCCGATGGACAGTGGAAAGGTTCGCTCGTGGCGACTGGTTGGGATTGCTTCATGGAGCCTCCAGGGCCGACGGCAGTCTATCTCAGAGGACTTGTGGGAGGAAGAAGGTCGGCCGGGGGTCGTGCTCTGCTCCTGGGATTCCCCAAGGTGGCTGGTCACTTTCTTCCCACAGGGAGCGGGGGAGGACGTGGGGGGGGGGCAGACAAGTGGCAAGGGTCATAAGAACATAAGAAGAGCCCCGCTGGATCAGGCCAAAGGCCCACCTAGTCCAGCTTCCTGTATCTCACAGCGGCCCACCAGAAGCCTCAGGGAGCACACGAGACAACAAGATGCTTGCATCCTGTTGCCACTCCCTTGCACCCGGTACCAGTAGCCCTCCACCTTTGTAAGGAGGTTGCACAATCCATCATGGCCTAGAGCCCACGATGGACCTTTCCTCCAGAAATCCGTCCAATCCCCTCTTAAAGGCATCCAGACCAGATGCCATCACCACCTCCTGTGGCAAAGAGTTCCACAGAACTCAATGGCTAAAGCTGCTTGGCCCCCACATACAGCTCAGTTCAGACCCCAACCCCACCCCACCCCAGGGCCAGTCCAATGAAGTGCCTGACGGCAGTTCGACCCTCAATGGCTGTGGGTCTCCCTGTCCAAGAAGGAGATCGTGGGTCAACCCCACTACAGAGGGGTCCTGGTTTCCCCCATGTAATTGAAGGGATCAACATTCACTTTTACGGCAAAAGAGAAAATACTGCTTGAGGGAACCCAGGTTGCCTTGAGAGTGACGCCTGTTTGCTGCCTATACAGTGTGGCTGTAAAAGAAACATTTAATTGATCCATTGGTTGGATTACAGTGGCAAGCAAGTAGCTACAGTAAATACTGTATAACTGGTTAGCGTTGTTTTTAATCCAAGTTCTTGCAGGAACTGCAGATGGCAAGAGGGCAATGCCTCTTCTCCGAGGATGACAGAGAATGGCAGTCTTGGAAGAGGCATTCCTCCTCTTCTTCCCTCACACAACACAAACAACACATTAATTTGTGTGTCTTCTTTTCTCTTTGGGGTCTCTCAGGGTTTTGGTTTTGTAAGCACTTTAGAGGGAATAGGAGTGAAATGTTTTTTTTTAAAACTACTTAAAAAATAAATTAAGAAAAGGAAAGGCAAGCTCTCTCTCGCTTCTCTCTCAAGCTCAAAGGAATGCTGCTTCTCTTAGGCGCATGCATCATTTTCAACACAAAGAATGCTATTTTCTGAGCTATTGTTTTATTCACTTGCAAGTTTAAATACCGTTTTAATACACTGATGGCAATTTGTATGATTGACAAAGTGGCCAGGCGACCTGTGATGTTAATTGCAGAGGTTTGCCTTCACTCTTGATTCAGTTCGGACCAGGACCACAGAGTGCAGAGGTGATGCTTGTGTGTCTGTGTGTGTGCGTGTTCTATTGTCCTGCCAAGCTTTGAATCCGAACCCAGCTGTTTAAACCCACCTGCTCATGGTAGCAAAGGGCACTGGGGAAGGTTAAACAGCTGCTTCGGGAAAGGCAAATTTCAGCTGGAAAATGGCATTGGTTCGATGCCCCCTGCACAGCTATTACTTGGGAGTGATGACACACCTCTAATGACATCAAATAATGCGTCTGATGCTGCATGCCCTTTCTGCCCACGATATTGCTACATGGGTGATAACTTCCCACCACCAAAAATTACGTTGCAACAATGTGACAGTCACACTGTTCACGAAAATGATTGCGAAGTCACAATTGCCATCATGCAGTGCTGGTAATTGGCTTTTTTTTTTTTTGCACCCAATGCACTCACAAAAAGCAAAAGGACACCCCTGCAAGAGAAGCTCAAGCTCATGAGATGGAACAATGGAGGCTGGAAACAGGAAGTGGCCATTTTTGCAGCGTGCATCCCCCCGCCCCGGGAGGGGTGATGAGTTCATGGACCCAACTGAGTCCAACAAATCCTTGATTTAACAGACGTCAGAAGGAACTGACATCATCTGCATCTTCAATAAGTGGCCAAACGCATTCTGCGCATGAATGGTCATAAATGCATTTGGAGGTTATGGACTTTCAGCATCACAGGGCTCCCCTTCCCTCTGTCCGCTGGGTAAAAAGAAGGTCTGCTATGTTTACAATGCACAAATCAGCCCTCTTGCTGACGCACAAATCAGCCCTCTTGCTCACACCATTGCAGGTGCAAATCAGCCTTTCTCCCTCCTGAGATGTGTCCGTTGTTGTGGTTAGAGCCCTGTTATCAGCCACACCGACTCTAGAACCGCCCCAAAGTGCATTCACAAACTACCTTCCACCCTGCACTTGAGGAAAAGGACTCCTTCTTTTATGTACGAGTATTTCAGCGACCGCAGTTTGGCCAGCGAGAGGAACCGTGAGCAGCCGCTGGGCTCGTTCATGTCGGTCACGGGCCTCTGGAAGGGTGCGGATGTCGGATCGGCCAGGAAGGAGTTAACCACAGGCTCGCCATTGTTCTGATCGAGCAACATAAAGGTGATCTGAGAGGAGGGAAGATAAATATGCGTGGATTAATGTCGGAGAGAAATTGAACTCCATCTGATATGTAAAAAGAATCTGCTCTGTCTCTTATTCGCTTCCTGCCCACCCCAAAACACTCTCACATAACTAATAAGCAAATGTGTTTGTAACAGCAGGTGCTTTTTCCCCCGATAAGGGAAGAAATCCGACTTTCCCACAGACAGTCCCCCATCTCAAGGTTGCCTGATGGAAAAACAAGTGTGATTGTGGGCCTGCTCCAAAAGCAAAGCACTGAAGAAACGAAACACAAATCGATGGGGCAGAGTTCTCCGGCGGGAGGAAGGGAAAGCACAATTTTGTTGGAAAGGATTGCTCAAGCAATGTACACAGTGAGAGGGGGAAGGCCACAATGGGGCTTTCTGCACAGCCTAGCTACGGATCGAGAGCAGAGATTTTCAGTGTGTCGTGGTGGGTCTGCAGGAGTGTGGAGCCCAGCGTTGAAACTGGCTGACGGGAAGCACGTTCCCCTGTTACCAGTGGTGTCATCTAAATGATTTAAGAACAGGTACTCACTTTTGATTGGCATGTGTCAGGACCCGCCCACCAGAAGTGACGTCATAAGCCGGAAGTGAGGTCGTGGCAGGAAGTGACATGAACAGAGCCCTTTTTGAGGCCTCAGACAATTTTAAACTGACCCAACAGTTGCAACAGTATTCCACAGCACCCCCAGAACACGTTAAGGAGGCCTGGCATCATTTTAAAGTGACCCAACAGTTCCAAAACCCCAGAGCAGCTCATTTTTCAGTGGCAAGGCAAGGCAAGGCTCCGCTTGCTGCCTGCCTGCCTGCCTGGCTCTGAGAACGTGCAGGCAACTCAAACGTGCAGGAAATTCAAACGTTGCAGGGGGCGGAGACAACGAGTGGGCATCACTGCCCGTTACCTTCTGAGCAAAAGGCCACTGCAGGAGGGCGTCGTACTCCCCTTTCAGGAGCACCAGGAAGAGAGAGACGTGGCTGCCTTTGCTTTTCCCCTCACCGTTCAGGAAGATCCTCAGGCACATTTTGTAGCCGTAGCGTGCCGTGTAAAACGCTGGAAAGGGAGAACGTGGAAAGGGAGAATTCAGGCATTCCATGGATTGATGACATGCCGGCGAAAGACATATTTCCCGTTGTCTGCTCTAACCCCCCCCCCAGGACACGCATCATTTCTGGTTACATTTCACCCCCACCCAAAACCCACGCCTACCTGGCGACTGCAAGCTGCACACCTTCCCGCACATGGCTTCGTAGCACTTCCGGTGCACGTCCACAATCTTCCACACAAAGACGCCGTCGTAAGAGGCCTGCTCCGACAACTGGAGCCTCTCCTGGAGTCTGCTCAGAGTGGCATCTTTTTGCGCAAGGCACCGCTGGAGATCGGCAATCTTGAAGAGTCAGAAAGGGAAATTAGCTGGAGTTGCAAGAGCTCTGGGACAGAAGGGCGTTTCAAGAGGTGCCGGGAGACACTCTAGTCCACCACTCTTGTCTCCTCCACACTTCCTGTTTACTCCCCTCTAGCCTACCCCCAGTTGTCTGTCCGAGGCACATTTTTACCTTCAGCTCCAAGCCACGGATTGTATCTTGGTCAAGCCCCCTCTGCCCCCGGAAAGTGGCTGTTTTCTGGCGGGACACATCCATCTCCTTGCTCAGGACGGACGCGATGTTTTCAAAGACCCGCAGCTTGGTCTCCAGCAAGGCAATCCCGTCGGCTTGCCTGATCACTGTCCGGCAGCCAGTGCCCTCCTCGTAGAGAGGCAGTCCGGAGAAAGAGTCTGCCTCTAAGGCCCCTTGAAGGCGCAAGCTGAAGAAAATCCCATTTGGAACCCTGAAGTCTGTAACATCTGAGCTGATGCCTCTGTTGGCCAGGTTTAAAGTAGCCTTCAGTTGTTTCACAAGCTGGAGAAGCAGGATCAAGTGGACCCCTTCGGCCGTTTTCTCATGATCTTCCCTTTCTTCTCTGCTTCCCTGTTAGGAGAAGATGCAGGGCTGGTTTTAAACCAATTGCTCTCAGTTGAGCCGCACGCCTAAGGGTCTACTATAGCAGTGGTTCTCAAACTTTTAAACACTGGGACCTTCTTTTCAGAATGACCATCTTTCTGGGACCCACCAGAAGTGATGTCATGGCCGGAAGTGCCGTCATTGTGATGCCAGAGCCTGCTGCTTTCCTGAGAACGCAGCAATAAGTTGGGGGATTTCTCAGCCGTTCTCCAATAGCAAAATGAATCAGGAAGGGGGAAAAAAGCCTATTCATACCCTTGACACAAGTAAAACAACCACACAGCCATGCCCAACCTCTCGCCAACACACACACACACAGAAATCCTGCACCACACACCTTGACTCACCTGGAACAAGCACCCAATCTGGAAGAATCGACACCTCTCGTCATTAGGAACCACTGAAAGATTCTGTTTAAAGAGAACATCAGCAAAAGCTTTTTAGATTAGATGCGACAGATTTCCTGCTATTGCAGTGGTTCCCAAACTGTGGGCCATGATTTCCCAGAGCACCACAGAAACCAGCCACAGAATCCTTGCATGAAAACCCCAGTGCCCAACACAATTGGCCACCGCAGTAGGTCAAAGGAGCCACCAGTTGGGGAACCAGTGTCTTATTGGTATACCCCCAAGATACCGACAAACTAATTCCACCCACCCACTCAGCCACATGCCCCAAGGCAAAAACAAAACAAAAACAAAAACCCATCATACGTGGTTTTCATCACCAGACACCTCTTGGAGTCCATTGTGGCACGATGTGGCGTTTGTGCAGTTCGTGGCAACCCTCCTTTCCATCACCGACGGTCTGCCTCCCATGTGGCAAGAGACTGTGGCACATTCACACATGCTCCAATGGGCCTGGAAGGTGGAAGGTTTGAGTGGCGGAACAGCCACCCAGACTGGTCATATGGTGCAAAGGATACGGTGCAGAGGATAATCTGACGGAATCCGTGTCATCGTAGAGGTTGGCCTGGCCTGCGTGGTCCATTCCGTGGTCCAACCCTTACTGTACTTTTGTGTCCCTTAGATCAGTGCTTCTCACACTGTGGGTTGGGACCTACTAGGTGGGCCGTGAGCCAATTTCAGGTGGGTCCCCCATTTCAAGATGTACAGGTGTGCCCCGGTTTCCACTGACTCAGTATCCGCGGTTTCGGTTATCCGCGGATACCACAGATACTGGGACGCCTATTAAAAAGAGAGGGGAACACTAAACAAATCTTTTTTTTTTTACCTTGTTGCAGCAAAACTGCTGATGTGCCCCTATCTTTAAAAAGGCGTCCCCAGTATCCACGGGGGGAGGGGGGGTCCAGAATGGAACCCCAGTGGATATCAGGGCACACCTGTATATGCTTCCCCCTCCCCTAAAACTGAGTGGATGTTACCCCCTCTATTCATTCAATGCCACCCGCCCAGTTAGCCCCCAAACTTATCTCTCCTCTTACTTCCAGGGTCTGCATGACTCCCGTCCAACTACATCCAGGGGTTCCACAACGTACACCGAGCTCCGAAATCTCTTTGTTGACGGCCACATCGCTAAAAGCCTAGGAGTGACAGACAAAGAGATGCCCTTTTTCCATAACATAAACTTGGGCTGTAGCTCAATTAAAAAAGGCCAGTTAGGCCAGCGAAGTCTGGCCGGCACAAGGGCCACCGTCAAGGATGTTTGGACCACTCTTGGAGTCAGAGAGGCCAGCACACAGACGTGCACCATCCCCCCTGACTCCGAGAGTGGTCCAAACGCGCTTTACGGTGTCCCTTGTGCCGGCCTAAGTCCAGGTTAGGATTGCGCTCTTAAAAGGAGGAGGGGTTTAGAGGAATTTCATGGAGTTTTATGAAACTTTTGGCCTGATGGCTAAATGGAGCTTCCATGATCAGCAACAGTCTACCCCGAATCCTAGTTACTGCAGGAAAAAAAGAATGAGGGAAGGCTACTGCCTTTCTGTCCGGGTTGGGGGCTTTATAAGGACAGCAGGTTGGAAGCCAGATCAGATTCTTATGTCCTGAAGTGGTCCCGCTGTTTTAAAAGATGATGTTTGCCGTCTGCATCAATTCATTCCCCTTCGATCCCAAAAAGCCTCTCCAAGAAATTAGCATGTTTTTCAACCTGGGCACAAAATAGCAACCGTCCTTTGAAACATTAATGAGTTCCAGTAAAGTCCACCTCATCTGGGTTGAACACGGCCAGGTTTCTCCCACACCCACACAAGCCCGAGTTGCATCAAGCCTCCTGTTTACGGCCGACCTTAATTGACAGCATTCTGGCCTTGCACAGATGTAGCATTCATGCTTAAAGAGGCCAGAGCGCGCATTTGATGCTGCAAATTGACCTGGACGAGCCCGGAAATTAAGCATTGCTTGGAAACAGAACTGAAAATAAATGTGGAGCCCACTCCATTAAGAGAGAAGGAGAGATGGTTCACCCACAACACTGTTCATTTTATCTGCAGAGTATTGCTCGGTTTTCCAGGCAGCTTAGGGGTCTGTTTACATTAGTCAAAGGGAATGGCAGGTAATGCACGCTGGCAAACCAAGGTGCTCAGCTCCTGTGCGGCACACGGTGGAATTACCCACCGTGGAACGCTCGCACATCTGGAAGGATGAAAGGAACGAAAACAGATTGAGAGTGCAATCCCAACCTGGATTTAGGCTGGCACAGTTAGGCCAGCAAAAGGGACACCATAAAGTATGTTTGGACCACTCTCGGAGGCAGAGAGGCCAGCACACAGACGTGCGCCATCCTCCCTGCCTCCGAGAGTGGTCCAAATGCACATTACTATGGCCCTGGTGCCAGCCAAACTTTGCTGGCCTAACTGTGCCGGCCTAACTCAAGGTTAGAACTTCACTCCAAATCTCTCTCTCTCTCTCTCTCTCTCTCTCTCTCTCACACACACACACACACACACAAGCGCACCTTTTCTACCGATAAGACGTTTTCTTCATTCTCAGTGAAGCCAGGATCTTCTGCCTTACACCTCTGACAAACTGGATTTTTATTGTTTCTGGGTAGGAAAAACAGAGGAAAAAGGGGAGGCTTTTTAAGGGGTGCTTGATTTAAAGAGCAAGTTAGCTGCTATGGGCTGGAGCTCAGTGATAGGTATCTGGCTTTCCATGCAGAAAGTCATAAGAACATAAGAAAGAGCCCTGCTGGATCAGGCCAAAAAGGCACATCTAGCCCAGCTTCCTGCATCTCACAGTGGCCCACCAATAGCCTCAGGGAGTGCACGAGACAACAAGATGCCTGCATCCTGTGGCCACTCCCTTGCACCTGAAAGTCCCAGGGCGAATACCTGGTTTGCCCGGGTAAGGCTGCGAAATGGGATCGCCTTAGAAAACAGCCAATGGTCAGGGCAGGTACAGAGTCTTTAATGGTTTGACTCATCAAGGCAGATTCATACAATGAGCTGGGTGAAACTCTTCAGGTAGGAATAAGCAACTAAGCACACAATCCTAACCAACTTCCCAGCACTGACATGAATAAATCAACCATATTTATATATTTATATTCCATTTTTCAACACAAAGTTCACAGAGCAGTTATTATTATTATTATTAATAATAATAATAATAATAGTAATAATAAAAAAGTTAAATGGTTCCCTATCCCCCAAAGGATGTATGGCTGTGAGAGCTGGACCATAAGAAAGTCAGAGCGCCGAAGAATAGATGCTTTTGAATTATGGTGTTGGAGAAGACTCTTAGAGTCCCCTGGACTGCAAGGAGATCCAATTGGGCAATCCTCCAGGAAGTCAAGCCTGGTTGCTCCCTGGAAGGACAAATCCTGAAGCTGAAGCTCCAGTACTTTGGCCACCTCATGAGAAGAGAGGACTCTTTAGAAAAGACCCTCATGCTGGGAAAGATGGAAGGCAAAAGGAGCAGGGGGCGGCAGAGGATGAGATGGTTAGTGTCACCGAAGCAATGAACATGAAATTGGGCGAACTCCGGAAGCTAGTGGAGGACAGGGAGGCCTGGCGTGCTGCGGTCCAGGGGGTCGCGAAGAGTCGGACACGACTTAGCGACTGAACAACAACTACAACAATCCCCCAAAGGGCTCTCACACTCTTAAAAAAAAACCTGCAGAGGATGATGTCATTGATGATGTCACTTCTGGCCACGACACCACTTCCAGGTTTGTAACATCCCTTCAGCTGGGTCCCGATTGGATGGCCATTCTAAAAAGTGGGTCCTGGTGCGCAAAGCATAGGCCTGCCACCTGAAGAGTCTTTAGTAGTGTAAACGGGCCGCGATCCAGATCCAAATGAGAAGCGAAGGGTTAGCCCGCCCCAATGTCCCCTCCCCACATTTCACGTGCTCTCATGCAATAGTCTCTGGGGAGAGACTAGGAGCAAACAACCTGGTCGGCGCACAGCCACGCATGCATGCGCCTTGGCCCACAGCATCTGTGCATTGGCCACCTATCTCAAAGCACTCCCCACATTTATTATCACTGGTGTGTCCCTGTCGGCGCTACACATCCCTCTCCTATCCCACCCTCAAAGAGAGGCGCACGTTTTCCCCATCGCGTCCCACACCCGTCCTTGGCACTGCCGGGCACAGCCCAGTCTCATGCGCGAGGCAGGCGCAGTTCAAAGCCCAGGGGTGGGAAAGCCGTCCCCTCCCAATCTAAAAACACAAAGGGCTGTTGCCAGACCCAGATCCCCCTGGACCAATTTCCTGAGTCAGTCGCCAGCATCCTCTGTTTCAGCATGTGTCTCCTTGCCAGCCTCCCTCTTTGGGCTGCTAAACCGTTAGAAGAGAAAAAAAAATGCCATTTCGATTCTCTCCCTCTCTCTCTCTCCCTCTCCCCCCCCCCCGGCACATATATCACATGACTCCTCCTGCAAAGAGAAACTCACCGTACAATCCAGGCCAAGCAAGCTGAGCAGTAGCAATGTCCACAGCTGCTCTGCAAGGCTCCCTTCAGGACAGCCTCACAGTGGCTGCAGAGATATCTGGGGTCCGGAACCTCCTGGAAGAGGCAGACAGGAAACCCCAAGGGGGATGGCTTGTCTTCGGCTGGAAACGAGCTCACGGTGGCAGGGCTGCCGCCGCTGCGTCTCTCTGCCATCCGCAGCGGTGTGGAGGAGCACGGCGGCCCTGCCAAATTATTTAAACACGCAGGCACACCATTTTTGCCGCTGCAAAAAAAATGGGGCGGGGGGGGGGGAGAATCTGCCACAATCGGGGGCTGACGGTGCTTGCTGCCAGAGCCCTGCTTCGATGCGAGGAGAAACTGTGCCTGTGGGTGACTAAGAGAGCATGTCTGAAGTTTTGTGGCAGGAAATCGCGGAGCAGTCTTCAAATTCCCCCTGAAAACACACACACACACATACACACACACACACACACACACACACACACTGCAGCTGTAGCTGTATGCAAGCACAGACTGAGCCTGAATCAATGGGAAAGTGACCGTCGGTTGTTGTCCGTGGGTCGGTGAACGTCTGAAGGGAGGGCCCCAAGGCGACCATTTCCCGTTAGCGCAAAACCTCGCCATGTGGCAAGCCACGGAAGCACACAACCTTCTATCATCTTCTGGGTGGCTCTAGTCCTTCCTTGCTGGGGTGAGCTGGGAGTTCGTGTTGCCTGGCCAGCTGTGTGGTCCAAAGGGGGTTCCTGTTTTCCGGTCCCAAGAGAGTCACCGACCGGCCCCGTTTTTGCATCGTAGGCAGGACGCACGAGAGAAGAGTCCAGGCCCAAGGTCAAAAAGATGTCCTGGGAGAAGATCGAAAGGGTCAAAAGTGCACTGACATTTTCCTGTCTTACCAGGAGATGTGGGGTTAGGGGCAGTGGTGTCATTCAAATGATTTAGGAACAGGAACTCACTTTTGGCTGGCACTTGTCGGGAACCCGGAACCAGCCCGTTAGGATCTGGAACGCCCGTTCTGGTCCGTTCCCCCTGAATGACATCACTGCCTTCGCCCCCCTAGGAATCCGGAGTCGCTCCCTTTAACCCTCTGAGTGCCGGCCAACCAAGAAGAAAAGCTCTTTGCAGAGGAATTGGGAGGGGGGAGGAGGGAGAGTGACGTGGGCGGAGTCAGCCCTAATTTTAACTAGTGGAACTGAGTTCCGCTGCGTTCCCCCTGCATGACATCACTGGTTAGGGGTGCATGGTTCCAGGGCACAGGGTCAAAAAGGAGGCCTGAGAAACAAAGGGGCGGGGGCTGAAAATTTCCTAGGATCTTTCCAGGAAATCTCACAAGGACTCATGAGAGGTGGGAGTGCAGGTGCTACATCATACATGGGTCTGAGGTCAAAAAGGGGGGCACAGGAGCCAAAGTTGGGGAGACGGAACTTTGTCCCGGGACATCACATACTGTGTGAAGACGGGCATTCCCATTTTGTGCAAAAGGAAACATTTTTTTTTTAACCCAGCGGGTAATGCACCTGCGGAACTCCTTGCCACAAGAGGCGGCGAGGGCGTCTGGCCGAGGTTCCTTTCAAAAGGGGACTGGACAGATTTCTGGAGGAAAAGGCCGTCGTGGGCTACTGGCCACGACGGGTGGTGCAACCTCCTTACGTTAGTAGTAGGCTGCTTCAGGATGCCAGGTGTAATATACGCCAGGAGTAAGAAAATAATTTTGGACAGGAGAATATGTTCCTCGCAGCGGAATACCTGTCGGTCTGCGATGTCACTCCCATCTGTTCTGCTTTTCTTTTATCGTTCCAAGCATCCTCTTATCTGCAAGAGAAAACATTTCAGCTCACTTTGCCTTATTGGCTGAGAATTATCCGAACTGCACCCGGGGCTTAATTTTCCCTCTCTCTGGAAAATGGCAAACATTTTTTTTCCACCCTCTAGCTACTGGGATTTCAGAGATAATGCTTTAGATACATCTTGGCTGGTGAACAGGTGTTCGTGAAAAGTCTTGAGTCAGGTGGATTTCTTAGCCCTGTAATTAAAAAAAAAAAAAAAGGCATAACAAGGACAGATGTAAGAATATCTTCTGTAATAAATCAGGGACTGCTTAATCAAGCATTTAACCAGGCCACCAATGCAATAAAACCGCTTCCCATTACACAGAAAGGTTTATTTGTATGTCGAAAATGGTTTCAGATATCTAGCACAGACCGAGGACATGTACATTGGCACAAATGAAAAAAATTCAAAAGCAACAGAGAAATAGGGTTGTATCTTACGTACACACAGCCACAATTCTCTCCTTTTAAAATGTTCATTTGTTCATAAAATGTTAAAATGTTCATTTTGTTTTAAATCACAAAACCCTTCTAGCATGCTTGAGGAATGGCGGTGCACGGATATTATAAAATAAAACTTTCCCACAGGCAAAACAAAGACAGTGTGCTTATTTAGGGATCGGTGTAAGAAAACAGGGACTGTCCCTAAAAAAAGAACAGCTGGAGTATATACAGATGTAGCCATTCTTCAGTAATGGATCGTCTGTAAGCATCCGGAAAGTTCCAGTTTGAAATCCTAGCAGCACTGTCAAGCTGAACTGCTTGAAGTACGTATATACAGACTGATGTGAGTATAGAAGGTGTTCTGTCACTCAAAGAATGTGGGCAGAGGTGTTTGTTCTTAATTGGACAGGATTACAGCCTATTGAACACCACGGGCTTACTTCTGAGGAAGGTACACAGCACCGTTTTCAAACTCCGCTACCTGCGGAACTCCTTGCCACCGGATGTGGGGATGACATCTGGCCGAGATGCCTTTAAAAGGGGATTGGACAGATTGGTGGAGGAAAAACTCCATCACAGGTTACAAGCTGTGAGGATCCCTAAATGCCAGATACAAGGGAGTGGCAACAGGATGCAGGCATCTTGTTGTCCTGTGGGCTCCCTGAGGCATCTGGTGGCCCACTGTGAGATACGGGAAGCTGGACGAGATGGACTTGTGGCCTGATCCAGCAGGGCTCTTCGGCTGTTCTTATATATAATTTTTCCCGTGCAGATGCCTTTGGGGTGACCAACCCTTGCTCGAGGGTAAGCTTTTTGAGTCTGCAGCCCAAAGCGTCAACGCATCGATGTCTGGGTGCCAGCCACATCCTGTTTTGAGTTATCTGACTTCATCAAAGGCCAAGGGAGTTTACCAGAGGAAATAGGTCGACTCTGGAAAGTACCAAAAACTTATCTTTCGGTTTCACAGTGTGCAAAGCACAGTCGGTTTCTTGTCTTCTGAGTTTTAAGAAAAGGTGGCAGTAACATTTTTATTCTTTTTTTTAAAAAGAGCAGCATGGTTAGCGGAAGCACCAAGAAATCTAGGACGACAGGGTGAGGGTAGACCAGACTGTAGACACTAAACCGACCTTGGTCCGGCACGGCCAAAGTTGCATTGCCACCCCCAAGAGAGTGCTGCCAAGCATCATTTCCCCCCCCCCTCCCACCTCAGGTATGCAACTGCTCCTACTCCTCCAGTAACCTCCCACTCTTCAAGGAGCTCATGGCAGCATCCCCAGTTCTCTTCCCATCCATTTTATCCTCACAACAATCCCTGGGAAGTAGGCTAAGGAGAGAGAAAGCATCACCAGCCCAGCAGTGTCTATCATGGCTGAACAGGGATGCGGCATTAGTGTCGCCTTTTCATTTCACAGGGGAAGGTTTTTCCCTTTTGAAAGTCGTCACCACACCCATCGAAAGGTCGGAGGAAAGATCTGACCCGAAAACCCCCCATTTCCTCCCAGGGCAAGTAGCCACAAGGAAGGAGAGTCTGCATTAGGACCCCAGTGTGGGGCAAAAAGCAAAGGTTTCTCTCTCTTCACCTTGTGGTCCTGGTCTAGGTTAGCTTCCCTGTGGCAGCTGTTGAGTAAAGCAGAGCAGAGCAATGACTTGTGGAGAGCGGCAACAGGCCAGCCTCCTCTAAAGGCAGGACCCAAATCACCTCTAACAGAAAGCAATTGGAAGAAGGCCAGGCCAGAAAATCATACAGAGACGCTATGGGCAGACTCCTTGGTGAGGTGGTCTTCTTTGAGGTTTTTTTTTTTTTTAATTCTTGTGGTTCACCGACTGTTCTGAATCAGTCTGAGAATTACTGTTCTACACAGCCTCACGCGCAGTTTTGCCCATTGCCGATGAGTCACAACAGCAAAACTAGTCACTACGTTAGCAGGAGTCCCACAGTAGCTGTGAATTCAGTGGGGAGTGTTTCCTGGTGCGCACGTGCGCCGAAGCGCCCGGTGGGATGTGGTCAATCATTTTAACAGCCCAGGAGGGCTCTTTCTGGTTACCGTGAAGCCAGATTGGAAACCAATTCATTTTGAGAGGGTTATCTTGGTTTTCGAAAGTCAATAAAGCACACTTTGGGGGCACATGTAAAGCGTATTCTCCTTCAGGGACCATTTTTATGAGCTGAGGGAGTTCAGCGTTTTCAAGCTTATTGCTTCCGTATAAATTATTCTGCAGCCTGAAGCAACAACAGATCCTCACCCCCCACCCCACCCCCATATTGCTATGACTGATCCGGCATCAGGCCTTTGATAATGATAAAAACATAAGAGGAGAAAGAGAGAAACAGAAAACTTCCCAGGAGGAAAAAACCATTTACCTAACTGCTTTCGCAGAATTTCAAAGGAGGCGTGAAATTGGGTGGACCACACAACAGCCCCCAGTCTAGCCAATTTCATTCCCGTGGGTAAGGCTTGTTGGGAGGAGGGTTGATGGGGGTTTGTAAAACTACGCAGGGTGTTGAGAAAACGGACACAGAGAATCTTTTCTCCCACTCCCTTCATACTGGGGAGAGGGGTGGCAGAAGATTCAGGACAAAGGCAAAGTATTATTCCACGCAATGTGCTTTCACCCGTTTTAGGGCCAAATGAGACGTGTCTTTAATAGTTCAACTTAAGCCAACAGGGCAGTTAGTTTTAGTTATAAATAGCAAGGGGGGGGGCTTTGTAGTTTATCTCAGTTGTGGCTTTGATTCTGAGCACACACCCCGTGTACTATTTTTGAATGGGGAAAAAACACTTCTGCGGAAAGCTAGATTTTCTCCTCTATTTAAAAATAGCACCGGGGGTGGCGGTGGGGGAGCACCATCAGGATGAAAACTGAAGCAGGGGCCAACTACAAAAGCCCCCCTTCCCCACAGCCACAGTTTCCTTCCATTTTATGCCTTCCCCTTTGCTATTTTTAGCTCAGAGTGCAATCCTAACCTGGAGTTAGGCCAGCATAGTTTAGGCCAGCAAAGTCTGGCCAGCACAAGGGCCACCGTAAAGTGTGTTTGGACCACTCTTGGAGTCAGAGAGGCCATCACACAGACGTGCGCCGTCCTCCCCGACTCCGAGAGTGGTCCAAGCGCGCTTTACGGTGCCCCTTGTGCCGGCCTAACCCCAGTTTAGGATTGCGCTCTAAAACTGAGTGCTTTTGCAGGTCAAGGTGCAGAACTAAGATCATATCTAATTTGGCCCTTGCCTATCTTTCAGATTAGATCAACGCAAGAAGAGGAAAGGGGCGGGGAGCTCCACAGTCTGGTTCCAAAGACGTTAGCGGCAAATACTAACTGCAAGATGCAAACGGTGATAGCATTTATTGAGTGCCAAAGAACAACAGAGGGAACAGAGATGGCTCTTGGTTGATTACTTATTTACATTTCAATGAGTCCCAATTCTATTTCAGGACACAGCCAGTTCCCCCCCCCCTCCATTCTTTGTTTGTTGGTGAACCCGGTTTTGTGTCACATCGTTCCAAAAGTCTGTCTCAGCCTAAATGTAGCACTCAGGAACATACCCGCAAAGCGAGACCTCTCAGGCAGTTTCTGGCTGTCGGCAGGTGCACTTTCCTACCTAACACAGGAAAAACTGTAGAAACTCTCCCCCCCCCCCCGCAAACTCTAGGGAGCTTTGGTGAGTTGGTTTATAGGCTATCTGCTGGAGTTCTCCCGCAGAATTAACAGCCGTTGATAAAGAGATCGTCTGCAAATTCCTCCATTGAGGCGATGAAGTCTTGACAAGAGCCGCAAGACAAGTCAGAGGGCCACCACTCAATCCAAGTCACGGCATCCAACGGATATTGGTACCTTCAAAGAGAGAAGGAAAAACCCTCTGAAAATCTTGGAAGAGTCGAAGCCCAAGAAATGACTTCCTGCTCAAAGGAGAGAGGAACGATCAGAGAGGAATGATCTCCAAAATGCCATTAGGCAACACTCCTAACGGCAGGGAGATCATTTTTTATGTGGTCCCGCTACTAGAAAAAAGGAAATTGCGCCCATTTCCCAGAAAAGGACCTTCAAACGTCTTTGGCTTTGCTTACTTGGCTTCTGGGCCATCTCCCATCTTCAGGGCCTCTTTCCCCATAATCAAGTAATCCTCTCCGGGGTTGAGCTGGACGTCAGTGCAGGAATTCTTTTTAATGAAGGTGACTTCTGCATTCTTCTGAGCAAAAGCCTCCCCTGGAGCAGGATTAGAGGTCACGCGTCATGTGTCGAATAAACACGCACAACTTGCTTTTCACTGAATGCTTAAAGCGGCTCACCAACAAATCATTATTAACTGAAAAACGGTACCAAACTTCGTACAATGAAGCACCATCGTCTAGGAGATAAGATTAAAACCCTGCTAGCAGTTAAAACAGAAACCAGCGGCTAAATCCACAGGTTCACCAAGACCCCGGACTTTCAGCGCTTTGCTCTTTCAGCCCTTTTCAATTATGACCACGTTTCCAATTTCGGCCACATGCTTTCCTCTAGTCCGATTTCGGCCAACCTTTCACGATGTTGGTAACAGTTCTTGTGTTTATTTTCTGTTATGCCTGCTTACTGAGGTTTTGCATGCGTTCACACCTGTTCTGTTTATGCTTCCTTGTCAGCCAAAATAAATGCGCAAACGGAATAAGGAAGGTTTTTGGTCTACCTAAGTGTATTAATTATGCTGTTTTACGCTTGGAGTCAGGCCAGCGTATGTTGGAGTCGCTGGCCTGGATCGGAGCATCTCAATTTTGGTTAAGAGTCTTTTACTCAAATGATACTCATAATCTTCTTTCTCATCTATTATTAGATCCTTTCTTTTCTGCTGAGTCCTGGATTGCAAAGATTACAAAAATAGGCATTGGACCTGAATTGATCGGTTCTGTTTCTCAAGGCGAAGCATTCAGACTGATTAAAGAAAGGATGATAGATATTCACGATCAGAATCTACTAAGCCTGGCTAATAAATCTTGCTCGCCTTTGTTTCTTCAAGTATCAGTTAAAACTGGTCAAATCCCGCCCTACCTATATATTTTATACAATCTGTTGGTGCGTAGAGCGATGTCTCTTGCACGGTGCAATGCCATTCCCTCTGAAGTGCTTTGGGGTCGTTTCAGGGGTATACCACTCTCAGAAAGGTTTTGCCTGTGTAATTCGGGTTCCATCGAAACATTAGTTCACCTCCTTTTTTATTGCCCAATACATCATAGGTATAGAGACCAAATTCTGAACCCCCTCTTGCAATCTGTTGGCTTGAGGAATGATCGTGGGTGTTTAAAGTTATTATTTGCATTTAAGGACCAGGTTATTGTTAATCAATTAGCTTTATATATAGCTCAAATTGTGAAAGTTAACTCAGCTCGCATCAAATATAAGAACGTTGACACTATTTGAAACAGTGTATTAATAGTTTTATATAATTTACCTGTATTCTTTTATATATATATATATTTATGTATGCCAATTAAAGGTTTTTGAATTGAATTGAATTGAATTGAATAAGGCTCTGTGTTGACGTTCATCCGTTTTTGACTTTCATTCGTGCTCTGGTCCCTGACCAGACAAAAATGCAAGGTATTGCGGTACATCATTTTGTGCCTCTAAGGAGCTTTTGGAGATGGGATGCTGGACTGAGGAAACTGGTGTCATGCGATGGTATCCAAGGGTCTGACATCCAGCAAGGCCATCCTTATGCTTGGCTATGAATGGACACATTCAGCTTAGGAAAAACAAAATGCTCTCACCTCTTTTATAGAGGTCCAGCACAGTGGCAGTGTACTTCACAAAACTGCCTTCCTTCTTGGAGGACAGGATCTTCACCTTGTAGACTAGAGGGAGGGAAATGACAGGCCTGAAACTCCAGGGACCGGCTCCCAGCCAGCTTGAGGAGACACTGAGCTAGACAGACAAGCAGTTCCACTCAGGAGGAGAGGCAGCGGGCACAGAATTGGTTTATCCGCTCGGCTACTGAGTGGCAAATCAGAACTTTCCCTGGTTTGAATCTCAGGGGGCGGCCGTAGGGAAGCCACCTTATAGGACTGCGTAAGGCCTGCAATCAAATTAAAACACAGGAAGCATTTTGCAACCTCACCAAGTGCCATACAGCCGCTGTGTTATATGAGGCTGCCCGTTGCAGCTCTGGATGAGTCGCTGCTCTGGTCTTGCCTCCCTCCAGGGTGAACCTCTGAGGCATCTTTCCGTTCAAGTGGGACTGATGCCTTCAAGTCAATCCAGATGAAGGGATTGTTACTCCCACTCGCCCACCCCTGCTCCAAGCCTGCCCGTATTGAACTGGTCCCCAACAGAATCGCCAGGGCATGAATTCATTCAGGCTCGCTTCGCGCCTTCTGTCTGGCATCTTACCGTACGCTATGTTGTTCTGGCAAGCAGTCCGAGTCCTGGAGTCGACGGTGATGGACGGATCCAACCTGGCCTGCATACGCCCGCATTCCGCTGTGTTTAGGGAGAAAGATAAGCCGTATAAGCAGATACTCATCTTCAAAAAAAAGAGGTCCAGCGGCTAAAGCAAGGGAGATCCAGGTGCAAATCCCGAAGCCACCATGATGCTCACTAGGTGGGACTTTGGAAAGCCAACTAAGTCCAGGACCATGCAGTGGAGGCCGAAGAGGGATTTGAACACGTTTACCTTCCATGCATTTGCACTCATTTCCCTCGCAGAGTCTTACGAGCGTCTCTTCTCCGTAGGGATTGTAAAATATTGCACACTGTTTATCTGTGGGAGGGACAGGGAAGAGGGTCAGCCCCAGATTGTGAGAAGCTTGTGGTTGTATAAAAACCAGAACTCGTAGCAAACACGCAACCATTGAAAAATGGGATTAAAAAAAATCCCAAGTAAATATAGAAGATACACCACAATCCTAACCTACCCAGGTTTGCTCAGGAGGACACCCCCACTGCATCCTGCTCCCCCCCCCCGACGCCACATGCACTAGCCCCTCAAGAAAAGCAGCCATCAAAATGGAGACAACCCCCTGAATAGGTGCCCGGATCCACATTCCAACTGAGGGCACTGATTGTGCGCATGCCAGTCTGCACGGCAGGGCGTTCGCTTTTGTGGCTGTTGAGATCGGGAGGCAACAGAGGGGCAGGAAAGGGTTCCTCACCGGGAGTGTGATACTCGTAGACCGTGAAGGTGCCTGGGCTGGCCATTCCAACGCGGAAGATTTCCGTGACTCGGAAGCCAATGCACAGAAATTCACTTGCTGGAATCTTTGGGGAGGACAACACGTAGGTTAGGGCAGATTTGAACAAGCTGCTTGTCAAATGCCAGGGGCCGTGATTTTTTAATTTTGTTCTTCTTTTTGGGTAGCCAAGTTGAAGGTTCGGAAAGATCCTAAACTCACAAGGCAGGCTTGTTCCAGTTAGGGGCTGACACTGAGAGCGCAATCCTAACCTGGAGTTAGACTGGCACAGTTAGGCCAGCAAAGTTTGTCCGGCACAAGGGCCACCATATAGTATGTTTGGACCACTCTGAGACAGAGAGGCCAGCACACAGACATGAGCCATCCTCCCTGACTCCAAGAGGGGTCCAAACGCCACTCCCTTGTATCTGGCATTCTGAGGTAAAATTCTGAGGTAAAATTCTGAGGTATGAGGTAAATAAAGCAAAGTTTGTCCGGCACAAGGGACACCGTCAAATATGCTTGGACCACTCTCAGAGTGAGAGAGGCCAGCACACAGACATGCGCCATCCTCCCTGACTCCGAGAGTGGTCCAGACACGATTTACGGTGGCCCTTGTGCCGGACAAACTTTGCTGGCCTAACTGTGCCAGCCTCACTCCAGGTTAGGATTGCATTGTGAGTTTAGCATTCCTCAAACCACGGGGGACAAGGCCATAGCTCTTTGGTCAAGCATCCAATGGTCAATCCTAGGAAGTATTTTCAGGCAGACCTTGGAAAGACCCCTGAATCTGAAACCCTGGGGAGGTGCTGCCAGCCAGGACAGACAAAGGCTAAACAAGGCAGGCGAAAGGCCTGACTCAGCAAGGCAGATTTATATATTTGGCCGTCATCAGTGTAACACCGTAGAACGAAGAAACGTGTGCGGCAGCAAGGTGGAACCTACCGAATCGAGCTGTGCCAGGATGTGTCCGTCTCTGATCTCGTAGTTTGCAATCAGCCGGTCAACGCCGTTCGCAAGCTGAGGAGAAAAAGAGGGAGGATTCACCAGCTCAGTCGGAATGAAATGAATTCCGGAAGAAAAGCTACGTCCATTTGAAGCGAGAAGGAAAAGGACTGCCCTAAATTGACGAAGGTTTCTTTTAACCTGCTTACAATGGACAAATCTTCTGTGTTGGCTTCCAGCCCGCTGACCAACGATATGTCCATCACTGCGTGGGACGAGGCAGAGCGAGGCTCCCTCCTGTCAGGCCTGTACCTAAAATTGAAACAGGACAATCAATCAATCAATCAATCAATCAACAGGTACTGATATACCGCTTTTCAACACAAAGTTCACAAAGCGGTTTACAGGTAAATAGTAATAATAATAAAGTTAAATGGCTCCCTGTCCCAAAGGGCTCACAATCTTAAAAAAGGCAGGCCGCCAGTAACAGCCATTAGAAAGACTGCGCAGGGGTGAAGAGGGACAATTACTCTCCCCCTGCTAAATATAAGAGGAACACCACTTGAAAAACAGCCTCTGGCCCAGTTAGCAGGGGACAACAGCTGAACGAGCCAAGGTGAGGCAACAAGCGCCTTCTAATATGCTTCTAAGACGCATTTCATTTCTACCGCTACGAACCCGAGTTCTATTCTGGGGCAAGTTTGTACTCTCCAGACAACCCAGCCCCGCAAACAGAGTTGCTCTCCTGCCCTCTGACAGCAACAACTTTGCTGACCTTCCAAAACTCGGCAAAACGGGAACTTACTTTGCACAGGCCACCAAGGTGCTAGGCCCGTCGGGACGCTGGTAGTAAGAGCCTCGCTCGGAATTCATTTCTGCACATGGGATGGAAAGGGTTGATTAGACAGCACTTCAGAGGCAGCGGCTCAGAAACAGCTGAATGGCACCAAGGGGGGCTAAGGGTGAATAAAGGCTGGCCACTGGCAGCAGGCCGGATCCAAACCACACCTATTGCAGGGGGGAAGCAAAGGGAAGCAAAATCCCCCTTTTGACTACGCTATGGTTCCAGCCAGATCACACACACCCCACACCGCTCCCCACAACTTCTATTCAGCAAAGTACCCCAAGCACATCAGCTCTGGGCAGAGGCGGATCTACAGGGAGGGCAGAGCTCTAAGTGTTGCAAGGAGCCTTACCCTGTCATGTCAATCCCTCCTCTCCCTTGCTGCTGTAGCCAGTAAGCAACGCCAAGATGTTGCTATTCCCTGTGAGGATTGCCTAAAATGGTGCAGGAGAGGAGGAGGGATTTCCACTGCAAGGTAAGGCTTCTTGCAAGACTTAGAGCTCTGCCCTCCCTTAGATCTGCCTCTGGCTCTGTGTGCCAGATCTCTCTGACTCTGAGGGCACAATCCTAACCTGGAGTTAGGCTGGCACAAGGAACAACGTGTGTTTGGACCACTCTTGGAGTCGGCAAGGCCAGCACACAGACCTGCGCCAACCTCCCCGAGAGTGGTCCAAACATGCCCACACGGAATGGCTCGTGTGCCTTTTGGAATGGTTCTTACACAGCCTGGCTTTTAAAATAGACTTAAAACTTGCATTCCTCACCATTCGGCGACTTCACTTGAATCTTCAGATCAAAGTAACAGGTGTCTTCAGAGGTAGTGGCTTGATAATAAACAGTCCTCACCTGTGTAATGTCCACGTTTTAAAAAAAAAAAAAAGGGAGTGGGAAGAAAAGAAATCAAATTATTTTTTTAAAAAAATGATTTTAACTCTCCAGCCAATTCTTAGGCCGACAATATTCTAGTCAATGCTGCAAGCTGTGTAAAACACGAGAAGCCTAAGAAGAGTGGGGTTTTGGCTGGTAGCCGATTTGTGAAAGGCACTCAGTCACAGTCACAAGCCTTTATTGGCATAATAAAGTAACACCTCCAGAGTATGAACAACCCAAACGCTTGTATATAAAATTAATCAGTTTAAAATAATGGTTAAAACACTCTTAACACCCTAAACCCTAAGATATACTCTTGTATATACGTTCTACTATTGTTTGATATCACAATACTATACAAAAAGGCAGCCAGTTGTTTTATAAATTCCGGACTGGGTGACGGAAGAAATGATCTTAACAATTCCAGATCTGGAATCGGATGTCCCCTGGGAATATACGCGTCAATATGCTTTAAGCGGGCCTCTTCATGGAAAGGGCAGTGGAGGAGCTGGTGAGCTATTGTGAAAGGCAAAAAGAAAAAAACAACACCTTACTTATGGTTTGAGCCTACTCAGTGATAATAGTTCAAGAACCCACATGCCGCTGTGGGCACGGTGCCTGCGGACGTTGGCTCTCCGTTCCGTTCCCTGAATGTGAACCCCAGCCCAATGGAGCACCCGGCTTCTTATAAACCTGGTCCAAGCCCCGCCCAGATTTATGAGCAGTGGTGTCATTCAAATGATTTAGGAACAGGAACTCACTTTTGATTGGCACTTGTCGGGAACCCGGAACCAGCCACGGAGCCCATTAGGAACCGGCATGCCCGTTCTGGTCCGTTCCCCCTGAATGACATCACTGACTTCGCCCCCCCTAGGAATCCGGAGTCGCTCCCTTTAACCCTCTGAGTGCCGGCCAACCAAGAAGAAAAGCTCTTTGCAGAGGAATTGGGAGGGGGGAGGAGGGAGAGTGAAGTGGGCGGAGTCAGCCCTAATTTTAACTAGTGGAACTGAGTTCCCCCGCGTTCCCCCTGCATGACATCACTGCTTATGAGTCTGTGCAGCTGGGGGTGTCTCCAAAGACTGGCGTCCGAACAGCACTGACGGCGTACACCAAATGTTCTAGAGATGATGTGCCAAGAACCGGATGTTTTTGCTCACTTACGTTCACTATTGCCAGCCCAGTGTTGCTTCCCGTGCGCACTTCTAGGTCGTCGTCCACGGGGGCCTAGAAACACGAGAGAGGGGCGAGCCCGCATTAATGCAATCGATTGTGATGCCAGCTCGCCCCGTACACACAGCCTCCAACTTACCGCCACAGCCTTGCCCACATACTGGTGCTTTGTAAGCCTGTATTGATGGAAGTCCCCGTGGCTCTTGTAGGCCAGCCGGATGTTCATGTCGAGGGCCAGCCGTTTCACAAGGATGGAATATTCGGTCAAGGCCTCCAGCGCGTTGATCGTATCCTGTCGGGTTCGGAAAGGAAACAAGCGGAAGTGGAACCTGTCCGGTTCGGGCGAGAAGGACTCCAACATGTGGAACTCCGCCCTTCTGCGTGTGTCTGGGTGAGGCATGATTATGTTCCGGAAGTACCTGCGTGGAATAAAATCCGCCACCGTATCGCTGCTGCTCCGACAGCCATCGGACGATTGGGTTGGCGTAAACCTGGTCTCCGTGCAGCAGGACTGTGAGTAAAGCGTAGGCGGTCGTCTCCACCATTTTGGCACTGTGCTGAGAGGGACTCGTCCTGTCTACTTTGTTGGACGACTCCTTCCAGAAGCGAACCATGGGTGGGCCTACTAAAAAAAGAATTTGAATGGAAACCGTCATGGTGGGGTGGGCCACAAGAGCCACAGCAACAGAGGCCTGTTTTGCTGGCCGAACACCAGGCTAGGATTGTGCTCTCAGAGAGATTCTTGCCCTTCTTCGCATTATGATCCCCAGAAGACGCAGTCGTAAATGGCGCGGTACCTTTGACGAGGGCCTCAGCCTTCAGCGCATTGAAGGCCAGGCGGGCGCCCGGCTGGTTGGACTTGGCAAGTGCGAGGGCGTAATTCACTATGGCTAAGGAAAAGGTGCTTTGTGCAGATCGGAAATTATTTAACAAATAGTCTTCAGCTTTATTTTTGGCGTCTTCGATTTTCTGCATAAGCAACAAGGGAACATGGATGACATCGCAAATTTGCACACACCCACATTCACCCATCCACATTCCGACCCTGAGGCAAGCCTATCAGCCTGCCTTATGAACGGGCCGGCCTTGGATGCCGGCTCCTCCTCCCCACCTGGCCATGCGCTCAGCACCTTTGAGTTTTGACTGAAGCCAAGCAGAGCATCACCAGGTGGCACTGGCCTCGGCGGAGCAACTTAAACCATTTTCTCCCAATGGTGCATTAGAGCAACACTGGCAGAAATGCAATCTCCAGGGCTGACCAGATGTCGCCTGCGAGAAAATGCAATACCTGCGAGAACCAGAAAGCGGCCAGACTCACCTGCAGTGGGCATATGGTAACTGTTTTTTCAAATCCAATCAGAGAGAAGGCTGTGAGATAGAGAGTCTTCTCTTTCTGTTCTTTAGATAACATGCCCTTTAAAAATATATACAAATACACAGCTTGTTATTTGATTTACCTTAAAACTTGTATTTACCAACTCTCTTTTTAGCCGAATATCCCCAAAGAGCTGGCGGAATGGCAGATAAATAAAAACACAAGTTAGCACACAGAGGGTCACGGACTCAATCCCTAACCAAGAAATTTGGCTGAGTCTAGTCTCCAGACAGCACTCCGTTCGAGCACAAGAGTAAAATGCTTCACCTGTAGTTTTACGGGCATGTAGCTTGAAATCTCCCTGAAGGAGCCGTCAGACATTTGACAGTTGTCAATCATCCAGGTCAGAGAACTGCAGATCGAATTCTGGTCAACAGGCATATACCGGCTAACTTGTCCCAAAACCCTTAGAACGAAGGCCGTCAACCTGCCAAAGGGACAACCAGGGGAAAATGAGGCACAGTTTTTTCCGGGAAACTTGTTACTAGTTCTGGAAGAAATTCGGGTTCTGCCATTCTGAGAGACCTGGGAAGGTTTTTCTGCTGAGGCTCCTACATGGTACAACAGCCAACCCAGAAGAGGACCTTGCACCATGGGAGACTTGCCTCCCTGATGGATTCCTCAGATCTGTGCTGATAAGCGAATCTGCAGACATAAGAACATAAGAAGAGCCCTGCTGGATCAGGCCAAAGGGCCATCTAGTCCAGCCTCCTGTATCTCACAGCGGCCCAACAGGTGCCCCAGGGAGGCATGAGACAACAAGATGCTTGCATCCTGTTGCCACTCCCTTGCACCCGGTACTCCGAAGTAGCCTACTACTAATGTAAGGAGGTTGCACAATCCATCATTGCCTATAGCCCACGATGGACTTTTCTTCCAGAAATCTGTCCAATCCCCTCTTAAAGGCATCCAGACCAGATGCCATCACCACCTCCTGTGGCAAAGAGTTCCACAGATTAACTACCCGCTGGGTAAAAAAGTACTTCCTTTTATCTGTTTTAACTCTCCCAACCCTCAGTTTTAGCGGATGTTCACATATCCGTTTTAGACAGCGAGTTCGCATATAGAGAGGACGGACTGTTGTCCTCAGTGGGCACAAATGACTGCGGGGGCCACTCAATTTTGCCTACAGCAGGAGAAGCAGGAAGAGAACACTTGAACTCGAGTCCCACCCTCAATGCCTTCCAAGGCCCCTTTCCTGGGAAGAATATGTCCCAGCAGAACCCTTGGCAGTGGTTGTTGTGGAGAAACACACCCAAAACCTGCCCCGAACTCACCAAGTGCTGGACTCTCCATCCTTCCACATGCTGTAAGAGAAATCACTTTTGCGGAACGACAGGATGCTGACGATTCCTAGGGAATGCATAAACAGGACGTTTCCGAGGGCTGCTTGGCACACGTTACTTTTCCTCAAGGCTTTCGCCACCATTCAAATGTTATGCAATGCCCATTTCCCAAAGAGGGAGATGAATCTCAGGGGGAAAAAAGGGTAATAGTGTGACAAGAACCCAACGCAGGAGCCCTGGAGAGCTCAGAAGGCTTGCAGGCCGAGTCAGGCTAGCCCAGTGGTGTTATTCTGCCGGAACGCTGGGCGGGACATCCGGGTGATCGACAGCCCGCCCGTCGCGTTCCGCAGCGTTCCGCCGTTTGCGTAACCTATTACGCTGCTTGCCTACGTTACGCAAAC